>JAFFSR010000320.1:1795000-2395000 GCA_017163975.1 Anastatus disparis | reverse complement strand
TGAGGATTTACCCGAGGAGGAGGAAAAATGATCTAAAATAACGTAAAAATAACGGAAAAAAGTGATGGATTTTTTGAGGAAGAGAAAAGGAAGAGAAAATGAAGACATGAGGAAACTCAAAAGAAGAGAAAAAGAAGAGGGGAGGAAGGGAAAAAAAAAGAAAAGGAAGAGGAACGAATAACGTAAAATAACGTAAAAAATAAGGGAAAAAAAAGAGAATCGAAATTAGGTAACAGGATGAGGAAAAGATGAGAAGAGGGGGACCTTGGTCGTAGAAAATTTCCTTACAACTATATAATATAGATATATATATATATATGTGTGTGTGTGTGTGTGTATGTGTGTGTGTGTGTGTGTGCGTGTGTATGTGCTCATGTTTGTACATTATTGCTGAATAATATATGAATGTTGTAAATGTATGCGTATGTATGTATGTGAATGCGGATGTGTGTATGTGCAAATATATATATTCTATGTGAAATGTCACCAATGAATGAATAGGTATAGATTTAATTCCAAATATTAAGCATTATAAAAAAATATAGTTTTATTTATCAATCTCATTTAAAAGAATATATTTCAAACTTTAATTTTGATATTACATGTTAAACGATAAATTAAAAATCTATCTAGAAAAAATTACATGAATTACACATATTATAAAATTCACAATAAATATAATAGATATTAAATACTTAAAAAAAATAGATGTTTTTTTTTATTAAGTTCTCAAAACTTTACTAAAGAATATGATCCAAGTTTGATATTTCAAAAAGATGTTTAAATATTAAAAAGAAATATTTCAAAATGAATTTTTTCCAAACAATTCATTTATTGGTACAACGACCCTATATTTTTTTAATGAATCTTGATATAATTATTGTTATGTTAAATTATATCTTACTTATTGCATTATATTACAATATATTTTACTTTCAATAACATATAACATACACGTGATAGCAAGATTTAGTTAAATAATAAAAATATATTTAACATTATTTGAATTAACGTAAAAAGAGTTCAGGAAATTATTATAACTAATAACTTGTGATTTATTGTGTTATTTTACTCAATAAAATTCTCAATATATGGCACTAAACACCTTTTTCCCTTGGATTTAATTCATTTCTTTTTATAATAAAAATATTATTCAAAAGCAGACTGAAGATTTTAAAAATTCAATATTTAAGAAAATTAGTCTTGAAGTTACTTAGTTTGATACTTATAATAAATGCTTATAAAAATTTATTTACTCATTTACACTGCAAAAATATAGTCGATTCCTCTAGTCATATATGTAAAAAATACAATAAAATAATTGAAGCGACAAAAACATGCAAAATATTGTCATAAAGCGAAAAATGCCGATTTGACATATATTACATGCAAAAAATTGTCGCTTTGACTGTGAAATGGTATTTTTCGCCTGACGATATATTATTGTGGCTTTAACTATTTTAAATTATGCATGTACATGACTAGAGGTATTGACTTAATTTTTGTCGTATAAATGAGTAATTAAATTATTATAAGCGTTTATTATAAACACTGAACTAAGTATCTGATTTGGTTCCGACCGCCTCTTAACAAAATAAAAACGAAATTAGATTTACATAAAAAACTTTTCGGAGATTATTTAAGATATATTCATTATTAAATCAGCTAATTAAAAAAAATTTGTATAGTATGTCATATTATTTTAGCTATAAATTTCTGGAAAATTGCAAAATTGAAAAAAGAAATGAAAATCATTTAAAGTTCATCTTGCTATACTCATCATATAAGTGAAAATAAATATGATAGAGTAAAAAGATTTGTGAAAGGTATTTTGTGCCCTTAATTAAATTAATGCTAAGACTTAATTTTATTAGCCTTCAATTTTTTTTCTAATTACAATTCATAACATTTTTCATAATATTTTTTTGGTTTTTCAGCTTTTACGTATGAAAATACAATTAATCAAATAAGTTAATATAAAAGCAAATCTAAGTTTATTTAAAGTAGATAAAAAGTGTTGAAAAACTTTTAACTTTCAATTATTGGTCTGACTGAGGAAAATAAATTAATTGTTAAAGGACAAGGATTGTATAGTGGAATTAATTCGATGTTAACTGATAATCACATATTAGAATTTAATAATATTTTAAAACGGTGCACCTCATTTAATATGCAATCAACTTTACTTATTCAAAAACCGCAATATATTCATTCCGTACCTATTGATACCCAATTTATACAATTATTATTTTCTGGAAATTTCAAAAGTGGTCACTGAATTTGTAGGTATTATAATAATAAAATAATTCATATATATGACAGCTTCAATCTTAGATATTTACAAGATGAGCATAAAATCTATATAAACAAATTATTTCCGAACAAATCAGAATCAAGCATAGTTTTCGAAAAATTACAATCACAAACAAATAATTATAACTGTGGCGTTTTTGCAATTGCTTTTGCTGTTTCAATACTTTACAATTTATGTCCATGTTGCTTAAAATACAATATTTCCCAAATGCGATTAGATTTATTGAAAATTTTTGAAACACAGCAAATAACAATGTTTTCAATTTTACATAATTATAATAATACAACTATCAATTACAATAATCCACCAGACATGATAAGAAAAAGTTTTTGTCATGAACCTTGTGTAAATAAAATACCATTAAATTTAGATAACGCTGAGATTGAACTTCTTGAAAAAAAATTACAAATGCAGTTATTAGCAGAACAAAAAAAATGATGCAAATGTATTGCAAACCAAAAGATTCTAATCTTGAAATAATTCTAATGAAAATTGACAATGACTCTTCAGAAAAAAATTTTTTAAGACAAAATGATTATTTAATGGATTTTGATGATATTAGCATAAATTATAACAATGATAAAATTAGAAATAATGAGATTGAATTAAATCAAGAAAGAAAAGAATTAAAAGGAATAGATAACAAGGAATCTTCATGTATAACAAAATTGATTAAGAAAAAGGTGACAGAAAAATCGAATGAATATCGAAAAAATGCAATAAAACAAAAATTTACAAAAATGCAGGAAAAAAAAATAAAAAATTAGAACAAAAACGTGTCAATGATGCTTTACGAAAGAAAAAAGCTTATTTAAAAATGAAAATGGAACAACCAAATAAATATATAGAAAAGTTAAAAAATACTAAGAAAATCAAAATGGAATCCAAGGAAAAAAAAAAGTAATGATAAATTGGAACAAATACGTGCGAATGAAGCTTCACGTGAGAAAGAAGCTTATATAAAATTAAAAGATTCTGAACCAACTAAATATATAGAAAAGTTAAAAAATATTAAGAAAACCAAAATAGAATCCAAAAAAAAAGTAATGATGAATTGGAACAAATACGTGCGAGTGAGGCTTCACGAAAGAAAGAAGCATATATATATATAAAAAAAAGAACAATCACATAAATATGGAAAAATATTAGAAGAAAATAGAATAGCAAAAGTAAAATCGATTCAAAATATAAGTACTGATGAATTGAAACAGCTACGTGAAAAAAAAGCATTACGCAAAAGAAAAACTTATAGAAAATTAACAAATGAACATAATGTTGAATATGATAAAATGGAAATAATTGAAAAAATGGACGATCAACAATTGGAAATTTCAGATGTTATTGACAAAACGCAAATGAATAATGATTTTTACCAATTTCAACATTTTAATTATAATATTGGAATGCATAAACCAACAGATAAGAAAAAGCGATAATATAAATATGATTCTTATCAATTAAAAACGTTACTTATAAAGTGTAAACTCGTGGGTTGTATTGCAAATATATATTTTGATGAAAATGTTATATCTGAAAATTACATTGGCTCCATGACACATACATGTGTTTATTGTGATGCAAAGCATTTTGCTTTCGAATATAGTAAAAGCAAAGATTTCTCCAATTGTTGTCATAAAGGTAAGGTGGAATTGTTAGACAATCCTCCTTACCCAGAACGATTAAAACTTTTAGCGACCTAACGTACAAAAGAAAGTATTGATTTTCGACAAAATGTAAAATTATACAATAATGCTTTAGCGTTCGCAAGTTTTGGTGCTAATTTTTATAAATTGACAGGTAAAGAACTACAAGTTATAAAAATATGTGGATAAATTTATCATAATGTGTATGATTTGCATCCTAATAAAGATAAAGCACGTAAATATGGACAATTCTATGTTTAAGATAATAAAATTGCAACGATTGAACGTAATAAATTCAATACAAATTTAGTATTATCAAAAGAATTAGATAAATTGATAAGAAACATTAACCCTTATGCAAAAGCCTACGAAATAATGCATGAAGTAGAAAAAGAAGAACTACAACGATGTGCAAAAATTAATTGTCCTCCAAGAACAGTTACAATGTCTATTGTCCGCAATAACAATTTGGATAAAAATAGATATAATGTGCCTACCTGTAATGAAGTTGCGATAGTATATGTTGGGAAAGATGATCTTCCTCCTAACGAACGTGATATTTTCATTTATTCTAAGTATGAAAAACCAATAAGTATACCAACAATTGGCAAACATACAGATCCTATGACATATCCGCTAATTTATCTTAATGGTGGTTATGGATGGATGCCAAATATAAAAAATAAATTTGGAAAAACTAACATTTCAAATTTGCAATTTTATAATTATAGATTTAGTATTAGAAATAAATTTAATCCATACCTCAATTTGGAAAAAATATCTCATCAGGCAATCATTAATGCATTTGTAAAAGTTGAAACCTCTAGATTATATTTTATACGAAAAAATAAAAATATATTAAGAAGTGATTGTTAAAAAGGAGTAATGGACTATTTACATAAAAAAAAAGAATTAGAATCGTCAAAAATTGGAAAAATGGTCATATTACCATCAAATTTTACAGGTAGTCCACGATTTATGAAACAAAATTACATGGACTCGATGACACTTGTAAATTATCATGGTAAATCTGACCTTTTTTCAACTATAACGTGTAATTCACATTGGAAAGAAATAATTGAAAACTTGGAAGATTATGAAAATTCAATAGATAGGCCGGATATTGTAACAAAAGTATTTTATCAAAAAGGGGAAGAATTTAAAGATTTGGTAATTGAAAGAGGAATATTTAGAAAATGTGTTGCGTATGGTTACGTAATTGAATTTCAAAAACGAGGATTACCACATATGCATATGTTATTATTCTTAGATAAAAATGATAAAATTAACACTCCAGAAAAAGTTGATGAAATAATAAGTTGTAAGGGTGGTTTTTATTTGGGATATTATAAATATATCTAATTAAATACGAAATAATAATTGGGTTATAATTCCCAAATTCTGAGATTTACCAGCCTACAAAATTAATAATAATAGTATAAGAAGGGAATTAAATACTCTACCTTTAAATTTCTAATCAATTATAAAATCTCTTCAATAAACAAGTTAACAAATATTCAATTATAGGGAGTAAAGTTCACTAAATAGGCTTTAATTAATTTAATTAAAAGAATATAGGTTAAGTTATAGACGATTTCTCTAAATTAAGTTAAAATAATAATAAAATATAGAAGATCAATTAAAATATACTAAGTTACAGACAAGAAAGTTATTAATTTAAATTATTAGGCAATAATAATAATCTGAATCTCTTTAATATTATAACAAAATTGAGTAATGGAGCAACACGTGCTCAATATCTATTTTTAGGTTATGTAAGGGTAGGGCTCGAACAGCAGTGCGTATCTCAGATTACGCAATTCTCCAATTGGTGGCGCTAGTATCGAATTTCCTCGGAGTCTTTCTCTCTTTAATTTTCAGCAGGCGTTTTATAGAAGCGAGGTTATATATTTTATCACAAATTAATATATATATGTTATATATAAATATCCAGAAACTAAATTACTATGACTTTTGATTTTACTATAACTTAAGCTACTTGATATAAATTCAATAAGATCAAAAACTAAGAAAAAGAACAGCTTCTAGAATTAATTATGAACTACTAATTTTAATTTATAAATAAATAAATACTTCATTTACAACAAATATAATTAACTAGAAAGAAATAGCATTTATTCACGATCACTTCTTAAGTTACTAAATTTCTTCTTACACTTTGATGTTTTAGGTTAGGAATATAAAAGGAGATCTCACAATTAATTTTCACTATTTAATTTAATAACAAATTTCTCCTCAATAATTAAATAAAACAACAATTTAAATTTTCGCTAATTCACAATGATGCCACGAATTACTTTTAGGTTAGAGAACCACGTGGCTATTTATATAGCCTGCCGTGATTTCTCCGCAAGAATTTTTAAATATTACGACAAAAATACAATTTTGATTACTTTCTAATTTCTTAATTGTTAATTATTAGCAACAAATTCAATTAATTTATACGTTGCTATTAATTCACCACGAGAGAGAGAGAATTTGTATTTTCAACTTCGCGCACTATCAATTTTTTTTTTCACAATTTTAAATAAAAAAAAAATTAAATTTAATACAAATTATACCTGTTTCTGTTCGTTGCTACGCTCGACCTCGGCCATCATTTTATCTTATTTCAATAGAAGAAGCAACAACAAAAACCCAAAAATCTGTGAAGGTTGTCTCCCAAAATGGCCGGCAATCTGTGCTATAAACCCTCTAATTTGATAATAGCCTTTGGCGGTTGGTGATGATCCCCACACGAGACCGATTTTTTTATTTAGTAAAAGAAAACTTAACAAAAAAAAAGAAACTCAACAATAATAATTAACAACAAAAAAAAACTTTAATAAGTAACAATGAAGAATTTAGCTTTAAAGAAAAAAAAGTAGTACGTATGACTGTGTAGCAGGGCTAACGAAACGATAATGAGGCACGAAGAAGAAGGAAGCGAACGCTGAGTATCAGTGGCTTCTTCTTCTCTATTGCTCTCTTTGTTACTCTTGTTATTTCCTATTTGCTATCTTTTTCTATTTCGCGACTCACTAATCAAATAAGGTTCTTTTATCATTTTATTCTGGTGTAGTTTACTACTCGCTAGTCAAATTACATGTTACTTCCTATTACTAGTGTAGTATTATTACGCTTTACAGGTTACGCCATCTGCGCGCTTAATTTGATTACATTAATTCTTATTTTCTTTATGAATAATTAATTCGTTATTTCATTACAATAAAAAGTTTCATTTTTCATCAAATAACATAAACAAACATTAGTTAATAATATAAACAATAATTTCTGATTATTCATTATTTTAGGTTCGCTTGAGTCTTTATTCTGTTAACGATTTTTATTTTTTAATTATTTTGTATAATTACAAAGTTATTTTATTTGTTTGTACTGTAGCGCCATCTATAAAAATATACTAAAATGTCTTAACAACAAGTAGATAGAAATTATTATTTAAATTATATCTAAATATCTTTAGATTTTGCGCGCCACCTATAATGTGACTCATTTCAATTCCTATTTGTTAATCTAGCATCTCTTTCTATTATAATTAAGTTTTTATACGTATACTTTCTTTTTATCATATGCGTCTATCCTACTTTATCGACTTTAGTTAGTATAGCAGTCTATTTCTATCTATCTCTCTCTCTTTCTACTTTTTTAATTAACAATACACGAGCGCCACAATAGCATGTTCGCGCGAGCACGTGTTCGTATATATTTTTGCCGTCGGCACCGCTTCGCCACCTCCTGGAGGTTTGGTAGTGAGAATCGTCTGCTCGAGGCTTTCGTCGTGAATCGTGAGTGCAACCATGTGTGTATGTGTGCCTTGGTTTGTTCGTCAGTGCCGTTAGCCGGTAGTCCAACATACATGGCTACTTGGCAATAGGTTATGTGATCAGCTGTGTACATCCAGGACTCAGCACCGAAAACAAGAACACAACAGAATTATTTCTCTGTTGGTTTCTTACGGTGGCCTTGGTTGCTGTTACGAGTATGGTGATTATGCTCTTATGAATTCACACGCTTGGGGAATAATGAATGATTTTTCTTTTTAATAGGTTTTTAATAGATAATTATTTGAAATAAATAAAACAAAAAAAAATTATTGTGGCGTGTAAATACCACGTCACAAAGTGCAGAAATCCCAAATAAAGATATTTATCCGAAATTATATAGTATTGTTAAACAATTTATGATACACGGTCCCTGTGGTATGCAAAATATAAATTGTCCATGTATGGATAAAAATACGGAACAATGTACAAAAAGTTTCCCAAAAAAATTTGATGATTCAACAGTATTTAAATCAAATGGCTATCCATTATACAAACGTAAAAGTGATGGCGTCAAAATAATTTTTAAGAATAAATTTACAGAAAGAGTAGCAGATAATGGATTTGTTGTTCCTTATAATTCTTACTTATTATTAAAATTTAATGCACATATAAACGTAGAAGTATGTTCCACTGTACAATACATTAAATATTTATTGAAATATTGTTATAAAGGTCATGATTGTGTATACATTAAAATACGCGAAGTGAATGTTGATTTCCAAACAGAAAAGAAAGACACTTTTCAAAATGACAATAATGGAAATGTTGATTATGAATATGATGAAATACAACAATACATAAATACACGATATTTATGTCCGCCTGAAGCAATACACAGAAAAATGAATGCACAGATTATTAGAATATCCTTCACATGTTATTTCACATACTATAAAAAGACTAAGCGTTTATGAAGAAAATCAACAAAATGTATTTTATAAAGAAGGAAAAGAAAAAACGATCATGCAGAAAAATGTGGGAACAACATTAACAGCATATTTCGAATTGAATCGAGAAGATTTAGAAGCTAGAGATTACTTGTATACAGAAATACCGCATTTTTATACATTTGACAAAAAACTAAAAAAGTGGACTAAAAGAAAAAAAATAAGGAAATATATTTAATATTGTAATATTAATATGAGACATGTAAACAAGATTTCAATGTACTCGCATCCTCACATTTTTTTTACATAGTGTAAAAATAGACCACATAGCTCTCGCAAAAGTGTGACTTAAGTGCATATTTAGATTACATAGTGTTGAAAATGCCAAAATCAAGGTTCATATTATTAAATCATGATGATAATGTTTGTATTGATAAGTTTTTCTTACGAAATATAAATTCATATGTAATCTCAAGTTGATATTTTGACCGTACTTAATATAGTTGTACCTGTGGAATGACTTATTTACCAAAATATTTTCTTTTATTAAAGCAATATAATATTTAAAAGATTCTATTACATATAAAGTAGTGAAATATCAACAAAATCATGAAAGAAATGTTTAAATACCTAATCTAAAATGTGGATTCGTGCAAAAATATGATGCGGATATTTGTAAATCTTATTTTTCTGACTCGATTGTATAATTAAATTCATAAATAAAGTTCTAGAATACAATTTCATAATATAAATAATAATACAAAGTCAGCAAATGAGCTACAATCAGCCAAAAACGTCGAAAAAATGAGTTTTTTGCATTTTTAACTATGGCGCACCAACAGAAAATATCTGGAAAAATTCAGGCAAGTAATTTTAAAATAAATACAAGTTTTTTTGCAAGAATTGGCCCTGTACCGCATTTCCCGTGAAAATAGGAAGGGTTTGAACTTTTTTTTATCCTTTTAGGTTATATAGCATCATCAAATCTTTATGAAAAAATTCTACATGATTTGTAACCATTTAAGCTATAAGCACAATTTTCTCGGGGTTTTTTTATCGATTAGATGCGGAGAAAAAAAATAAATACTGAAAAAGTCATTTTTTCCATGCTGTGGACAGCGGGAGGGGGGTCGTGGTCTGCAAATATGACAAAAACTATTTTTTTTTATCCAAAACGAAGTTACAAAGTCAAACAAAAATTTCAGGGACAGGGCAAAATTGACTATCTTAACGGGGGGTACCCTTTGCTTTTGAGGCAGTTGATCGTCTTTTTCAAGATTTATGCGATGTACAACACCAACCCTTCAGCGGTAAAACTGTAATTGTATCAGAAGATTTCAGGCAAACATTACCAATTGTTCGACATGGTAGTCGTTTTAATATTATAGAAAATTCGGTTAAATTTAGTTTATTATGGCAAAATTTTATGCATACGACATTAAGTAAAAATCTGCGAGTTTCAGATAATGATAATAATTTCAAACAATAGTTATTAGATATCAGAGAAGGAAAACGTCGTAATCTTTTTGAAGATAATAATGAACTAAGTGCTATACCAGAAAATCTTATCTTTAGAGAACATCTTGTCGAAGAAACATTTGGAAATAAAATAAAAATAAATGGTGAAAATCTAATAGATAAAGTTATTTTGGCTCCTAAAAATAATGATGTTATTCAAATCAATAACGACGTTTTGAATATAATAGAAGGAGACTATGTTGAATATTTAAGTATTGATACAGCTGAAGATGATAAAAAAGAAAATTTAGATAATATATTACCTACAGAATTTTTAAATACGTCAATTCCTAATGGACTTTCACCACATCAATTACATTTAAAAGTAGGAGCTATTATAATTCTTTTGAGAAATTTGAATGTAAATGAGGGACTTTGTAACGGGACAAGGTTAATAGTAAATAACCTACTAAGATATTCTATCCAAGCTGAATTGGCAAGTGGAAAAAACAAAGGTAAATTAGTTTTTATTCCAAGAATAATTTTATCTCTATCTAAAGAAGATATCCCTTTTAACATGCAAAGAAAACAGTTTCCTATTAGATTAGGTTTTGCAATGACTATCAATAAATTCCAAGGACAATCTTATGAAAAAGTTGATGTGTATTTGCCATCACCCGTTTTCAGTCATGGACAATTATATGTTGCCCTTTCAAGGACAAAACATAAAAATAATTTAAAATTATTTTTAAGCAAAAGCTCAATAGTCAACGAAGAAAATAAGAATGATCAAGACACAATTTATACAAAAAACATTGTATATAAAGAAATATTATAAATAATATTGTAAATATTTATATAATAAAGATATTATGATATCTAATATAATAATATTTAATATAATATTCAAAATCATGATGCATTTTAGAAAGCACTGATGAATTGACTGTACACGGAAATGCGCAGTAATATAGATTGCATTTCAAAATTCACAGTACAATTGACTGGATATGGGGATGCGCTATTGAATCGGCTGCATATGCACAGAAAGAAATTGGGCAATAACTAATTACCATATTTTGTTCGTGTACGATTTCAGAAATATTCGAAATAATATATTTCGAACTCGGTAACGCGTTTTTCTAAAAATTGTAATATACCATTACAAGAAGTTTTGAAATACCGTATACATTGAATTCTGTATTACAAGGAACGTTGAAGTAAAAAATTACCACTTATTTTATTTACAAATTCAAAAATAGTGATGTTAGTTATAATTACATTTAGTATTTCAAAAGACATTAAAATCTCTTAATGCCAAATTTCTTTCTGTGTGGGGATGCGCTTAAATCGGCTGCATGTAGGAATGCGCTGTTGAATCGGCTGCATATGGAAATGCGCTGTTAAATCGGCTGCATATGGGGATGCGCTGTTGAATCGGCTGCATATGGTGATGCGCTGTTGAATCGGCTGCATATGGGGTTGCGCTGTTGTACTGGCTGCACATAAAGATACACAGTGAAATCAACTGCTTAATAATTATTGCTAAATATTGTGCAAATAAACATCTGGAACGGAGCCTGTTATAAAAAAATTAAAAAAAAAACGCTCCACTGACAAATTCTTCAAAAATAACAGGCTTGGATGGAATGCTTTATTAGAGTAAAAAATAAAAAGGCAAGAGAGGACAAAAATGCAAGAAGCTGTAAAAAAAGCAGAAGAGCAAGAGAGAGTAAGAAAATGAACAAAGAAAAAACAAAAAGCGACGGCAAGCAAAAAAGACAGCAAGAGACAGAAAAAAAGAGAATGCATGGGAGAACAAAAAGAAGCGTAAGGGAGCAATACGAGGAAATGCGAGAAAAAGCATGAGAAAGCGTGAGAGAACGTAGAAAATCGGGAGAGAATGTAAGAGAGCAAGCCAGAGAGAGATCTAGTTTGGTACTCATAATAAATACTTATAAGAATTGATCTACTAATTTACACTTCAAAAATATAATCTATTCCTCTAGTCATATATGTAAAAAATACGAAAATTAAAGCAACAAAAACATACAAAATATTGCCATAAAGCGAAAAATGCCGACTTGACATATGTCACATGCAAATAAACCATATGGATGACTAAATAAATTATTAATTGAGCCCAAAAATTAATAGAAAATAATGACCCAAAATAAAGACTAAAAAAATTAAGCCCAAAAAATTAGGATAAAAATATAGCAACTATGAAAAAATAGAGCCCTAAAGATAAGGCAAAAAATTATGATATCTTCGAATTATTAATGCTTCACTATCTTTTATAAAATGATTCTTAAAAAATGTAAGGCACAAAAAAAGAATAAGTTCCAAAAAAATATAAGGCTCAAGAAAATATAATGCTCAAAAAATATAAAAAAGAAAAAATTATTGGGCCCAAAAAATGTAAGGCCCAAAAAAGTATAAGTTCCAAAAAAATATAAAGCCCAAGAAAATATAAGACCCAAAAAACATTGGGCACAAAAAATATTGGACACAAAAAAATAAAAGGCCCAAGAAAATATAATGCTCAAAAAATATAGTGGAGAAAAAATTATTGGGCCCAAAAAAAAATAAGGCTTAAAAAATATAGAGAAGAAAAAATCATTAGGCCCAAAAAATGTTTAAGTCCAAAAAAATATGTCTCAAGAAAATATAAGGCCCCAAAAAATATTAGGCTAAAAAAAAGGCCCAAGTAAATATAATGCTCAAAAAATATAAAGAAGAAAAAATTATTGGGCCCAAAAAAATATAAAGCCCCCAAAAATACAAGGCTAAAAAAAATAATGCTCAAAAAATATAGAGAAGAAATAAATATTGGGCACAAAAAATATTGGGCACAAAAAAATAAAAGGCCCAAGAAAATATAATGCTCAAAATATATAGGGAAGAAAAAATTATTGAGCCCAAAAAACTATAAGGCTTAAAAAATATAGAGAAGAAAAAATCATTGGGCCCAAAAAATATAAAGCCCATAAAAAAGTATAAGTCCAAAAAAAATATAAGGCCTCAAAAAATATAAGGCCCAAAAAATGTGTAAGTCCAAATAAATATAAGGCTTAAGAAAATATAAAGCCCAAAAAAATATTAGGCTAAAAAAAAGGCCCAAGAAAATATAATGCTCAAAAAATATAGAAAAGAAAAAATTATTGGGCCCAAAAAAATATAAAGCCCAAAAAATATAAGGCTAAAAAAATATAATGCTCAAAAAATATAGAGAAAAAAAATTATTGGGCCAAAAAAAATTTAAGGCCCAAAAAAATATATGGTTCAAAAAATATAGAGAAGATAAAATTATTGGGCCCGAAAAATATAAAGCCCTAAAAAATATAATACTCAAAAAATATAGACAAGAAAGAATTATTGGCCCCGAAGAAATATGAAGCCCAAAAAAATATAAGGCAAAAAAAAATATAATGCTCAAAAAATATAGAGAAGAAAAAATTATTGGGCCTAAAAAAATGTAAGGCTCAAAAAAATATATGGCTCAAAAAATATAGAGAAGATTAAATTATTGGGCCCGAAAAACATAAAGCCCAATAAAAGTATAAGTCCAAAAAAATTACAGGCTCAAGAAAATATAAGGCCCAAAAAAATATTGGGCCAAAAAAATATAAGTCCCAAAAAAATGTATGAGTCCAAGAAAAATATAAGTTTCAAGAAAATATAAGGTCCAAGAAAATATTGGGCCCAAAAAAAAGGCCCAAAAAAATATATGGCTCAAAAAATATAGAGAAGAAAAAATTATTGGGTCCAAAAAATATAAGAACCTAGAAAAATTGCTACTTTTATTAAAAAAAGTTTAGGCACATTTGGAAAAAGCGGAGAACCGGAGAACCAGAGATCCGGAGAAAAACGTGGTTTCACTTTAATATAATATAGGACTAGCAAAAAATACCTCGCTCCTAACGTCGCTCGGTTGAATTTTCGAATATTATATTATTATGTATAAATTAGCCAATTTCAAAATAAAAAAGAATTGCCGCAACTTATGAATTTTGATATTGTAGTTTTTTACTAAATTAAATTTTTATATTTTTATAAAAAAGAATAATTAAAGTTACGATGTGCATAAAAATTGTTTAAATACAAATTATATCATGATGAATTGAGAATTTGTTCTACTAAATTGCATTACAATCAATAAAAAAATATAATAGGAATTCATTCTTTTTAACCACGTGTTTCAATCACAAACCATGAAATAATCGAAAACAGTATTTGACGTTAACTAGAACTAACAACTGCACGGAGAGAGGAGAGTAGTGTTAAAATAGGTTCTAAATCAAGTATATCTAATTTATGTACTAAGATACTTAAAAAAAGAGTGGCGATATGATTTCAATTAGTACTATAGCTTGAATTTTAGGGACAAATGTTGGCACTATTATATTATGAAGTAAAAGCATAAATTTGCGATGCTTAGAGTCTTTTTTTTAGACTGATATTTCACTTACTCGATTCAAGGGCAATATTTCGCAGAAAATGTAATTATTAATCTCTTTTCGGGCGGCTTTTTTCGTTACTAAAATTAAAAATTATTAAATATAGAATTTTTCACTTAATATATAACACTTCAAAATTACTAATAATTAATATTTCAATTCGTGATATTTAAGGAATAAAACGATACATGTTTATCTTCTATATTCCGTTTTAAAATAGTTACTTTTGAGTTTTAAATTAATTATTAGTGATTTAAAATTGATATATATATATATATATATATATATATATATATAACTATATAATATAGGATGATATATATATATATATATATCATCCTATATTATATAGTTATATAAAAAATTCAGTTTCAGCCCCCCCACTCCCCTCGTCCCCTCCCATCCTTATTTAATAATTATATTAAATGTTTAACATTTTATATAATTATTAAATAAATCTTAAATCACAATGTATAATTTAAATTGAAAAAAATTTAAATATAATAATTGATATATCATAATGTTTGTGAAGTCTTTTAAGATTTGAAGGATTATTTTGTTATAATTCCTATGTAATATCTTTTTACTTGATAATAAACAATAAAAATAATTATAATAAAAGAAAATTGAATATAGATTCAATTACTACAAAGAATTACTATAAAAATTAATAATACAAATTTAGATACATAAATAAATCATATAAACAAAAATGATGGAATGGAATCCGATTGAAGGAAATGATGTTGAAGTAAATGATATTATCGATCAACATTTAATGGATTATTTAAATAATTAAATTGAAGACCACTTAAATTATGAAGAAGAATATGAATATTATTTAAAAAGCTTAAATGATAATATTTCAGAAGATACAGAAATTTCTCAATTAAATAATATTATTAATTCATATATTGGCGGGAATGAAGAAAAAGTTGAATACAATAATTGGAATAAAGTACCAGAATATTATAAATATTACGTTAATAAAATTATAGAATATAAAATTCAAATATGTGAACCAATAACAGAATATTATATTAATCAAAATTATCAAATTTATTCTAGATATTTATTACGATTAGTTAATATTATTAAAAACATATTTGATCAAAATTTATAAAAGTAAGTAATAAAAAGTAAGTTTAATATTTCAAAATTATTTTATTTTATATATATACAAATTAAAATCATTAAAATAATATAATGATTTAATGATCTTATGAATATTAATAATAATTACATCACTTATTTTTGAATATTAAAGTAAACAAATTTTTAAATTTTAGTATAAAATATTGATATATCTTAAAAAATGTAAAAATAAGTCAAAAAGATATCAAAAAGGAATTATATCAAAATAATCCTATAAATCTTAAGACATAAATAAACATTATGATATATCAAATATAATACTAATAAAATTTTTATACCAAATAATTATTTAAAAATTTTCATATAGTTTTAAATTTATTATAATTTTGATCATTAATATCATTTAGTTAATAATAAGTTATTTTTTCACTTATATATTGTACGATATCACTATTTTTTTATTCATATTCAATACATAAAATAAATTATATTATAAATGTATAACTAATCTATGAAATATTATCTATAAAATAAAGTGGTTTTTAGGGCTCCTGGCGAGGGTTGCCACTAATCAAAAAATCTAACGCGCCGTAACGTTACCTCTATATTTCACACAGTTAAAATATATTAGTTAAATTAAAATCTATATTTAAATATTGAAAAATTTATACAATTAAATTAAATATATGAATGCAATTCATCATAATAACTAGTTTGAAATGTAAGGTGGTGTGGAAACTCGTTTGGTTTATAAGGTATAAACAATCATAATTAAATTATTATTTGTTTTTCAGATGTATCATGTGATTTATAAATGATTAATTTTTCTTTTATTGGTAAAATATATGTAGGATATGAATAATCACCAATGGGGGTTGGCGAGCAGAGCGAGCAGGGGGTACCCCCTAGTATATATATATATATATATATATATATATATATATATATATATATATATATACACATATATATATTATATGATTTACATTATATTTATCAACTGTTGAAAATTGTTACATAATTTAATGGGTTTTACGTTAACCCTTTGAAGCATACATATTTCTATTAGGAGTTATTCGCTGAAAATTGGTAAACAAGGGTTTTTGGGGTCGCTAATTACGAATCTGATATCAGATTTATTAATTTCTGTATCCAATAAGGCGGATTCAAGATGGCGGGCAATTATTTTTCTCTGCCATTTTGAATTTTCAAAATCTGACACCGGATTTGTATTCAGCGACCCTAAAAACCCTTGTGTACGAATTTCCAGAAGCATGAGACCAAAAACGAGGTAAAAAATGAATTTTTCCAAAAAAAAAAACGTTTTTTTTTTCATATGATTGTTTATAAACAAAAAATCATTGTTTTCCAAGGTATATGCAATTTTTCTACATATTCCTTAACATCTTAGGTGAACGAAAAGCAAAAAACCCATTTTGAATCCGTTGTAAAGAGAATAAATGATTTTATAGTGGAAGAATTTAGGTGGTAAATATATACTTACCACTAAGCTTCAAAGGGTTGATAGGTATTAATTATATTGAAGTTTTTCGCTCCTAACGTCGCTCGGTTGAATTTTCTTTTATTATATTATTATGTATAAATGACTAATTTTAAGTAAATAAGAATTAATTAATTTAAGTTTATTTTGAGTACTAAATAAAATTGAAAATAATTTGATAAAACATAATATAAAAATATATGTACACATGTGCTTAAAGTAAAAAAGCGTATAATTTATTCCATCAGGTGACTATTTCTCACTCTACTTCCATAAGAAAAACAAAGATAGTACGATATTTGATATAAATAAACTGAGAACTGGGAACTGAGTAACAACTATAATTTCCAGACCTTAATATATGACCATGAATTTGATTTATGAAATTAATTTTTACGTGAATGCTGAAAAAAAATTTTGTGTTTATTTCTAATAAAAATATCTTCACAAATGTATTTTATATATATGAAATACGAAATTTAAATAAAAAAACCATAAGATTAAAATACACATTTTTGGTTAATTTTAAATTTGGATATTTCAGAATGATAAAATATCTATTTGCAATTACTTAACAACCTTATTTGCATCTAATATAAAATTTTAATGAGATACAAACATTAATAAGTGTATGTATCACAAGTAAGGTTTCCATATCATAAATATTATAATTTTTAGAAAATTCTTGATATTAATAGATTATTAATTTAAGAAATTAAATATTTTTTCATTGATGACAAGTAACTTTTCAAATATAGTTAAAATAATACTGTAAATGTCAATCAAATAACATTTTCATCAAAATAAATTTCGACGCTATAATTATTAAAATAAACATTTTTATTTAACTACAATCTATTGTAATAATTATTTTTTTAATATGTATATATGTATATATATATATTAAAAAATAATAATTTTATTTGATGAACAGTTATATAAATATTATATATTTATAATTGTATAACTAAATTTACTAAATTAAAATTTTATTCAGTTATCATTCAGATAATGAAGTATTTTAATTAGTTTTCATGAAAATATATTATTTAAAAAGTTAGTTGTTAACAATTTTTAATGAATAACATACATTTAACCTTAATTACGTTTTCATTTCTTCACGTGTTAGTATTTAAATGAATTGACATTTATATAAAAATTGCAATTAAATATATTGAAATTCATTTCATTAAATCAATAATATTTTTAATAAGAGAAATATATTAATTTTTAGAATACATCAAATCACTTCATTTGAAAAATTATCATTACATGATATAAGAATATTTTTTTTAATATCGTTTGAATATAAATTTTATGAAATACAATTTAGAAAAATTATTTATTTGATATTAAATTTTTTTTAATAGTCAATTAAATAAAATTAATTAATATTAATTCAATTAATATGAAATATGAATAAATTTTTCTGATTATGTCTATAATTATGAATTTATATTTATGAACTGTCTAGATAGAAGTAAAATTTCCCCTAAAAAAGTAATCATTTCAAAAGAAAATTTACTTATTATTTGCGAAACACTTATTAAAAATGCGGAAAAAAATAATATTCTGTAATATCACTCTAAAATTTGTTTTGAATATGATCATTGAAAGTACAATTATTTCATCATGTTGAATTTGTTGTCAAAGTTTGATTATATTTCACCATAAGAAGATATAAGAATTAACTGTCATATTTAACTGTCTTTACATTCTATTTCTGAATTTCCATAAATGGAATGTATTAACTTGTAGTATGTACCATGATGATTATTTATTTAAATTTTCAAATTCTTCTAATCATTAGTTTTCAAGATATTTAGATTTCTGATTCCAAATAGAAAAATATTAGTAAATAATATTGGAACCCAAACTCGTCAATAACTAATGAATAGATTTATTTAAAAATTCAACTGAATAATCTTCGCGATACATACTATATGTTAATGCATCTCTTTATTCAAAATTTTGAAATACAATGGAAATATAGTCAATATTTATCGGCGCAAGTGTACTGTCCATTTTACATCTCCTTAAATAATTTATACTTATAAAATTTACATATCATTTTATAAAAACTATTAAAATGATAATCATATATTTAATATCATTTTAAACTCTGAATAAAAAGTTTAAAAAATTATTATTAAGTGATAACTTATAAATAGTTATATTATTTTATTAAATACATTTCCAACTTAAATAATTATCTTCATGTTGAAACTAAATTTAATTAGCATTCAATTCTACAAGTTATTTAAAAAATTTACCATTATTCAAAGTTATTAAAAAGTTATTTATAAAAAGTATTCCCATATCAAAATTTCAAAGTTCAATTAATTTAATTTTTTATTCTTTACATTAGAAAATTAGTTTTGATGTTGAAATTTTTTTGTGATATGCAACATGTATATATATTATCTTATGGTAAAATATTTTATCACTTTGTATGAATAGTATATTACGGTACAAAAGACGAAACTTGAAGTTCCGCCACTGCGTGAAGTTGGCCCTCAGGCGAACCCGAGGGTGCCATATCACGCAGTGGTGGGCCTTCAAATTTCGTCTTGTGTACCGTATACTATTTTTCTTGATGCCTGGTGGAACTTACTATTGTATTGAAAGTCCAATTTACATTTTACCACTCAGAATGACAAAGCTGTAAAGTTGTGAAATTCGTGACTTTTTCGATGCCCGTCCCGACATTTGCTGGTCGGTGGCGGGCAGCGGGCATCGAAAACCTCACGCACATACATAAACCAAATACATAAAAAATGTAAAGTTATTTGTACGACAGATTTAATGACATACAAATCAGAGAGGGATAAAAAATATCATAAATATCTATTTTACGATTAATTTCTAAAAAAAACATATAAAAAGATGCTTTTTTTTCATTTTTAAGTACGCTAGAAATAAATTTGTCGTATAAATAACATTAAAGTATTATCTACAGCTCGTGAACTGATGCAATTTTCTTTGTTTTGTACATATTCAGGTTAAAGCCTGTTACATTCAAAAAGATACAAATGACAGATACTAGTTATATACGTAACTTTGGAGTACGAAGGATGAATACAGGCGAGACTAAAGTGTTTGTCGCTTGAGTAGCAGTTGGTCGAGGGCGCGCTTCGCGTTGCTGACTGCTGCTCAAGCGACAAGCACTTTAGTCAAGCCTGGATTCAGAATTCTTCGTACTCCCAAGTTACGTAGATAAGTTTATGTCGTTGGTAGGCCGTATGAGGAACTATAAAAATGATTTTTTAAAATTCATGATATATGTTTTATTAAAAAAAAAGTAAATAATGTCATTATTTACTTATTTATTTTACTTATTAACTGTTTAACTTTGAAAATTTGTTCAAACAAAACATTCTGTAAAGTTAAGATTTTATATGAATTTGTATGAGCATTGACATATATAACGACATTCTTTTATTTTCACTAACCTACGAATCGATGTCACTCGCGTCATATACGGTCATGCTGTGTGATATCTCGATCTGTCAATTCTCCCTTAGGGAGTATAGATCTGTCAATACTTCCTAAGGGAGTATTGACAGAGAGAATATCGTCGAGATATTAGCATGAACGTATGCAATGCCTATACAAATTTAGCGTGGTCTATAGGTATTCCACCGAATACGGCCTATGACAACATAAAAAATTATATTGGTTAGTATATCTATATATAAAAAATACATAAGACAACGCATCTGTTTTTCGTATATATAGATATACTAACCTACTAAAATAATAAACAATCGATCAACAAACTTTGAAGTTGCCTGTAATGAGTAAAAGTTTGGCTTTCGCCATCAAAAACAATAGCGAAACCATAGAATTTCCACCAGGGTATCAAGAAAAATTATTTTTTTAAAGTAGAATAATACTGTGAATAAACAAATGAATGTAAGAAAATATTGAAAACTGTAAATAACAATAAAAAAGCGTTAGGTTGGAGATGAATAACGATTGTTTATTATCTTTTATACATTTTTCAAATGTAGATACTGCAAATATCCATAAATAACTGTAAATAAATTGAAGAATACAATTATTAGAAAACACTCAAAATTAATTTCAATTTTAGTTCTTTTCACAACAGAATTTTTTTAATGATTAAATATACATATATATCTCTTTGTGTGTGTATGGGACGTTTCACACCAACTGGAAGAGCAGAAAAATAAAAATCTATGAAACTCTAAGAATATATGCTTTTCGTTACTTAAAATATGTGAAAAAATTTTCAAGGATTTAGATTAGAAGGATCAAGAGCTATAGATCCTTAAAATTTGGAAATTTTTCAAAATTTTTGGAAAAGTCCAAACTTAATCATTTTTTTCCCTGAAAACCCTGATGTTTTAGAGAGAAATTCATAAGAATACTTCTTATTGTAAATGATGAGCAGAGTTAGCATAATTGTTTACAGACCTAAATTTTGAAGTCTTTTATTGGTTCTTATATGTATTACATGGTAATTGAGATTACTCAATGTTCGCCACTTCAGAAATTTCTTTTTTCGGGCTTATTTTTTTTTTATTTTACATGAACTTTAAAATAAATTTTTGATCATGTAAGTCAGAGCCATCAATAAGAAGTTATGATAGTTTAGAATATATATTTTCATGTATAATTTACTTACAATATAAAAATTAATCATACATAAAAATATACATTTATATTCAATATGAAAAATAAATCATTTATTTATCATATAACAATTAATTCATAGCATTTTTTATAATTTCTTTTATTTTCAGCTTTTAAAGTAAAAAGGCAGTAAATTAAATTAGTTAATATAAAAGCAATTCTTTTGTGGATATCTTTAAAAAAAGTTCAATATAAATGAATTCAAATTCTCAAAAGAATTTTAATTTTCAATAATGGTTTTGACTGAGAAAGATAAATTGATTGTTAAAGGACAGGGATTGTATAGTGGAATTGCTTTCATGTTAACTGTTATTCATGTATTAGAATTTAATAATATTTCAAACCGGTACACCTCATTCAACATGCAATTAACTTCACTAATTCAAAGACCACAATATGTTAAATCAGTACCGATTGATGGAGAATTTATACAGTTATTATTTTCCGGAAATTTAGAAAAGGGTCACCGGATTTGTGTGTATTATAATAATAAGGTAATTTATACATATATGACAGTTTAAATCTTAAATATCTACTAGATGAGCATAAGATTTATATGAACAGATTATTTCCAAACAAATCAGAATTGAGCATAGTATTCGAAACAGTACAATCACAAACAAATAATTATGATTATGGCGTTTTTGCAATCGTTTTTGCTATTGCAATACTTTATAATTTAGGTCCATGTTGTTTAAGGTATGATGTTTCTCAAATGCGATTGCTTTTATCAAGAATTTTTAAAACGCAACAAATAAGAATGTTTCCAGTTTTACAAAATTATAATAATGCAAATATTAATTACGATAATCCACCTAACATGATAAGGAGGAGTTTTCGTCATGACCCTGTTAAAAAAGTTCGTACTGATTCAGAACTGATTACACATTGAAATCAGGACTTGATTAACATTGAATCGGTGTAAAATCAACATAAAATTTACACAAAATCAGTACTGCGCATGTCCTGAAAATGGTTCCACAACGCAACACAAACAATGTACAAAATTCGTGTTTAATCAATATTAAATCAGTGTGGAGTACTGATTTAGTACTGAATTCATGAAAGAATATTCGTATCAACTCAGTATGAAATTAGTACGTAATCAGTACACAATTTCAACGAAATTCGTACGAATTATTTTCGAAATACGTGACCTTTCAGTTCCTAATCAGTGCCAAATCAGTACTGAATTCGGGAAATAATATTCGTATACGAAATGAGAGAATCGACTTGGTACGAAATCAGCACGTAATCAGTACACAATTTTAACAAAACTCATACGAATTGTTTTGGAAATACGAGGCTTTTCAGTTTCTAATCAATGTTAAATCAGTACTGAATACGAAAAAGAATATTTTTATACGAAATGAGAGGATCGACTCAGTACGAAATCAGGACGTAATCAGTACACAATTTTAACAAAATTCGTACGAATTGTTTTTTACGAATTCTGTACTGATTTAACACTGATTAGGAACTGAAAAGCCACGTATTTCCAAAACAATTCTTACGCATTTTGTTGAAATTGTGTACTGATTACCCCGTTCAAAAAATCCAATTGGATTTCCAATTGGAATTTCCAAATGGAATTCCAATTGGATTTTGTTGGAAATCCATGTTGGAATTCCAATCAATTCCAATTGGAAATTCATAATGGACTCCAATGAGAATTTTAGAAATCCAACGTAAAATTATGGACATTTTAAAGCGATTAAAATATTTTTTTATATAAAATTTTTTTAAATATTCATTGCGACTTATAAAAATATCTCTGTTCATTGAGTAAAATAGAACGTGAGAAAGCAGGCCGAATGATCGTCGTTTTAGACCAAATGAAACTACCAGACTACCACCTTATAAGTTCTGAACTCTTTAATTTTTTTTGTGCGCATTTGCTTGCCATAAGAAAGTCAATAGACAGATAGCGTTGTAGCCCCCTAGCGGCTAATCATCGAATATAAATATACACATTTATATAATAGTACTAATAATTGATCACCAGGCGGCTATCACGCTTTCTATCTATTGACTCTCTTATGGTAAGCAAATGCACACAAAAAAAATAAAAGAGTTTAGAACTCATAAGCTGGTAGTCTGGTAGTTTCATTTGGTCTAAAACGACGATCATTCGGCCTGCTTTCTTACGCTCTATTTTAATCAATGAACAGAGATATTTTTATAAGTCGCAATAAAAACATGAATAAAATTTTACATAAAAAAATATTTCAATCGCTTGAAAATGTCGATAAATTGACGTTAGATTTCTAAAATTCTCATTTGAATTTCATTATGAATTTTCAATTGGAATTTATTGGAATTCCAACATGGATTTTTTCAATGGGGTACGTACTGATTTTGTACTGATTTCGTACTGAGTCGATTCTCTCATTTCGTATACGAATATTATTTCCCGAATTCAGTACTGATTTGGCACTGATTAGAAACTGAAAAGTCACGTATTTCGAAAACGATTCGTACGAATTTTGTTAAAATGGTGTACTGATTTCGTACTGAATTGATTCTCTTATTTCGTATACGAATATTCTTTCCCGAATCCAGTACTGATTTGGCATTGATTGAGAACTGAAAATTCACATATTTCGAAAACAATTCGTACGAATTTTGTTGAAATGGTGTACTGATTTCGTACTAAGTTGATCCGCTCATTCCGTATACGAATATTCTTTCCCGAATTCAGTACTGATTTCACACTGATTCAATATCGATTAGGCTCAAATTTTGTAGCTTATTTGTGTTGCGTTATGGAACCATTTTCAGGACATGCGCAGTACTGATTTTGTGTAAATTTTATGTTGATTTTACACTGATTCAATGTTAACCAAGTCCTGATTTCAATGTGAAATCAGTACTGAATCAGTACAAACTTTTTTAACAGGGGAGCAACGTCTAAATCAAATACCATTAAATTTAGATTTCGCCGAGCTTGAACTATTAGAAAAAAACTCACAAATGCATTTATTGGCAAAACAAAAAAAGATCATGGAAATGTATCGTAAACAAAAGAATTCGAATCATGAAACAATTTTGATGGAAATTGACAATGACATTTCAGATACAAATTTTTAAAAACCAGATAATGATATAATGGGAATCGATGATATCCACTTAAATTATAACAATAATAAAATTAGCACAGTTGAGATTGAATTAAATGAAGAAAAAAAAGAATCAAAAGAAATAGATTAAAAGAAGCTTTATTTGTAACAGGACTTAAGAGCATGACGAAGCTGCCCGCCTTCTAATAAAATTTCCGATCCTAACTTATGAATAAACGATGCGTTTAATTGAGTTTTTTCGCCACGAAGTAAAAATTTGTAAGATTAAACTCTTGTGCGGCCAGCTCAAGAAATTCACCAAAATATTATACATATGAAGTTATAATAAAAACTTTTAATGTATCGTATTTTAAGGTTAGGTTTATCGAGTTTGATATCTAATTTTCGATCCAAGCTCATAAAAAAAAAACAAGTCCAAATGATTTTTTAGTTGTACAAAAATTATTGTATTAATATAGCTTTTGTGCGGACGAGTCATTATATTTGTTTAATTTATAAATTTAAAAAGATGTTGATAAAATAAAAAAAGCAAAACTCAATTGCTGCAGCTCCGACATCCCGTTAACCCTTACAGTCACAGGAGCCGATATATCGGCTACCTAATTTTCTTTTTTTTTACCTCAATATTTTTGCAATATCATGCTTGATTCTTGGATTTTTTTGTGTTTTCAGATACACATAGCCTTACTATTTATAATGCTGATGATATTTTATAAATTTATAACTATTAATTATTATTATAAACAAATACATACGAAAAAAGTGAATTAAATTGCATGACTGAAAGGGTTAATAGGAAAATGGTAACAAAACAATCACATAAATATAAAAAAATTTCAGAAAAAAACATTATTATGAAAATGCAAGAAACAAAAAAGTAATGATAAATTAGAACTAAGACATGTTCAAGAAACTTTACGTAAAAAAAATGCTTATATGAAAATGAAAAAAGGACAACCAAATAAATATAAATATAAATTAGAAAATACTAAGATAACAAAATGGCAATTCAAGGAAACAATGAGTTCTTATAAATTGGAACAAATACGTGCAAATGTGGCTTTACGTAAGAAAGAAGCTTATATAAAAATTAAAGAAAAACAACCGAAAAAATATGAAAAAAAATAAGAAAATACTAAGATAACAAAATTGAAATTCAAGAAAACAATGAGCACTAATAAATTGCAACAAATACGTGCAAATGAGGCTTTACGTAAGAAAAAAGCTTTTATAAAAATTGAAGAAAAACAACCAGAAAAATATAAAAAAAAATTAGAAAATACTAAGATAAAAAAATTAAAATTCAAGAAAAAAATGAATATGAAGAGAAATTAGAAAATACTAAGATAACAAAATTGAAATTCAAGGAAAAAATGAGTATTAATTTATTGGTACAAATACGTGCGAATGAAGCTTTACGTAAAAAAGAAGATTATATGAAAATTAAAGAAAAACAAAACCAAATAAATATAGAGAAAAATTAAAAAATACTAAAATAACAAAAATCAAATCAAAGATAAAAAAGGGTACATATAAAATGGAAAAAAACGTACAAATCAAGCTACATGTAAGAAAAAAGCCTACATAAAGATGAAAGAAGAACTTCCAAATAAATATAAAAAAAATTGAAAAAATTAAGTTATAAAAAATATAATCAATTGGAAATAAAGATACTAATAAATTGAAAAAATTGCATGAAAAAGAAAAATTACGCAAAAAAAGACTTATAGAAAAGTTATTGGTAAACAATATAATGAATATGAGAGAATGGTACAAATTAAAAATCAAGAATTGGAAAATGCCGATATTATCAAATAAACACAAGTAAAAAATGATTGTTACCAATTGAAAGAATCACGCACAAGTTGTAAACAAATAGAAATTAATGACAATAAACATGTTAATAATGATACTACAATAAATAAACCAATAGATGAGAAAAAGCGGAAACATAAATATGATTCTTATCAATTAAAGACATTATTTATTAAGTGTAAACGATTAAAAATTAAAGACAATAATTATAATGAAAATTACAATAATAATAATTATAATGACAGTCATAATATTGTATTGAACAAAGTTGTTGTTTAAACAACAAAGGGCAAAGTAGAAAAAAAATTAAAGAAATTAAATGAAAAAATATTAACTGAAAAAATTGATTTAAAACTGATTGGTTTTATAGCAAATACATATTTCGATGAAAATCTCATATCTGAAAATAACATTGGTTCCATGACAAATACATGTGTTTATTGTTACGCGAAACATTTTGCTTTCGAATATACTAAAAGTAATGATTTCTCCAATTGTTGTCACAAAGGTAAAGTAGAATTGTTAGAAAATCCTCCTTACCCGGAACAATTAAAGTTTTTAGCAACTGAATTAACGGAAGAAATTATTGATTTACGACGAAATGTTAGGTTTTACAGTGCTGCTTTAACATTCACAAATTTTGCTGCCAATTTTGATACATTGCCGGATATAGGACCACAAGTTATTAGAATATGTGGACAAATTTACCATAATGTACACTCGACGGACACTGATACGCGACCCCATTTTCACGCCTTTAAACGTTATCCATTGTGTTTAGGATGGTTGCGCGAACATGTTTCAAAAATAAGTTTTCATCTAGATAAATATAATTCATGCTAACTATAAGACAAGGGAACATAAAGAAAGAGATAGCGGTAAAATTCAAATAGGCATTAATTCGAATATAAAAAGTGATAAATGATAAAACAATAAATAAATGTTAAAGTAAGCATATTCTTATAAAGTATTCTTTACATATATTATGTAACCATATGCGATGACAATCATAAGAAATCATAACTTTTTCATTACTTCAGTATTAAATAATTGCTCATTTAAATTTTACCGCCATTTCTTTATTTATGTTCCCTTGTCTTATAGTTAGCATGAATTATATTTATTTAGATGGAAACTCATTTTCGAAACATGATCGCGCAAGCTAACCAATATTTCAAAAACTCAACGGATAACGTTGCAGATATTCAAAAAGGGGGTCGCGAATCAGTGTCCGTCGAGTGTATATGCGTTACATCCTAATAAAGATGAAGCACCTAAATATGGACAATTATATATTTTAGATAATGAAATGGCAACGAATAAACTGATATTAGATATTAGATATTGTTTTATTTTGTATTATAATTACAAAAAGAGCGTGTAAAATTACAAATAAAGTTAAAAATACATAAAATATTTGACATGACCTTGCATATATAAAATTAAAATAGTACAGTATGATATCACAGTCATAAAACATAATAGAGATAGTAATACTGTAATAGTAAGTTAATAAATTAAATAAAAGTAATATTACAGATAACACGAATAAATACACGCAAAGAGTATAAATAATATAGTTAAAAATCAGTCTCAAATATCTATCAGTCAAAAGAATTATATAAAATCAAGCGTGTAAAGAGCGCAGTCGAAATATCGAATAAGTTTAATATAAATTTAACTCTATTAAAACATTCAGATATCTTGATAAGAGACATTAACCCTTATGCTAAAGCCTATAAAATGATGCATAAAGTAGAAGAAAAAGAACTAAAACGATGTGCAAAAATCTAGTGTCCTCCAAGAACTGTTACTATGTCTATTGTCCGCAATAATAATTTGGATAAAAATAGATATAATCTACTTACCTGTAATGAAGTTGCAATAGTATATGTTGGAGAAGACGATCTTCCAAAGATAAAGAAATTCTGAATTAGTTATGCATTCCCTACTAAAAAAGTTCGTGTTAATTCTGTACTGATTTAATACTGATATCAGTATGTGATTCCTACTGCATCAACGTAAAATCAACATGATATTCATACGGAATTCATACTGAGCGAACTCTGAAAGTAGTCTCAAAACGCAATGCGAATAAAGTACGAAATTCATACTTATGAAGCACAAATACTAATTAAAATACGTATAAAATCAGTACTGAATCTGCGAATGCATATTTAGGTGAATACGAATTCAGCACTTATTGTAAGAAGATAACGCATAGATTTTGTTCTGATTTTGTACGAATTTCGTACTGAATCCGTATTGAGATACTATAATTATTGCATCTGAAGCCAATTTTAAAATTCGTACAGAATCTATGCAATTTCAGTATTTATTAACTATATATTGTTAAAAGATTGCGTTTACATTTGATTTTCAGTTTGTAATAAGTCCGTACGGATTTTATGCTGAATTCGTTCTGAGTTCATGTTATTATTCGACAATTTTCTTCCCAATTTTAAATCTGGTATACATTTCATTCAGATTTAGTACTGATTCAGCACTTATTGTAAGAAGATTTCGCATTGATTCTGTTCTGTTTTTATACAAATTTTGTACTGAATCCTTATTGTGATACTATAATCATTCAGTCTGAAGCCCTAGTTTTAAATTTCGTACAAAATCTATGCAATTTCAGTATTTATCAATTATTTATTGTTAAAAGATTGCGTGTACATTTGGTTTTCAGTTTGCATTAAGTCCGTCTGGCTTTCGTACTGCATTGAGTTTATTTTTTTTTATTCTTAATTTTTATCAGTGATTTAAATATTTGTACAGATTTCACCAAGATTCATTACGAATCTACTAATTATTTTAATAATATTTGGTGCTTACTTTGCATAACAATTGTCTAAATGGCACACTGATTTCATACTGATTATGCTCTGAGTGAGTTTACTTCATATTCACCTAAATATGCATTCGCAAATTCAGTACTGATTTTATACGTATTTCAATTAGTATTTGTGCTTCATAAGTATTAATTTCGTACTTTATTCGCATTGCGTTTTGAGACTACTTTTAGAGTTCGCTCAGTATGAATTCCGTATGAATATCATGTTGATTTTACGTTGATGCAGTAGGAATCACATACTGATATCAGTGTAAAATCAGTACAGAATCAACACGAACTTTTCTAGTAGGGTACATATAATTTTTATTAAATCTTCAACATTTTTTTTTATTTAACCGAACAATAAACATTCTTGCTATTTACATGAAATCATGAAACTTTAATTTTTTACAAAAATAAAAAGTAATATTTTTAAAACTCATTTATTATAAATATTATTTCCTTAATAGACATAAATCTTTGAAATCATTAGAGATATCTAATACTATTACAAAATTATAGAAAATGAAGATATATTTTAAGAGAAAGAATCATATTTCTGTCCTTTGCTAATAAGAAAATTGATTTTTCGAATAAAAAAAATGAATTAAAATGGAGATAATATATTGACTATGAATAAGATTTACATAATTAGACGCATTTATGCATATTGTGTATGGACTATGGATACATCGTATATTAATTATGTGGGCTCATATAAATACACAGTTTCTCTATAGCTGTTTATGCATGACTTCTGAATTTTTTTCTATTAGGCAGTTTGCTATGCAAGCTCGAAGCAGGTGGCGTTCTGAGCTCTAGCGCTGTCATGGCGGTCACACTACGACAATCTTGCTGTGTTTACATGTATAAGTGTATTCATGAGTCTATCCGTGTGTATTCAATGACGTCACATCTGAAAGTAGTGGGGGAAGCCACTTCTCTAATAGCAGAGCGTTGCGCGTCGTTGCACGCACACAGATACACGTATATGCTCATCCATGCACACATACGTGGAGTGTGCCGCCATGACAGCGCTAGAGCTCAGAACGCCACCTACTCTGAGCTTGCATAGCAAACTGCCTAATACGATGTGACCTTATATAAAGCAATAAAACAATTTTTTTCATGTCATTTATTTAAATTATTTACTTACTTCATGCTGGTAAAAATTTACAATATTATATGTGGCGATAATTCAGCCAATGTACATTTTTGGTTAATTTTTAATATCATGATTGCATATTTAACACAAGAGTTTGAATAATAACTTTTCAAGTGACGATTACTCAGCCAATGTAAGTTTTCAGATATTTAATAATATCGCGATTATTTTCTAATATGAAACATTTGAAAAGAATTTTTTAAGTGGCGATTACTCAGCCAATGTAAGCTTTCATATATTTCATAATGTTGCGATTATTTTCTAATATGAAACATTTAAAAAGAATTTATGAAGTGGCGATTACTCAGCCAATGTAAGCTTTCATATATTTCATAATATCGCGATAATTTTCTAATATAAAACATTTAAAAAGAATTTATGAAGTGGCGATTACTCATCCAATGTAAGCTTACATATATTTCATAATATCGCGATTATTTTCTAATATGAAACATTTAAAAAGAATTTATGAAGTGGCGATTACTCAGCCAATGTAAATCTTTCGATGATTTTGAATATCGCGATTATTATTTTAAAAAATTTTTACCTATTCATATTGAAAGATTGCTTTTATAAAAAATGTTTCTGTATGATTATTAATATTCAATTATAAATTATTAAACTTTTTGCTTATTCATAAAAATAATAAAATAAGAATTATTAAGTTCAAAGCTTTATACCCTTACAAATAACTTTTGAGTCCATTTGCTTTATACAGTACTCGTTTTTCGAATTCAATATCGGACAATCTATTAAATTTTGGCATGTTCATTAAAGTAGCATAAGAAAATAATCTTTCTACTGGAGCTGAAGAAGGTAATGTGGTATTAAATTTCAAAAATAAGCTTTTAACATCTGGCAAATTATTTAAAGACTCCAAAGACATCGTTTTTTCATTTAAAAACCTCATTAGTTCATTTTCTTCTTGTTCTTGAGGTCCAAAAGCCGTGTTTAGTAATGCATTTGAGCTGCCATCATCAAAATAAAAAAACGTGTCTTCAGTATCCTCATTATCTGGAACAGCTGATTCCGGCTTTTTAGGCCTAACCAATTCTTCAACAAGCCTTTTTATTTTTGCTTGTGTATTTTTATCAAAGCACGAAATCCATTTTGCTCTAAATTTGGGGTGCGTGAGTGCTGCTATAGCTGCTAATTCGCCATTGTTAATGATTTCAAAAAAATCATGAAATCTTTTATCTCAAGCTTCCTTTAAATATTTCAACAGTGCCTCACACATAGACAAACTTTTATTTGCCGATAAAGTATTCCATTTTTTTCGGATAGTCAACAATGTTGGTAAAAGATAACCATAATGACAATCTTTTTCTCTTTGTAAAATATCAATCGCTGAAGCCAGGGGTTGACACAATTTCAAATAATCTTCAATAAATTCAAAATCTTTTTTTCTTAAGATTTTATTAGATTCCAACACGTCATGAATTCTTTCATCATCAATTTTTTCTTTTAACGAAATGATTTGTTTAAAGGCGTCATACGTAGAATTCCACCTTGTTATAACGGGCCTCTGTAAACTGTATTCAAAAATTTTTTTTCATTTCTTCTCGTTTTTTTGGTGATCTTAAACATTTCCATAATTGTTGGCATTTTTCCATGACAAATTTATGACACTTTTTAATATTTGGAACTCTGTCAATTGCGCCTACAAGATCTTTTGTTGCAATCAAACTCAAGGTATGACTGACCTATCGAAAATGACGAGATAGTGTTAGATTTGAAAATATTGCTTCGTCTTCTACAGGATTTACATTATCGTTACTGTTTATAAACAGTGATTCTTCGCCATCATTTTCTTCAAACTCTTCCATTTCCTCTTCAGAATCATTTGAATCCTCATCTGCAATAATTTTTATATAATAATTTGAAAATTTATTAAGATTTTATAAAGATTTTTCATATAAATTTGAAGTTTAATTTTTTTTATTTTTTTATTATATTTATAACTTTTAAGCAAAATTAGCTTTTTTAATAAATTTAGATTTGTTTGATTAAATTTTGTTTCATGAGAAATTATGAAATCTAAAGAAAATCTACCGATAATTGACAGTTATTAATTTACTTTATTATTTAATATTAATTTAATTCAAGAATTGATTATATTCATCCAATAATTTAAATGTCTATTTATTTAATTTTTAATACTATTGATTTAAAATAACAATTTAAATAACCTGGAAAATAATTTTCTAGATTTTCTATTCCAAATCCTTTAAAGGCTTTAACAAAATTTTTCCCATTATCCGTAACTGTAGATACAATTTTTTCAGTAGTTAGCTCGAAAGTCGAATAGATAATAGATAGTTGCTCTGCTATATTAGAAAAGGTATGCGATCCTTCAAATCGTCTACAAGCTAAAGCTGCTGATCTTCTTTCCAAAGATATATCATCAATCTGCAAATAGAAATAATTTTGATTTTATTGTAATTTCTTAACTACTTTATGTGAATAACATGTTGTCTTACCCAATGAGCAGTTACACCTAAAAATCTTCTATTCGACCCAGTCCCAATATCTACTGTTGTACAGACATCGTTTGCATTAGCTAAAGCCATTTTAATCTTGTCTAATTGTTTATAATATAAATCATCAACTTTTTTTCCAGCAGTATAACAAGTCAAATGCTTTAACGGAGCGTCACCATGTTTAATTTTGAAATCTAAATATTTTAAATAAAATGTTATTCATTAATATAATAAAACAAATATTATATAAAATATACAACCATTAAATATTTTTCGAAAAGCTGAATCTTCAACTAGACGAAGAGAAAGTTGATTTCTCAATAAAAATTCAACAGCATTTTTTTCAAAAGTATTTTGAGAAAAAGCACATGTCACACGTCGATAAACAACATCATTTTCATCTTCATCATCACCATCCAATTTTTAAAATTTTTTACATTGCTGATAGCTTTGTAGTTTATCCCCTGTTAAAAAAGTCCAGGTGGATTTCCACGTGGAAAATCCACGTGGAATTCCACGTGGATTTTCAGTCTGATTTACTTGGATTTTCAGGGTGATTTACTTGGATTTTCAGGGTGAAAATCAGGGTGGAATTTCAGGTAGATTTTCAGGGTGAAAATCAGGTTGGAATTTTAAGGGGATTTTCAGTCTGAATTACTTGAAAATCCACTCTGATTTTGAGTCTAAAAATCCACTCTGATTTTCATAGTGAAAATCCACTCTGATTTTCAGTCTGAAAATCCACCCTGATTGTGGATATTTTTAAGCAATCAAAAAAATATTTTTATAAAATTAAATTTATTTATGTTTTTCATTGCAACCACAAAAATATCTCTGTTCACTTAATAGAATAGAACGTGAGAAAGTAGGGCGAATGATCGTCGTTTTAGACAAAATTAAACTGTTAGTTTATAAGCTCTAAAGTCTTTTATTCTTTTCGTGCGCGTTCGCTTGCCATAAGAAAGTCAATAGGTAGAAAGCGGAGCATCCCCCTAACGGTTAATCATCAGTACTATTATATACATGTGTATATTCATATTCAATAACTAACCACTAGGGGGCTACCACGCTTTTTATGTATTGACTTTCTTATGGCAAGCCAACGCGCGCATGAAAAGAATAAAAGACTTTAGAGCTTATAAACTAACAGTTTAATTTTGTCTAAAACGACGATCATTCGGCCTACTTTCTCACGCTCTATTCTATTAAGTGAGCAGAGATATTTTTGTGGTTGCAATGAAAAACATAAATAAATTTAATTTGATAAAAATTTTTTTTGAATGCTTAAAAATATCCACAATCAGGGTGGATTTTCAGACTGAAAATCAGAGTGGATTTTCACTATGAAAATCAGGGTGGATTTTCAGACTGAAAATCAGAGTGGATTTTCACTATGAAAATCAGAGTGGATTTTCAGACTCAAAATCAGAGTGGATTTTCACTATGAAAATCCAAGTAATTCAGACTGAAAATCCCCTTAAAATTCTAACCTGATTTTCACCCTGAAAATCCACCTGGAATTCCACCCTGATTTTCACCCTGAAAATCCAAGTAAATCACCCTGAAAATCCGAGAAATCAGACTGAAAATCCACGTGGAATTCCACGTGGATTTTCCACGTGGAAATCCACCTGGACTTTTTTAACAGGGTCTTCATTTCTCTAAAAATATAATTATGTTAAATCATAAAATTAATACAAAATAAACATTTAATATCATTAAAATTTTTTGGTTTTGTATGAAATAGTATATTTTTCACCTAGAGCGAGTAAAAATAAAGAGCTCCTGTTTGGCTTGGATAACAATTCACATAAAATTAGAGTCATTCTTCATTTACTCTCGAGGTGGAAATACAAATTTTCCAACAAGAGGCCAAAAATATCATATTCTATTTTCGACGACAGGAGAAAATATGGTACTTTTGGACTAGGTGTTAAAAAAGCAATTTGATGACATTGTAAAAAAGTGAACATAACATTTTATTCTGTGTTTACTATAACAGATAAAATTTAGTATTATTGTCACCTACCAACATGGCTGACCTTTTTTTCTGATACGGTATATAACTTGAATATAAATAATGTTCAATTTTATATATCCATAAGAGAAAATTCATCATTGAATAAGATATTTATTGAAACATGATACTTGATATTTCATCTAAATATTAACTTTATATTTGAATGTACTGTCATAAAAAACATCAAAATTTTTTTTCAATTCATACCATTAAATATTGACCTTATCAAGGTATTTTTAAAAAAGTACAATTTTTACTTTTTAAATTTTGCAAGTCACAATAACAATAAATAAATTAGTTGATTTAATAACATATACATATAAAAACAATAACCTTTAAGGAGGTTCTTGCATGAAAATTCTGAGATTACACAATAAAGTTTCTTATTATTTAAAATGTCCTGAATTCGATCGTATGCTTAATTTATGGGCTTGCCGTGCAAAATTTAATAAAATCAGAACTTAAAGTTTGAACTTTTTTGTACAGGCTCTTATGGGACTGTGAATAAAATATATCAAAATTGAGTATTTGCAAAGTAGGGAGTGATTTTCTGAAAAACAGACAAATGAACAAATGTCTAAAAGAAAGTTTCCTCTTTCAAATGATATCTAGTAAATTACTCATTGCCGTGGTAAATATTGAGATATTACACGTTAAAGTTAATAAACGTCTTTGCGACCGGATCAAGAGAAGCCATGTTTTTCGCATCACTCAACAGCGACAAGAAAAGTGCGCGAATTTCGAAAGTTTTAAATTCTTATAACAAAATAAAATTAATAATATTATGTGTAAATATATATTATTTTATTTGAAATTATTTTATGAGAAACTATTCTATTTCTGCTATTTTTACATTATTTCTTTAAATTTTATTATATTATTATCAAAATATTATAATAAAAATAAGCAAACTTAACCTAAAAGCAGAAACCGGTCACAGACACCATGTTACATACATATATATATGTATGCATTGTACTACGCGATCGAATTCATGATAATTTATTTACATTCTAAGTGCGTAACGTGCAAAAAAATGCAATGTTCATAGTACATTTAAACGTAAAAAATAATTATTTAATTTTAAAAAATAAATATATATATAAATATCTATATTCACTTTTTTATCGACTTTGACCTTAGCTGTACTCGCAAGAACCTCCTTAAATGGCGATAAAAATTTGATGAAACTTTAAGATTTCCATGAATAATTTGGTTACAAGTCATGCATTTTGCTATGATTTCATCGCCATTTGATTTCGTCAAATCTGCTTCGAAAAATTTTCCATCCAAATAACAAGTTTTACAGCAGACATCTAACATTTCTTTTTGCTCATCACTTAATGAAACAGAAGGCGCCGTTAAAACATTTGTAATTCCTGTAGAATTACTCAATCGTGATAACTCATAATGGGTACCATTATTTGCTGTCCCCTGACTTCCATCATCATGTAATGGTTCACCATCTATACCAAATCTTAAACTAGCTAGCAATTCATCTGTATTATCGACTGAATTTTCATCACTGTTCATTTTAAATCCTTAAAGTGAACAAAAAAACAATGAATAACATAATAAAATACAATGTATTTATAGGTTTATTGATCCAGTAAGAATGATTTGAGAATTTATTTTATAAATAATATTCCTAAAATTAAATTTTTACGAGGTCTAAAATTTGTAAAGTATGAAATTAATTATAATCCTTTTAACGAAAATTCAATTTTACAAAACCCAACTTTGTTAGAAAAATACATAAACATTAATTTCATGCACTATCTGTGCATTTGACATCAAGTCAGTCCCGCGAATTTTTCTTTATACATATTTAGTACTTTGATTTACATAAAGGAGGCGCGGACGCCCCTCATATATATACGCTTCCGTTTCATTAGTTCCGTTGCATGTACCGTCATGAAATCAATTCACTCCCGTATAATTTTTTTATACGTTTTTTATGGGAGGTGTATACCGTCGCTAAAGAAGTTTCACTTCAAAATAGAAAATTTATAATGACGTTATTGAGAAAAGTACGGAATGCCAAAGTAAAAGGTTATGTTATACAGATATCTACGTTCCCTAATTTTTTCAAAAAATTGTCAGCCAGTTTTATGTTATTGTACAAAGATTTGCATTTATATTAATTGCGGTAATAAAATAACTGGTGGTCTATAAATTATTCTTTCAGTTACAGATTAATCATATATTTTCATACACAAAACATATACAAAAAATTTTATAGGTCTAAATCATAAAAGTGTTGAAATGAGACAATGTAAATAAAAAAATTTTTTTTTTCTATGAATTCTTTAATGAATTCCGTAATGAATTGTTTTCTCGAATACTATAAACTTTAGATAAATACTTAAAACAATAATTGATGTTAAATAAATAACACATTTTGCAAATTATAATATGAAGATATTTGAGTTTATCTAATTGGTGAAATAATATAATTAGATAAAAAAATGTTTTTTTCATGTTGAAAACACGTTGTTAAAAAAAAACCAATAATTGAAAAAATGCACTAAAAAGTATTAAATAAATTGATCAAGTTTCTTAAAATTACTTTTATACAGTTTCATTGCAATAATCAAGATAAAATTTTACAACAAAAATTATAAAAGAAAAGGGTGTGCACTGATTTTCAGTGAATCTAATAATAATTTCAATACTATCTTTAATAATTTCTTAAAAAGATTTTAGAAAAAATTTCAGCAACCACACTCTTTATTTTAAATTGTTGTTGTAAAATTTTCTATTGATTATTGCAATGAAACTATATAAAAGTAATATCAAGAAAGTTAATTTATTTATTTTATACTTTTCAGTCTATTTATTCAATTATTGTATTTTATTTTTAAAGCATGTTTTTAAAATTTTGTATTTTCTATTTTTAAGTTAAAATTGTTTTTATTATCATTTAAAGTTACATTGCAACCAGACTTTTCGAAGATTACACTCAGGTACATCCGTTATCGGCGACTTGGTACTCCAGTTCGACCTCTTCATCCTAGTTCATTATTATGCATTATAGATTCACTTTCAAACCTCGAATTAGGTTTTAGCAGCCCCGAAATCCCCCGGGGAACCCACCTCGACCCAGAAAAAGCCTCCTCACTTGTACTTCCTCGGAGATGACGTCCATGCGTATTCTGGACAACGTGCATCACTTTGTGGCAATTGTTTGATCTCAAATTCGGTTTTAGCAACCCTGAAAACTCCCGAGAAACTCGCCTCGACCCAAAGTAAGCCTCCCCATTTATACTTCCTCGGAGATGACTTTTCACACCCATTATCATCGACCTGGATGTCCAGGTACCAAAATGACAACTGATTATTGTATTGTCATCCAAGACCAAAGTCTATGCCAATTGTCAGAATTTATATCTGTCAAAAAGTGCCTGAAATCGAGCGCGCAAGATTTGATTACAGACAGACAAACAAACAGACATGAAGGCGAATATAAGAAAAGCGTATATAAAAAAATAATAATTACCTACGTTAAGTCTGCTTTAAGACTAATTATCTTTCGTTTTTTTATGACAAAAACAAGTAAATTGAATTTGAGAAAATTTCTATAAGTTACTTAAATTTATGAAAAAGTGAATATAAATCGTCATTTTTGCAGAATTATGAAGATTATGATTATTTTCGTGGAAATTATAAAGTTATGGAAATTATTTATGAAAACGTTTTCGATTGGAAAATTTGTGATTATTGCAGTTGAATTATGTTACATCATCATCAGTTATATCCTCGTTAAAATGACCCGAAAATTTCTGAAAGAATCGGAACAAATATTTTTCCGGTCTTTAAAGAATGTTTAAGAACTATTATGAAATGAAAATTGATAAATGTTTCAAGTTTTCCGAATCGTTCCGACATTTAAATTTCAATTATAAGCCGTTACTCATAAAATTTGTAAAAGTCTATTGTATGCAACTATTTTTCCAGTGATTCAGTTGTAATTTATAAAATTGTAAATTTGGGTGATTCATTATGTTTCTTTCCGTAATATTTATCTGATGTTGGAGCAACAGCAATCGAGTTTTGCTTTTTTTATTTCATTAATATCATTTTAAATTCGTAAATTAATAGTATATTGTGTAACGAGTAAGGTTTAGTTGACTATTGCGCACGAGGGCAAGTTGGCGCACGAGCGTAGCGAGTAGCGCCATTGCCCGAGACTCTCTCTCTCTCTCATATTTGCCGTAAGACTGACTCGCAATAGTATATTTCAATACTTTTTGGTACTATTATTATACTAAAAGTATGTAATTAAATTACATACTACTAGTTCACCAATTTCACGTATATACGGAATAATTACGATTTCGTTTACGTAAAAATAATACAAGAATAGATGATACGATTTACTTTGTCAAAGGTTAAAGCGAGATAGAGTATAAAATTCATCATATGGTCGATGAGATACAGTATGAGGGCGCTGCGCTTGTATAAACCTTTGCGATTTTACATTAATTAACGCTTTTGCGTAACATTATTTTACAGAATGTAACGTATTTACGTGATTTAATACAAAATAATATTATACATAGCTGTGAAACACACGCCCTCAAAAAACAACACACGCAGCGCGCGCTATTAGCTACTTACTACCCCGAACACGCATACGCTATAGGCCACTTACTCAGCACGGATGAGAAAAACAAATATAATGACTTGTCCGCACTAAAGCTATGTTAATACAATAATTTTTGTTAAAATAAAAAATCATTTAAACTTGTAAATTTTTTATGAACTTGGATTGGAAATTATATCAAGCTCGACAAACCTAATCTTAAAATACGTTACATTGTAAGTTTGTATTATTACTTTTTATGTAGTATTTTCGTGGGTTTCTTGAGTTGTCCGCACTCGAGTTGAATCTTACAAATTTTTTCTTTGTCACAAAAAAATGTTATTAAACGCATTGATTATTCATAACTTGGGATTGGAAATATTATTAGAAGACTGGAAGCTTCGTTATGTTCTTAAAAATAAAAATAATGTTATCTAATTTTAAAAATAATATTAATCTGAATAATATATCCTCATCAGAAAAGTTATTGTAATTTATATATTTTTGGAACCTTTCCAATTTCATGTGTACCACCATGGTATTATATGGGGATATCCACCCAACTTTAAATTCTCTAGTAACAGGTCATTATTTAAACTAGGTTATAATCTTTTGTGCTATCCTGTAACTCTATTTCTGATGTATTTTGTAAAGATGCCACAAACGGTGCAGCAGATAATTCTATAAAAAGTAAATTTATACATAAGATAAATTACGGTAATTTTTTATGTGTAAAAATGAATGTTTCATAGTAATATCTACTGCGCCGTTTGTTAAACATTTACAAAATACATCAGAAATAGAGTTACAGGATAGCACAAAAAATTTGAACCTGGTTTAAATAATGTGCATCATGCGGTAACCCAGTAACAGCTGTAATATGAGCTGTTACTAGAGAATTAAAAGTTTTGTGGATATCCCCATATATCAAAAAATATAATTATGACTTCTTCAGATTCTTTATGAATTTCTAATATATTGAATAGTGATTTTTGAAGGGCATATAATAGTATTAATTAAATTAACTTATTAATAAACTGAAAAATTGCCTAGTATTAATAAATCAGTGCGATTTATTGTATTTATTCACAAGAAAAATTTATAGCTTAGTCGTGTAAAATGGCTTTATTTCCACTATCGAACAATTCCATGGTATGCTTAACTATTTCAAGAGTTAAAAAAATTTAATAGTACGTATATTTTTTTATAACTTCAAAATCGTTACTGAGAATCATAAATAATTTTCACGGTATTTTATTAATAGCAGGTCGTATATCTCTATCCTTTTATAATAAAAAAATTCAATTTTCTGCAAAATCTTATGATTGTAGCAAAAAATAAGAAGAAAGCCCCATCTCGTATAATAAAAAGCAATATTTTCTCTTATGAGAAAAATTATCTTTATCGCTTTGTTTCAAAGAAAACTTTGAAAAACTGAATTGTCCATTCAAACCTCAATATTTTATGTTTTTCAAGGTTTTTTTCAAAACGAATCGATAAAAAAATTTTTTCCTAATCAAAGAAAATATTGCTTTTTATGATACAAGATGGGGCTCTCTCTTTATTTTTTGCTAAAATTATTAGTTTTTGTAAAAAAATCAATTTTTTGATTACAATAGGACATATATACTCGACCTCCTCTTAAGAATCTTTAATAGCTATTAAACCCTTTACAAGATTGTAATAATTCATCTCGATTTACTTCCATAGAGTTCGTGAAGTTTCATTAACCTTTCAATCAATATACAGAAAATATAAAAATTCATCCGTATTCTTAAATGATCTCAAAGATTTATAATCATTTAATTACCAATAATTTAATAAATATATTCATACGATGATAAAACGTAAAAAATATTTCTGAAGAATTTTTTAAATACAATCTAGAAGGTTTCTCCTGAAAACTTTACAGTGCTGTTCAATTCTAAAGCGATCTTAATTGTTCATTAATTGTGAATACGATAAAATTAAGGTTACTACTCCTTAGTAAAACTTGATGAATTAAAAAAGTTCAGAAGGTATCAACGACAATCATGACAATTTTTTTCATAAAAGTTCGCAAAGTTGTATTATGGACTGGTACCAAAAACCGCAAAAAATTAGAAAGGCTCTTTTACATCAGGATCTTTCCAAACCTTAATGTACATTTTAACCGGGGTATTTCACCTGAATACGGAGGACATTTATACCTAATATAGGTAGCTAGGAGAGTTTCCGTAGCCGATGGAGATCCACGGCTCCACCAAAGTTTTTCCTATGTATTTTGGTGCCCTGAACACGAATTTCGAGGGTGGATAGCTGGAAAATAGTTAGGAAAAGTAAATTTTCTGCTTGTTAATTTTTCGCAAAAAAACATAATTTTTCGTGTTTTTCATCAAATATTAAGTCGAAAATATTCTTATCAATTTTGCCGTACATTGCACCATTTCTCTGTAAAAACATCATAAATATAAAAAAAAACTCATTTTGCCATTTTTAATGATTTTTTTTATTTTATTGCACCAACCGTTGGTGACTAATATAATTAAGAATTTTTATATTTTAATTAGCTAAAATTATTCTTTAATCCACCAACTGTTGATAAAAAAAGAATGGTTTAGGCTGGTTGCGATCTTCCTTTAATTTTTCACGAATAATTTTCACTCACATGAAAAAGTCAGGTCGGAAAATAGGGGAGATTGCTATAGTAACATTAAAGTCCACGGTTCCAAAAATTTTTTTTCATATATTTTGTCACTAAACATTAATTTAAAGGGGGTGAAATCGGAAAATGTCCAGGAAAATTTGTATGATATAATTTCCAAAAATTTGAAAAGTCTATTTTTTAAATAAAAAACATTTTGTCGCTTATTTCATGCAATTTTCATGCCAAAGTTATGAAAAAGAATAAGTTTTATAATTTTTTTCAATTTTTCATATTAGAATGAGACTATTGTTACAGTGCAGCAGAGATTAGAATAGGATTTCCTGAAATTTTATTTCATTTGCTAAATTTATGTTATAATTTATAAATACGTTGAATTAATCGTTATTTGTATTTTAATCTTATTACATTTTTTACATGTAGAATTTTTGCTACAAGAACAATATGTACAGTACGTTATTCATTATTTTATGAAGTTTAAAAAACTTGTGTTTTTATAATTTATAAAATTTTTTAACGAAGTACAATTTTTTTCTGTGAACTACTCTTTTACTGTTACATATTTTGTAAAAATATATCTTTTTAATAAAAAAAATAGGTATATGATTGATTGAAAATATTAATTTTAATTAATTTAATTTATGTATAACCCTGTTGAAAAAACTCACTGACATTATAACATTTTCTTTTAACTATTAATAATTGAATTTATTGATTTGTTGATTGTAATTCTTTAATCATTTATTTTATTTCCGCAATTCAATCCAAAATATCCTGAATTTATAATCCTTCAGTTGAAAATTGAGGCAGCACACTAATTATAACACATCCAAAATAATTTATAGCAGCATCATTAGTGTCAACCAGATTTTAAAATTGCTAAGCATAAACTTTCAAAACGAATGTCAGAAAAAAGTAATTAACATTCTACAAGAATTTTTTTATTACAGATAACTATTATGTGAAAAATTTTTTTAAAAATAAAATCATATAATCAAATTATCCATCAAAAAGTAAAACCATTCCTTAAAAATCTTTAAGATTTTTATCAGTATTAATATTAGCAACTTTTCCTAAACTAGAATTTTTTTTATTTTAAGTAACATAGAAAAAATAACCTGTTTGTGTAACTGATTAAAAACTGCTCACTTGTTAAAAAAAAATCTGGTGGCACTTATATAGATATATATATATATATATATGGAAACGTCCCGTGTATATAAGCCTGTGTGTATGTGCGCGCGTGTGAATTAACATTAAATATCCAATGTATATGTGTACACAGATATACACACATATATATGTGTATATATATATATATATATATATATATATATATATATATATATATATTCATAAGCCCATGTATGTGCGTACATGCGAATTGACAGAAACGGTCCCATATATATAAATACAAATTTTAAATACATGTTTAGATGTGTTTGCGCGTTCGAGTTGACAAGATATGTCAAATATATGAAAACCGGTGCGTGCGTGTTGACATGATACGTCCCATATATGTGAACCTAAGGGCGCTCGGATAGGTGTGTTAGAGTTGTCATGAAATGTCCCATATATAAACCTGTAAAGGCGTGGGTAATAATTGACGTGAAAAATCCTATGTATATTAACGTGTGTGCATGCATGCGAATCGATATGAAATGTACCATATGTATAAACCTGTGTGTGTGCGTGCGTTCGAATTGACATGGAAAATCCCATGTATATTAACGTGTGTGTGCATGCATGCGCAACGAAATGTACTGTCCCATATATATATATATATATATATCCCGGTTGAAAAAAAACACATAGTTTTATTACATGATTTTATCATATGGTTTTATTATGTGGTTTTATCATATAGTTTTATTACATGTTTTTTGGTTTGAATTTATCATATGATGAAAGTATATGATAAAATCATATAATATAACCCTATGATGAAATCGTATAGTGAAACTATATAGTAAAGACAAAATAAAACCATACACACGGAGAGAAAAAGCAGTTAAGAGCTACTCAAAAAATTTGGAATCATTACTAACTTTGTTCGACAATAATTAAAGGAATGGGAATAAATACTAATCTATATTTTTGCGCCACGCGACAAAAGTAAGGTTACGATTTTACAAATGATCTGAGAAAACTAAGGACTGAGGGGATATTCAAGTATGTATCGCGACGATAGTTGTCGACAAGAGAATAAAAAGTCTGCGCGCGCATAGAATTCGCGTAATACATCCATGTGTATCACTACTTGAATAGCCCCTCTGATTACTAAAGAGTTAGGTAGCTAGTCATAAAAAGTTAAATGAAGAGTCAAACTGAGAATTATTGTCTGTAGTTTGCCTATAGGCAGACTGCAGACAATAATTCTCAGTTTGACTCTTCATTTAACTTTTTATGACTAATTATCTAACTCTTTAGTAATCAATCCTTAGTTTTCTCAGATCATTTGTAAAATCATAACCTTACTTTTATCGCGTGGCGCTAAATTATAGATTTGTATTTATTCCTTTACCTTTAATTATTGCCGAACAAAGTTAGTAATGATTCCAAATTTTTTGAGTAGCTGTTAAGGTATTTCTATCGCGCAAACAGTTTATGTTAGTTTTGTTTCAAATTTGGCCCAAGGTTTTATAATATCTTTATCTATCTTATGTGAAAATTTCAGTCATTTCTTGTGTGTGGTTTGATTTTTATTGCACTTTAAAGTTTCGGTTTTTAACATGGGAGAAATAGGGCACCATTCGTTATGCGATCTTTTTGAAGTTGTTTATGACGACCATTTTATAACCGTATGTTAGAATTATTTAATTTTTCATTTATTGAAAGAAGATTATCTGACGAAAATTTTGATACTTCAAAATTTTTGTTGTTGTGTTTAGTTCGTGAGAAAAGTGCGTGGGAAGATACGTATTTTTTGCGAATGGTTTCGATTCGCCTTGTGTCGACAACGTTGCAACTCGCGCGCTCTTTTTTTTCTTTATCTGTCAATTTTTGTAGTCATTTTCCATAGCATTTGAAAATAAATTACTGACAACCAATAAGTGCTGCATAAAATTTAAAAATCTTATAGTCAATTTATAAAATATTGAAAAAACTAATAAAAAGTTAGTAAAATTAAAAATAAATTAATAAATTTCAATAATTATTTTATATCAAAAAACACATTTAAATATTTTATTTTATATTTATTAGTTGTAGAATAATATTTTAAAATCTTTTAACAATTTTACTACATAAAAAAGCGGCAAAACTAATAATTTATAAATTCATGAATTAAAGAAATAAATTTATAACCATTAATTCCAATCATAACCAAAAATTCAAAACAATATGACATTTAAATGTTTATTATCGAGTGCTACACTGTTGCCACGTTTTTATTTGTACAAATCTTCAACTTCTATCTCACTCGCACAAATATAGCGCTCTCTCTCATCTCGATAGAAATACCTTAACTGTTTTTTCTGTCCGTGAATATGGTTTTCTTTTGTCTTCACCATATAGTTTCACTATACGATTTTATCATAGGGTTATATTATATGATTGTATTATATACTTTCATCATATGATAAATTGAAACCAAAAAACATGTAATAAAACCATATAATAAAACCACATAATAAAACCATATGATAAAATCATGTAATAAAACTATGTGTTTATTTTCAACCGGGATACCTGTATGTGCGTACGTTCCAATTGACGTGAAAAATCCAATATTTATTAAAGTTTGTGAACATGCATGCGAATTGACATGAAATGTCCCATATATGTGTAAACCTGTGTGTGTACGTTCGAATTGACGTGAAAAATCCTATGTATATTAACGTGCGTGTGCATGCATGCGAATCGACATGAAATGTCCTATGTATGTATGTATGTATGTATGTATATATATATACATATATATATATACCAAAATATATACGGGTCAACGGGTGCTAGTTGACATGAAACGAACCATGTATATATATATATATATCAACTTGTCCGTGTGTGTGCGTGTGGGTCGACATGAAATGTTGCATATATATGAGCCTAGGTGCGTATGTATGTACGCGTCCACATATGTTTCTCTATATACATATATATGATAAAAATTCCTTAGCACGTTTAATTAAAAAGGAATTGTGGAATTTTTCATTAAAGCCCTCGAATTCACAAATCATAATCATAACTGACGCTCTTTCTATTCACGATTACATTTTGATTTCTTAATTGAAATTTATTTAATTAAGGATTCCTTTTGATTTTGGAATTAAAGCCCTTTCAATTCACGATTAAATTTTGATTTCTTAATTGAAATTTATTTAATTAAGAATTCCTTTTGGTTTTGTAATTAAAGCCCTTTCAATTCACGATTACATTTCAATTTCTTAATTGAAATTTATTTAATTGAGAATTCCTTTTGATTTTTTAATTAAAGCCTTTTCAATTTACGATTACATTTTGATTTGTTAATTAAAATATTTTTAATTATTAATTTAAAAGGAATTGTTAATTAAATAAAACTTTAATTACAAATTCAAAAATGATTCGTGATTCAAATAATTTTCAATTACTTTTTTCGCAACCCTGCACAGTAATATATAAGAATTGAATAAATATTAGGCCCAAAAAAATATGAGGCCAAAAGAAAATAGGACTCAAAAAAATGAAGGGCCTGAAAAATATAAGGCCCAGAAATATAGAGCTAAATAAAATATAGTAACTAACAAAATTATAAAACCCAAGAAAATATTAATTTCGAAAAAATATTGGGCCCAAAAAAATATTGGGTCTTAGAAAAATATAGAGCCCAATAATAAATAAGAATCGAAAAAATGTTAGGCCCAAAGAAATAGAGTCCAAGAAAATATAAAGCCAAAAAAATATAAGGTCCAAGAAATACAGAGCCCAAAATATATAGAGACCAAAAAAATATTGGACCCAAAAATAAATAGGGCCCAAGAAAATATAAGAATCAAAAAAATATAGAACCTAAGTAAATATAAGACTCAAAAAAAAATCGGGCCCTAAAAATTAAAAGAATCAGACAAATATTGGGCCCAAATAAATATAGAAACCAAGAAAATATAATAATAAAAAAAACATTGCGCCAAAAAAAATATAAGATTAAAAAAAATGTAAACCCGAAAAAAAGTTAAAAAACAATAGGCCCAGAAAAATAAATGGCCCAAAAAAATGAGGCCCAAAGAAAATAGGACTCGATAAAAGTAGGTCCAAAAAAATATAAGGCCTAGAGAAATATAGGACAAAAAAAATATGAAAGCCAAGAAATAAGAGGCCGAAAAAATAAGGCCCAAAGAATATAAGACTCAAAAAAATGTAGAGCTTAAAATAAGGCATAGAAAAATATAGAGCTAAATAAAATATAGGACCCAAAAAATTCTAGAACCCATAAAGATATGAATTTCAAAAAAATATTGGGCCCAAAAATATATAGAGCTAGAGAATATATAAGAATCGAAAAAATATTTGGCCCAAAAAAATTAGAACCCAAGACAATATAAGGCCCAAAGAAAATAGAACTAAAAAAAAGTAGGGCCTGAAAAGTAGAAGGCCCAGAAAATATAGAAATAAATAAATATAGGACCCAAAAAAATCATAGAACCCAAGAAAATATAAATTTAAGAAAAATATTGGGTCTAAAAACATAGAGCACAGAAATATATAAGAATTGAATAAATATTAGGCCCAAAAAAATATAGAGCCCAAGAAAATATAAGGCCCAAAAAAATATGAGGCCCAAAGAAAATAGGACTTAAAAAAATGAAGGGCCTGAAAAATATAAAGCCCAAAAAAATATAGAGCCCAAGAAAATATAAGGCCCAAAAAAATATGAGGCCCCAAGAAAACAGGACTCAAAAAAATGAAGGGCCTGAAAAATATAAGGCCCAGAAATATAGAGCTATATAAAATATAGTAACCAAGAAAATTATAAAACCCAAGAAAATATTAGTTACGAAAAAATATTGGGCCCAAAAAAATATTGGGTCTTAAAAAAATATAGAGCCCAATAATATATAAGAATCGAAAAAATGTTAGGCCCAAAGAAATAGAGTCCAAGAAAATATAAAGCCAAAAAAATATAAGGCCCTAAAAAATATAAGGCCCAAGAAATACAGAGCCCAAAATATATAGAGACCAAAAAAATATTGGGCCCAAGAAAATATAAGAATCAAAAAAATATATAACTCCAAAAAATATAGAGAAAAAAAAATATTGGGCCCAGCAATCCCAAAACTATTACACAAAACGTGAGAATGCCCTGCGAAGAGCAGCCCAGCGCAACATGATGGTGGCTCATGACCAGGTGGAGTACCGTATACCCACTCTTTTCATCGACGACTAACTGGTCAAAGAAGTTTTTGCCTATAACTTGCCCAAAAGCTCCAGGAAGACGTCCCTTGATAAATTACTGCGGGAGAGAAATCAGAATATTCACAACATCAAGATCGTATGCAACAAGGGTGGCCAAGCATCGGTTATTCTCGCCTTCGAGAGGTTGGCCTCATGTGTCAGGTTTCACGGCAACACGATGTTAAATAAAGTTTCTTATGTAACTAGGAACGTGGAGAGTAGAAAGACGCGTACTAAATATATAAGGGTAAGACCACACCAAGAGATTGTGTGTGATGATAAGACTGAGGTAAAAGTCGACGACTCGAAAGAGTCGTTTAGTTCGCCAGTTGTGTCTCTCCGTTTCCCAGCCGTGTTGGAAGGCGTATTAAGTAATCTTGGTAACATGGACAAATATAGTCTAATTAATGCCCTGGAGGGACACAGGAGGATCGGCCATCGTCTGGGCACACTAGATTTCGACTCTGGTAACGAAAGGTACAGCGGCACTGGCGGATGGAGATGCGCCTGGCAGGATGCTGCAGAGGTCTACTTCTCCAGCATATTTATGAGAGAACCAGTAGATGTCAACCCCGTCGAGTTTTTGAGCGGAATCGTTGACAAGCAAAGGAGAGCGGACGATACTACACCACACCTGAATCACCTGGATCTCCGTGAGGTGAAGGTGCTGCAGCAACTACTGGAGAGACTCAGCCAGGCTTTCACAGTGAGTGACGTGGTCCTGGGAGCGGCCACTGAATTACTCGAGGCAAACTTTCGAAATATGAGTAGCTTAAGGTGGTTCTATCGTTTGTCGAATGATCTAAAAATATAATTATAACATGTTAAAATTACAGTTTTGCTCGTAATTAAAATATTTGCGAAGTTTCAATGCCACTTATCGTGCAAAATTCTATAAAAATTATTATTGAAATGTATTCCTTCAGCATGGGTTCTTATGAGAGACTTACACCGGGAATCAGTAAAAAAGAAAGAGTTTTATCAATATTGATCTATAGACGTTTCAAAAATAATAATTTCATAGTTTGGATATTAAACTTTAAAAATATATGCAAATGTAAAGATTATCGTGCAAAATATTGAAATATTGATTAATGAAATGCGTAAAATATGATGAAATGCAGGTTCATTTAGAAATCGAATGTTTTGAATGTCAAAATACGTGTTTTTGTATGTAAAATTTCGTTAACCTATTTAAATTTTAATCAAATCAATGTCTGAAAAAATCTTCGATCATTATCTATCATAACTAATCCCAGTTTAATCCAACTGTTAAAAATATTAAAATATTTTTTGAAAATTTTTAAATCTATTTCATACATATATAAGAATATTTTTTTCAATCTCTACATTGACTAGAGAGTGACGATAGAACTACCTTGAGCATCCACGGCAACAACTTATTGTCGAGAACCTCTTCGAGTTTTCTGAGGGGAATGACACCCTCAAGGAGCTGTATGTGCAAGATTGCAACAACATCCATAAGGAGGTACACATATGGAGGTTGCTCGACCATTTTTCCCACAGCAGGAACCGCGTGAGGATCTTCCATTTCTCTTATAGTAAGTTTCCAACGGAAAAGCTCCCATTTGTCTATCAGCCGAAGCTGCGTGACAACTTCGAATTGGAGGAACTCAGTTTGGAGGGCAATTAGTACGTCATCCGGAGTTTGCTTGGGATCCTCCAAAGATGCTTTGTGCTGGGAGCACTTAACCCGTTGGGCCTCACCCCCGAGGAACCACTTAATTCTAGGAACACCATCAGCCTGCACTCACTCAAGATGCAGTACCATGTGCGGATACAGGAGTCTCTCTGTTCCTTAAAAGAAAACAAGATGAAGGAACTCACCATTCACAACTCTCTGGGTAAGAACAATAGGAATAACAGACAATTCGACATTGGTATTATTCAAAGACTGATTCTAAATTACCCAGAAGAGTTCACTTTCATCGCTAGGAGGTGTAAGGTGAGGATGACCATGGATCTCCGCAGGTTCTAAAGGAACAGAGGAGCAATGGTCCTACAAGAAGTGGATTTGCTGCACATCATTTACGAGTGGCTACGTTGGGCCGAAGAGCAGAACACAGATGAAGAAATACTATAAACTCAGTGTAGAGATAGTGTGTATGCGTGTGAGAGTGCAAGAATGAATGTGACATACGTCAGACATGTATGACGTGCAAGCACATGTTATATAATATTATATAATTCTTTTAAAATGTGATATTTAGTTTTTAGCAATAATGTAATTATATTATCCAGCGCATTAAGCGTGAATAACGTATGCTTGCACAGAGTGTGATAATATTGTGAAGACAGAGCGTATTAAACGCATAAATATTGTAATTAAAACTGTAAAGTTACTGTAAAAAAATATTTTTTTAAAAATCTGAGCGTATTAATTGCACAAAATAACAATTAAAAATGTATTAAAAATAAAATGTTCGCACATGCAGTGTATTGTTAAAAGTCTGAGTGCATTAAACGTATGTAAATAGATTTTGTATGAAAATGATTGAAAAGTGTAAAATTAATTTCATGGCATATGTATTTAAAATGTATAAAAGCATGTATATGAATAAATTAGACATGAAAATGTATATACAGTAATGATGAATGCATTAGCGCAATAGAATTTGTATAGTGCGATTAGCACAAAATGATGCATATGTAAGCAAGTATGTACAGTATGCGTAAGTGCAAGTGAGCTTTTATAGTTATAGATGTATGTAAGTGCGATTCAGCACAGCAAAGATAATTGCAATTAGGCACGAAGTGCAATAATAAATATTAATCAAGCATTGTAGTGCGTATCAAGAATATTCAATGGTAAACCATGCAAATGTAAAATAATTTTATTCAGTTACGTGTAAAGCAAAAATACCTAAATTTGTAATAAAAATGTAAAATGCAAAATGTAAAATGTATGTAGTCAGACAAAATCTTTTTAATAGCTAATGTTGTGAATATAGTTACGAACGGAATGAATTAGAGTACGTAAGTACTAGGGTACAATGTATTTAATCGACCAGGGTGTAATTAAATTATTATAATAATAGTGGCACAAGTGTGATTGTAAATTAAATTTAAAAATAGAGGGGGAGTATTGTGGGGATATGTATGTGTGAAATAGTATAAGTAACCAATCATGTACTATACAGACGATCCTACCCTAGAGACAAGTTAACGTATTAGCGTGCGATGATTCACTTTCTCACTCGGACTTGAATTTATAGTGGACACTGAACGCTCAGCACTCAGTTCTCAACCCTCAGATCTTGAAGTTTCATAGTTCCGTGTTCCCTATAAACGTGTGTCTACGTTTATAGGAAACACGAAACAATGAAACTTCAAGATCTAAGGGTTGAGAGCTGAGTGCTTAGTGTTGAGTGTCGACTATAAATTCGCGCCTCGGTTACTGACTGTATCCCTAGTCTCAGCTAATACAACGCTTAAACCATATCTTTCGTGTACTCATTTATAACCTCAACACCTTATACTTTTATCTCATCTATATTGTGCTGGATTCTGGTTGGAGTCCCGGACCCCACAGGATCAAGAATGTTGGGAACTCACTTCCCTATGATTAACCTCCAGACGGCCGGGATTTTTTTCGTTGATACATGCCTACTTTGGTGGGATACTCCCATATACTCATACCGCAATGGTCCTCGGATCGGTTCGAATCATGGCAACACCACTATTAGGATTTGAAATAGATAGATAGTGGAGGAGAAATGGCGTCGACAAGAGCTGAACTTTAGTAATGAAATTTAACTTTCGTCGGCGCCATATATCCCCCACTATCTGTCCATTTAAAATCCCAATAGTGGTGTTGCCGGCCGTCTAGAGGTAAAGCATATAACCAGAGATAAGTAGAGATTGCCAATGCCGTGATAATAAAACGTGCCGAATTCGATTATGACAATCCTTGCGGAGATTCCAGAACTATACGCGCAAAGCCCCTCCACGTCTACACGCGCGTAGAGAAGCAAGCGGGAGGGGAGGAGATAAACACGCGAAAAACGCAATATCCAGTGGCGTAGGTAATCCTACGGTAAACTCGCTTTAGCTCGTTTTCGCCGCAGTACGTTATAGCTTTATTTAAATGTGACTTATCGTCCCGAAAATTCGTTAAATAATCACAAATTTTTATTTGAAACATGAATATATTTTCGAATACTAAAAGTCCTTAAGGTAAAATCAATCAAATTATAATGAATAAAATCTTTTGGGGGGCGATGAACATATGTAACTTTTTACCCTGTTTAACTAATGTATATGGTGGCTGTGGTCACTAAGTTTTTACGCACCTCGTCGTTATTCTAATTTTGCCAAGTTCAAACCCGATGTTCCACCTATTTTTTTTTTGTTTTATTTTTAAATACTATATATTTTATAATCAATTTTTATAGCGGAAAAAATAAAATTAAAAATTTATTTAACACCTTAAATTCTATTTCAATTTAAAAATATAAAAAAATATATTTACAGATAGGGATAGAAAAAAGTTTTAATGTCAACATTACATGGATATATAACTTATATCAATATGAAATGAAAACGTAGCTAGTTCTGTAATTTTTTCCTGTTAAATAAAAAATATTAAAAATTAAAAAAAATGATTATAAATTATAGTTGTTTTTTATTTTCACTCCTTTGCGAATAATAAAACCTTTTTTGTTCTTTAAAAAAAGGTCCTCTTCTAAATTTATATAATTGTATGACATTTTTAACTCATTTAAGAGGAGGTGGAGTATATCTGTCCTTTTCTAATCAAAGAATTGATTTTTTTGCAAAAATTAATGATTGTAGCAAAAAATAAGGAGATAGCCCCATCTCGTATAATAAAAAGCAAGATTTTCTTTGATGAGGAAAAATTATTTATATCGCTTTGTTTTTAAGAAAACCTTGAAAAACTGAATTGTCCATCCTAACCTCTATTTTTTACGTTTTTCAAGGTTTTCTTCAAAACGAATCGATAAAAATAATTTTTCCTCATCAAAGAAAATCTTGCTTTTTATTATACGAGATGGGGCTATCTCCTTATTTTTTGCTACAATCATTAGTTTTTGCAAAAAAATTAATTCTTTGATTAGAAAAGGACGGAGATATACGACCTGCTCTTAATAAAGATAGAAAATAAATATAAATTAATCTAATTTCAATTTAGAAAAGTAAAAAGGATCTTATCTAAATTTATTTAAATTTATGACATTTTTAACTCATTTAATAAAAATAGAAAATACATATGAATAAATCTAATTTTATTTGAGAAAAGTAAAATAATAAATGAATCTAAAAAAATAAATAATTTTACCAATGTAAACTTTATTAAAGCGTATTTTTAAAAAAATTACATTGAATATCATTAATATTTTAAAAATTGGACTGTTTCTTCTTACTTTTGTTAAATATCATATTTTTATAATATCATTGATTTTTATTTCCAAAACAAAAAAATTGATGATTCTCTTTAACGAACGTAATACTTTTCAGTTTATACTAAACATAATTTTGACTAAACTTTAAATAGTTGAATTATTTTTATCCGTTAGGAAGTGACATTTTCTGAAGTTATATAGGGACATGATCACATTCTGTTTAATTAATTTTTAAAAAATAACATTTTATTTCAACAGTTACAAAATTTAAAAAACAAAAAATCTCAATTATTCAAAAAATACATGAACGCTTTTTAAATTTATGTTACACAGAGATTAATTATTTAAGAAAAATTGAAAATTCTTTTAAAAAAAATAACTATTTTGCATCTTATCTGACTGCTCGTTCTGTTAATTACTATTTTGTAATGAAATTACTTTAAAAATTGAAGATGTCATGCAAATTAGTATTTTAATAATAAAGAGCTCAACGGTTCTTCAAGCTGAAATTATATGAATTTCAAATGAACACACAATACTGATTTTATCAATTGACAGTTTATTGAGACCTTAAGTGGTCATTCCTTAGATGAGATTATCTTAAAGAAATGATCGGTGAGTCTATTTGAAAATAAACAGTAATAACATATGAAATATAAACTCATTTGAAGTTTCAAAAGATTATCCGCCTTTTAAATTAACAACAAATTATAGCTGATGAAGGAGCTATCTGACTCTTAACAAAATGTATATGATTTTTAAATCTTTGAAAATTTATGAGAAAAAAATTAAGAATGACAGATAAAGGGGAATATCTCTTTCAATTAAAAAATATTAAAGAATTATGAAATGTATCTTAAAAATTCAATTCCGAATTTTTTACTATATGTTCAAATGGTTTATTATGGTTATGTAAATTAAATGATTTTATTTTTTTTTTTATTGATTAAAAAAAAATTTAACTTAAAATAAATAAAAAAATAATAAAAGAATGAATAAAAAAATTACGGAATGTGCTTTAATAATGCATATTTTTTTTAAAAAAATTGTCGACTTCATCAAAGCGCATTATATAAAAATCACGCTGAATATCATTAGTGTTATAAAAAAAATTATTAGAAAAATGGTTTAATTTTTATAATGACAAAAAAAATTAATTAGAATACTGCTTATAAATTTTCTATGTGTTATCAAAATATATGAAAATCCAAAGAAAAAACTGATGCAAAAAAACTATTGTATATTTAGGAACAAATATCGTAAGAAAATCCAAAAAAGTAGGTATTTCAAAGTATTCACTACTAAACTCATAAACCATAAACCCATAAACTATAAACCCATAAACCATAAACCCATAAACCATAAACCTATAAGCTATGAACCCACAAACTATGAGCCCGTTAAACATAAACCCATAAACCATAAACCATAAACCCATAACCCTCAAACCTAAAAACCATAAACTCATAAACAATAAACTCAATAACTATAACCCTATAAACCATAAACTTATAAGCCATTACCCCATTAACCATAAACCCACGAACCATATACCCATAAACCATAAACCCATAAACCATGAACCCATAAACCATAAACCCATAAACCATAAACCCATAAACCATCAACCCGGGAATCATAAACCCATAAACCATTAATCCATAAACCATAAACTCACATACTATGAAGCCATGAACCATGAACCCATAAACCATAAACCCATAAACCCATAAACCATGAACCCAAAAACCATAAACCCATAAACCATGAACCCATAAACCATAAACCCATAAACCATAAACCTATAAACTATAAATTCATAAGCCATAAACCCATAAACCATAAGCTCATAAACCATAAACCCATAAACTATAAACCCATAAACTCATAAACCATAAACCCATAAACTATAAACCCATGAACCATAAACCTATAAGCTATAAACCCAAAAACTATAAGCCCATTAAACATAAACCCATAAACCATAAACCAAAAACCCATAACCCTCAAACCTAAAAACCATAAACCCATAAACAATAAACTCAATAACTATAACCCTATAAACCATAAACTTATAAGCCATTACCCCATTAACCATAAAGCCACAAACCATAAACCCATAAACCATAAACCCATAAACCATGAACCCATAAACCATAAACCCATAAACCATAAACCCATAAACCATCAACCCGGAAATCATAAACCCATAAACCATAAACCCATAAACCATTAATCCATAAACCATAAACTCACATACTATAAAGCCATGAACCATGAACCCATAAACCATAAACCCATAAATCATGAACCCAAAAACCATAAACCCATAAACCATGAACCCATAAACCATAAACCCATAAACCATAAACTTATAAACTATAAATCCATAAACCATAAACCCATAAACAATAAACCCATAAACCATAAACCCATAAACCATAAGCTCATAAACCATAAACCCATAAACTATAAACCCATAAACTCATAAACCATAAACCCATAAACTATAAACCCATAAACCATAAACCCATAAACCATAAACCTATAAGCTATAAACCCACAAACTATAAGCCCATTAAACATAAACCCATAAACCATAAGCCATAAACCCATAACCCTCAAACCTAAAAACCATAAACCCATAAACAATGAACTCAATAACTATAACCCTATAAACCATAAACCCACAAACCATATACCCATAAACCATAAACCCATAAACCATGAACCCATAAACCATAAACCCATAAACCATAAACCCATAAACCCATAAACCATGAACCCAAAAACCATAAAATCATAAACCATGAACCCATAAACCATAAACCCATAAACCATAAACCTATAAACTATAAATCCATAAACCATAAACCCATAAACAATAAACCCATAAGCCATAAACCCATAAACCATAAGCTCATAAACCATAAACCCATAAACTTGTAACGCGGTTTTTTTTATAGAATTTTTTTTTTGCTTTCAATAAAGTCTTCTTGTCTGAATGAGAGATAGAAGGTGTTTACATTCACATCTTCTCTCTCACTCGAAGACTATCTTCTCGCTCTCTCTATCCCCTTTAAAACTTAAAATAAAGAAAATGATAACTACCTTACCGCATACGTACACGCTGCATACACATGCCCACCAGGAACCCGCCACTAAAACCCAGGGTATTAATCCACCTGGTTGTTGATTTGTGTTGTTCCCGGTGCTGATGCTTACACCTGTCAACCAGTAACACGTGAGACCGTGCTTTGGAGGTTAGGCCAGGTGGGGACACTCACTACCACAAACCAAGGCACACACACACACACATGGTTGTAAGCACTTCACTCACGAGACGCGACGGCAGCCCCGAGCAGACAACTCGCACCACCAAACGCCTAGGAGGCGGCGAAGCGGCGCCGACGGCACAAACAATATACGAACACGTGCTCACTGTTGTGGCGCTCGCGTAGAATTAGTTAAAAAAATAGAAAGAGAGAGAGATATAGGAATACACTGATAGAATAATGAAAGTCGATAAAGTAGGATAAACGCATATGGTAAAAAGATAGCGTACAGATATAAAAAACTTAATTATAATAAAAAGAGATGCTAGATTAACAGATAAGAAATTGAAATGAGTCACATTATAGGTGGCGCGATAATACTAAAGATATTTAAACCTAATTTAAATAATAATTTTTATTTGCTTGTTGTAAATACATTTTTGTATATTTTTATAGATGGCGCTACAGTACAAATAAATAAAATAACTTTGCAATTGTACGAAATAATTAAAAATGAAAATCATTAATAAAATAAAGACTCAAGCGAATCTAAAAATAATAAACAATCAGAAGTTATTGTTTACAATATTAATTAATACTCGTTTATGTTATTTGATGAAAAATGAAACTTTTATTGTAATGAAATAAAGAATTAATTATTCAGAAAGAAAATAAGAAATAATGTAATCAAATTAAGCGCGCAGATGACGTAACCTGTAAAACATACTAATACTACACTAGTAATAGGAAGTAACATGTAATTTGACTAGCGAGTAGTAAATTACGCCAGAATAAAATGATAAAAGAACCTTATTTGATTAGTGAGTCGCGAAATAGAAAGAGATAGCAAATAGGAAACAACGAGAGTAATAAGGAGAGCAATAGAGAAGAAGAAGCCACTGATGCTCAGCGTGCGCTTCCTTCTTCTTCGTGCCTCATTATCGTTTCGGTAGCCCTATTGTATAGTCATACGCTAATACTTTTTCTCTAAAAACTAAATTTTTCACTGGTATTTATTAAAGTTATTATTGTTAATTAGTATTGTTGAGTTTCGTGGTGGTTGTTAAAGATTATAAAGCATTGTTATTTCTTTCTTTTTCTTTTTCTCCTTTTATCAAATAATATTCGGTCGAGTGTGGGTTAGAACCAACCGCCAACCATAGCCATTATTCTAAAGGGTCCCTAGAGCAAATTACCGGCCATTTTGGATATCATTTGGGCAGATTTTCGGAGCTTTGCTGTTTTTTTTTTCTTTTACTTGAGATTGCTAAAGGGATGGCTGAAGTCGAGCGTAGCAACGAACCAAAACAGGTATAATTTGTATTAAATTTAATTATTTTTTCTTTATGGTGATATAAAAAGTGATAGTGCGCGAAGTGAAAAAGAGATACAAATTCTCTCTCTCTCTCGTGGCGAGTTAATAGCAACGCGTAAACTAGTTGAATTTGTTACTATTAATTAACAATAAATAAATTAGAAAGAAATCAAAAATTGAAATTTTGTTGTAATATTTAAAATATTTTGCGGAGAGATCACGGCAGGCTATATAAATAGCCACGTGGGTCTCTAACCTAAAAGTAATTCGTGGCATCATTGTGAATTAGTGAAAATTTAAATTGTTGTTCTACTTAATTATTGAGAAAATTTTGTTATTAAATTAAATAGTGAAAATTAACCGTGAGATTTTATTTCGTAGTCCTAAACTGAAATATCTAAGCATAAGAAATAGTTTGGTAAGCTAGTGAGTAAAAATTCTATAAAGCTGACTATTTTTTTTTTATTTGAAGTATATTGAATTGAAAAGACAACCTCAATTATTTATAATCTAAAAATAATAGTTTATAACTAATTATATAAACTTTCTTTGTTTTCTTTTTTAAGTTTTCTTTTACTGGACTTTTGTCTTACTGAGTCTATAAAATTACCTATTTCTTGTTAAATTAGTATCAATTAAAGATTCATTTTAGTGGTAGAAATTCTAACTTGGTGAGAGATTAATAATAAATAGCGGTTTGATAAACTCTTTATAAACAAATTTTCTTTTTAATAACTTTCCTTTGATTTATAATAAATTTTCTTATAATTGTGAAGGTAAAAAACTATTAAAAGCAAATAATTTTAAACATATTACAAATCAAAGGTCATATTAATTCAATTTCTGAGGATTTATATATATATACGAAATATATATTAAGTTGTTATAACCTCGCTTTTATAAAACGCCTGCTGAAGATTAAAGAGAGAAAGACCCCGAGGAAAGACGATACTAGCGCCACCAATTGGAGAATTGCGTAATCTGAGATACGCACTGCTGTTCGAGCCCCACCCTTACATAACCTAAAATATATTGAGCACGTGTTGCTCCATTACTCACTTTTGTTTTAATATTAGAGAGATTTTGATTATTATTATTGCTTAAATTAATAATTTTCTTTTCGGAAATTTAGTATATTTTAATTGATTTTCCATATTTTATTATTATTTTAGCTTAATCTAGAGAAATCGTCCAGAACTTAACCTATATTCTTTTAATTAAATTAATTAAAGTCTATTTAGTGAGTTTTGCTCCCTATAATTGGATGTTTGTTAACTTATTTATTGAAGTGATCTTATAATTGATTAGAATATTACAGGTAGAGTATTTAATTCCCTGGTTATATTATTATTATTAATTTTGTAGGCTGGTAAATCTCAGAATTTGGGAATTATAATCCAATTATTATTTTGTATTTAATTTGATATATTTATAATATCCCAAATAAAAACCACCCTTACAAACTATAAACCCATAAACTCATAAACCATAAACCCATAAACTATAAACCCATGAACCATAAACCTATAAGCTATAAACCCAAAAACTATAAGCCCATTAAACATACACCCATAAACCATAAACCATAAACCCATAACCCTCAAACCTAAAAACCATAAACCCATAAACAATAAACTCAATAACTATAACCCTATAAACCATAAACTTATAAGCCATTACCCCATTAACCATAAACCCACAAACCATAAACCCATAAACCATAAACCCATAAACCATGAACCCATAAACCATAAACCCATAAACCATAAACCCATAAACCATCAACACGGAAATCATAAACCCATAAACCATAAAGCCATAAACCATTAATCCATAAACCATAAACTCACATACTATAAAGCCATGAACCATGAACCCATAAACCATAAACCCATAAACCCATAAACCATGAACCCAAAAACCATAAACCCATAAACCATGAACCCATAAACCATAAACCCATAAACCATAAACTTATAAACTATAAATCCATAAACCATAAACCCATAAACAATAAACCCATAAACCATAAACCCATAAACCATAAGCTCATAAACCATAAACCCATAAAATATAAACCCATAAACTCATAAACCATAAACCCATAAACTATAAACCCATAAACCATAAACCCATAAACCATAAACCTATAAGCTATAAACCCACAAACTATAAGCCCATTAAACATAAACCCATAAAACATAAACCATAAACCCATAACCCTCAAACCTAAAAACCATAAACCCATAAACAATAAACTCAATAACTATAACCCTATAAACCATAAACCCGCAAACCATATACCCATAAACCATAAACCCATAAACCATGAACCCATAAACCGTGAACCCATAAACCATAAACCCATGAACCATCAACCCCGAAATCATAAACCCATAAACCATTAATCCATAAACCATGAACTCACATACTATAAAGCCATGAACCATGAACCCATAAACCATAAACCCATAAACCCATAAACCATGAACCCAAAAACCATAAACCGATAAACCATGAACCCATAGACCATAAACCCATAAACCATAAACCCATAAACCATATACCTATAAACTATAAATCCATAAACCATAAACCCATAAACAATAAACCCATAAGCCATAAACCCATAAACCATAAGCTCATAAACCATAAACCCATAAACTATAAACCCATGAACCATAAACCTATAAGCTATAAACCCAAAAACTATAAGCCCATTAAACATAAACCCATAAACCATAAACCCATAACCCTCAAACCTAAAAACCATAAACCCATAAACAATAAACTCAATGACTATAACCCTATAAACCATAAACTTATAAGCCATTACCCCATTAACCATAAATCCACAAACCATAAACCCATAAACCCATAAACGATGAACCCATAAACCATAAACCCATAAACCATAAACCCATAAACCATCAACCCGGAAATCATAAACCCATAAACCATGAACCCATAAACCATTAATCCATGAACCATAAACTCACATACTATAAAGCCATGAACCGTGAACCCATAAACCATAAACCCATAAACCCATAAACCATGAACCCAAAAACCATAAACCCATAAACCATGAACCCATAAACCATAAACCCATAAACCATAAACTTATAAACTATAAATCCATAAACCATAAACCCATAAACAATAAACCCATAAACCATAAACCCATAAAATATAAGCTCATAAACCATAAACCCATAAAATATAAACCCATAAACTCATAAACCATAAACCCATAAACTATAAACCCATAAACCATAAACCCATAAACCATAAACCTATAAGCTATAAACCCACAAACTATAAGCCCATTAAACATAAACCCATAAACCATAAACCATAAACCCATAACCCTCAAACCTAAAAACCATAAACCCATAAACGATAAACTCAATAACTATAACCCTATAAACCATGAACCCGCAAACCATATACCCATAAACCATAAACCCATTAACCATGAACCCATAAACCGTAAACCCATAAACCATGAACCCATAAACCATAAACCCATAAACCATAAACCCATGAACCATCAACCCGGAAATCATAAACCCATAAACCATTAATCCATAAATTATGAACTCACATACTATAAAGCCATGAACCATGAACCCATAAACCATAAACCCATAAACCCATGAACCATGAACCCAAAAACCATAAACCCATAAACCATGAACCCATAAACCATAAACCCATAAACCATAAACCTATAAACTATAAATCCATAAACCATAAACCCATAAACAATAAACCCATAAGCCATAAACCCATAAACCATAAGCTCATAAACCATAAACCCATAAACTATAAACCCATAAACTCATGAACCATAAACCCATAAACTATAAACCGATGAACCATGAACCTATAAGCTATAAACCCAAAAACTATAAGCCCATTAAACATTAACCCATAAACCATAAACCATAAACCCATAACCCTCAAACCTAAAAACCATAAACCCATAAACAACAAACTCAATAACTATAACCCTATAAACCATAGGCTTATGAGCCATTACCCAATTAACCATAAACTCACAAACCATATACCCATAAACCATAAACCCATAAACCATGAACCCATAAACCATAAACCAATAAACCATAAACCCATAAACTATCAACCCGGAAATCATAAACCCATAAACCATTAATCCATAAACCATAAACTCACATACTATAAAGTCATGAACCATGAACCCATAAACCATAAACCCATAAACCCATAAACCATGAACCCAAAAACCATAAACCCATAAACAATAAACCCATAAGCCATAAACCCATAAACCATAAGCTCATAAACCATAAACCTATAAACTCATAAACCATAAACCCATAAACTATAAACCCATGAACCATAAACCTATAGGCTATAAACCCAAAAACTATAAACCCATTAACCATAAACCCATAAACCATAAACCATAAACCCATAACCCTCAAACCTAAAAACCATAAACCCATAAACAATAAACTTAATAACTATGACCCTATGAACCATAAACTTATAAGCCATTACCCCATTAACCATAAACCCACAAACCATAAACCCATAAACCATAAACCCATAAACCATGAACCCATAAACCATAAACCCATAAACCATAAACCCATAAACCATCAACCCGGAAATCATAAACCCATAAACCATAAACCCATAAACCATTAATCCATAAACCATAAACTCACATACTATAAAGCCATGAACCATGAACCCATAAACCATAAACCCATAAACCCATAAACCATGAACCCAAAAACCATAAACCCATAAACCATGAACCCATAAACCATAAACCCATAACCCATAAACTTATAAAGTATAAATCCATAAACCATAAACCCATAAACAATAAACCCATAAACCATAAACCCATGAACCATAAGCTCATAAACCATAAACCAATAAAATATAAACCCATAAACTCATAAACCATAAACCCATAAACTATAAACCCATAAACCATAAACCCATAAACCATAAACCTATAAGCTATAAACCCACAAACTATAAGCCCATTAAGCATAAACCCATAAACCATAAACCATAAACCCATAACCCTCAAACCTAAAAACCATAAACCCATAAACAATAAACTCAATAACTATAACCCTATAAACCTTAAACCCACAAACCATATACCCATAAACCATAAACCCATAAACCATGAACCCATAAACCATAAACCCATAAACCATAAACCCATAAACCATAAACCCATGAACCATCAACCCGGAAATCATAAACCTATAAACCATTAATCCATAAACCATGAACTCACATACTATAAAGCCATGAACCATGAACCCATAAACCATAAACCCATAAACCCATAAACCATGAACCCAAAAACCATAAACCCATAAACCATGAACCCATAAACCATAAACCCATAAACCATAAACCTATAAACTATAAATCCATAAACCATAAACCCATAAACAATAAACCCATAAGCCATAAACCCATAAACCATAAGCTCATAAACCATAAACCCATAAACTATAAACCCATAAACTCATAAACCATAAACCCATAAACTATAAACCCATGAACCATAAACCTATAAGCTATAAACCCAAAAACTATAAGCCCATTAAACATAAACCCATAAACCATAAACCATAAACCCATAACCCTCAAACCTAAAAACCATAGACCCATAAACAATAAACTCAATAACTATAACCCTATAAACCATAAACTTATAAGCCATTACCCCATTAACCATAAACCCACAAACCATAAACCCATAAAACATAAACCCATAAACCATGAACCCATAAACCATAAACCCATAAACCATAAACTAATAAACCATCAACCCGGAAATCATAAACCCATAAACCATAAACCCATAAACCATTAATCCATAAACCATAAACTCACATACTATAAAGCCATGAACCATGAACCCATAAACCATAAACCTATAAGCTATAAACCCACAAACTATAAGCCCATTAAACATAAACCCATAAACCATAAACCATAAACCCATAACCCTCAAACCTAAAAACCATAAACCTATAAACAATAACCTCAATAACTATAACCCTATAAACCATAAGCTTATGAACCATTACCCCATTAACCATAAACCCACAAACCATATACCCATAAACCATAAACCCATAAACCATGAACCCATAAACCATAAACCCATAAAGCATAAACCCATAAACCATCAACCCGGAAATCATAAACCCATAAACCATTAATCCATAAACCATAAACTCACATACTATAAAGTCATGAACCATGAACCCATAAACCATAAACCCATAAACCCATAAACCATGAACCCAAAAACCATAAACCCATAAACCATGAACCCATAACCCTCAAACCTAAAAACCATAAACCCATAAACAATAAACTCAATAACTATAACCCTATAAACCATAAACCCACAAACCATATACCCATAAACCATAAACCCATAAACCATGAACCCATAAACCATAAACCCATAAACCATAAACCCATAAACCATAAACCCATGAACCATCAACCCGGAAATCATAAACCCATAAACCATTAATCCATAAACCATGAACTCACATACTATAAAGCCATGAACCATGAACCCATAAACCATAAACCCATAAACCCATAAACCATGAACCCAAAAACCATAAACCCATAAACCATGAACCCATAAACCATAAACCCATAAACCATAAACCTATAAACTATAAATCCATAAACCATAAACCCATAAACAATAAACCCATAAGCCATAAACCCATAAACCATAAGCTCATAAACCATAAACCCATAAACTATAAACCCATAAACTCATAAACCATAAACCCATAAACTATAAACCCATAAACCATAAACCTATAAGCTATAAACCCAAAAACTATAAGCCCATTAAACATAAACCCATAAACCATAAACCATAAACCCATAACCCTCAAACCTAAAAACCATAAACCCATAAACAATAAACTCAATAACTATAACCCTATAAACCATAAACTTATAAGCCATTACCCCATTAACCATAAACCCACAAACCATAAACCCATAAACCATAAACCCATAAACCATAAACCCATAAACCATAAACCCATAAACCATAAACCCATAAACCATAAACCCATAAACCATAAACCCATAAACCATAAACCCATAAACCATCCTTCCGGAAATCATAAACCCACAAACCATAAACCCATAAACCATTAATCCATAAACCATAAACTCACATACTATAAAGCCATGAACCATGAACCCATAAACCATAAACCTATAAGCTATAAACCCGATTTTCATTTAACTTCATTTGCTTAAAATTTTGCCATAATAAACTAAATTTAACTAAATTTTCAATAATGTTCATACGGCTACCATGTCGTACAATTGGTAATGTTTACCTGAAATCTCCTGATATAATTACAGTTTTACTACCGAAGGGTTGGTTTACATTGCATAAATCTTGAAAAAGACGATCAACCGCTTCAAAAGCAAATTTTGAAGTCATGGATATTTCATCCCAAATAATTATTTGTGTTTCCTTTAATTGTTTGCCTTCTGCAGAATTAGGCTTAACATCACAAGTTGTACAATCTGTTATATTTAACGGTAGTTTAAATGTTGTATGCACGGTACTTCCATCGGCTAAAGAATTCGCTGCCATACCTGTCAAAGCTACACATAAATAATGTATGGTATAATATTTAAAATAAGCCATTAAAACGTTAAGTAAATAACTTTTTCCACTTGCACCCGGTCCATCTATGAAAATATATTTTTCTTCACTTTGGTTGTTTAAACTTTTTAGTGTAGAGTCGAATATTTGCCTTTGTTTATTATTTAAAGAATTTATTTTCATTTCTAATTCATTAAGAATATAATTATTATGATTTAAAATTGTTTCATTATTATCTTCTTCTATAAATGTGCTTATGTTAGGTCAATTAAAATCGTTTAATGAAAATCCATTGACTTGTAAATTATTTTTAATAACATTCAATACAAGATTTTCACCTACATTTTTTTCGTATTTAGGGTGGTAAAATTTATCTTTATATTTTTCATATAAATCTCGTGCACTTATAGGATTATGAAAAACGCAAATAAAAGCAAATAATTCACAAAGAGCGTGAGGGAATTCTGTTGAAGATGCTTCTTCCAAGCATCCATCCCATTCTTTATCTTTATTAATTAATTGTTTTGCCATAGCTGCCTCATAAAACGAATTGTACATCACATCATCAACAGTACGCAAAGTTTCAAAAGACGTGGCTCCTTTAACATGTAATAGTAATAACCTAATAAAATAACGTTCTCTATTTTTCGGACTTACTAAGTACATTCTACTGAGTATTGGTTTTCTTTTTTTCTTTCTTTTATTCAACTTTTTCAGTTTTTCATCAAATGTATAAAAATTTGGTATTTCTGAATATAAGTAATTTCGTGCTTCGAAATCTTCTCTATTCGATTCAAAATATGCTGTTAATGTTGTTCCAACATTTTTTTGCATGATCATTTCTTCTTTTCCTTCTTTAAAAAATACGTTTTGTTGATTCTCTTCATGAACGCTTAGACGTTTTATAGTATGTGGAATAACATGTAAAGGATATTCTAATAATCTGTGCATTGCTTCAGGTGGACATAAATATCGTGTATTAATGTATTCTTTGATTTCGTCATATTCATATTCAACATTTTCACTATTGTCATTTTCAAAAGTGTCTTAATATTCTGATCTAAAATCAACATTTACTTGATGTATTTCAATGTATGCACAATCATGATCTTCATAACAGTATTTGAATAAATATTTAATGCATTGTGCAGTGGAACAAACTTTTACGTTTATGTGTGCATTAAATTTCAATAATAAATAAGGATTATAAGGAACAACGAATCCATTATCTGCAATTCTTTCTGTAAATTTATTTTTAAAAATAATTTCGACGCCATCATTTTTGCGTTTGTAAAGTGGATACCTATTTGATTTAATTGTTGTTGTAATATTAAATTTTTTTGGAAAATTTTTCGTACATTGTTTCGTATTTTTATCCATATACGGACAATTTATATTTTGCATACCACAGGGACCGTGTATCATAAATTGTTTAACAATACTATATAATTTTGGATAAATATCTCTGTTTGGGATTTCTGCACTTATTATTTTATCAACTTTTTCGGGAACGTCCAATTTATCATTTTTATCTAAGAACAACAACATATGCGTATGTGGCAATCCTCGTTTTTGAAATTCAATTACATAACTATATGCAATACATTTTCCTAATATTCCCTTTTTTATTACTAAATTTTTGAATTCTTCTACTTTTTGATAAAATACTCTTGTTATAATATCTGGTCTATCTATTGCATTTTTATAAATTTCCAAGTTTTCAGTTATTTCTTTCCAATGTGGGTCGCAGGTCATAGTTACAAAAAGGTCAGGTTTACCATGACAATTTACAAGTGTTATTGAATAAATGTAATTTTGTTTTGAAAATCGTGGACTATCGGGTTCAATTTTTAATCGTTTACACTTAACATTTTCTAATTTTTCTTCACATTTTTTTGGTTGTTTTTCTTTAATTTTTATATAAGCTTCTTTCTTACGTAAAGCCTCATTCGCACGTATTTGTTTAAATTTATCAGTACTCATTGTTTCCTTGAATTGCCATTTTGTTATCTTAGTATTTTCTAATTTCTGTTTATATTTATTTGGTTGTCCTTTTTTCATTTTCATATAAGCTTTTTTCTTACGTAAAGTTTCTTGAACACGTCTTAGTTCTAATTTATCATTACTTTTTTGTTTCTCGCATTTCCATAATAATGTCTTTTTCTAAAATTTTTTTATATTTATGTGATTCTTCTGTTACCATTTTCCTATTAACGGGATGTCGGAGCTGCATCACTTGAGTTTTGCTTTTTTTATTATATCAGTATCTTTTTAAATTAATAAATTAAACAAATATAATGACTTGTCCGTACGAAAGCTATATTACTACAATGATTTTTGTCAAAATAAAAAATCATTTAGACTTGTTATTTTTTTATGAGCTTGAAATATTGGATTGGAAATTAGATATCAAACTTGATAGACCTAACTTTAAAATATAATACATTGAAAGTTTTTATTATAACTTTATATGTCCAATATTTTGGTGGATTTCTTGAGTTGTCCGCACTGGAGTATAATCTTACAAATTTTTACTTTGTAGCAAAAAAAATTGATTAAACGCATCGTTTATTCATAAGTTAGGATTGAAAATATTATTAGAAGGGGGCCGCTTCGTCAAGCTCTCAAGTTCTGTTATAAATAAAGTTTCTTTTTCTTCTATTTCTTTTGATTCTTTTTTTTCTTCATTTAATTTAATCTCAACTGTCCCAATTTTATTATCGTTATAATTCAAGTGAATGTCATCGATTCCCATTATATCATTATCTGGTTTTTAAAAATTTCTATCTGAAATGTCATTGTCAATTTCCATCAAAATTGTTTCATGATTCAAATTCTTTTGTTTACGATACATTTCCATGATCTTTTTTTGTTCTGGCAATAAATGCATTTGTGAGTTTTTTTTTATAATATCTCAAGCTCGGCGAAATCTAAATTAAATGGTATTTCATGAAAACCTTGCTTATGACAAAAACTTCTTTCTATCATATCCGGTGAATTATCGTAATTAATATTTGCATTATTATAATTTTGTAAAACTGGAAACATTTTTATTTTTTGCGTTTTAAAAATTCTTTATAAACGTAATCGCATTTGAGAAACATTATATCTTAAACAACATGGACCCAAATTATAAAGTACTGCAACAGCAAAAACCATTGCAAAAACGCTACAATCATAATTATTCTTTTGTGATTGTAGTGTTTCGAATACTGTACTTAATTTTGATTTGTTTGGAAACAATCTGTTTATATAAATCTTATACTCATCTTGTAAATATATAAGATTTAAACTGTCTATATATATGAATTACCTTATTATTATAATACACACAAATCCGTTGACTCTTTACTAAATTTCCGGTAAATAATAACTGTATAAATTCTCCATCAATCAGTACTGAATGAATATATTGTGGTCTCTGAATTAGTGAAGTCAATTGCATGTAGAATGAGGTGCACTGGTTTGAAATGTTATTAAATTCTAATATATGAATATCAGTCAACATGAAAGCAATTCCACTATACAATCCCTGTCTTTTAACAATCAATTTATCTTCCTCAGTCAAAACCATTATTGAAAAAGAAAATTCTTTTAAGAATTTTCATTTATTTTTAATGAACTTTTCCCAAAGATATTCACAAAAGAATTGCTTTTATATTAACCGATTTAATTTACTGCCTTTTTACTTGAAAAGCTGAAAAATTAAAGAAATTATGAAAAATGCTATGAATTAATTGTTATATGATAAATAAATAATAATGAAATTTGTAAAAATAATATTATGATAAAAAATGATTATTTTCGGCAATTATTTATATATACATATATATATATATATATATATATATATATATATATATGGGTCAATCCACGTCAAACGGATAATGGCTCTATCCAAAATTGTAGATCACCAAAAAAATCGTATATGAGCTCAAAATTTTCGTCTTACACTCTACTTTCTTTTGCAATGTGGTGATTTTAAAAAATCCAAAATGGCGGCTCCAATATGGTGGCTCAAACCTAGAGATATCATAAAAAATTTTCAAAAATTGATTTTAATTTATTCAAATCAGATCCAACATATTTTTTTACATCAGAAATCAATTTAGCGTTTAATTTTACACAGGAATATAGTATTGCACTCAAGGTAAAAAAAATTTATACACCGAGAAAGTTTTGCATCATAAAAGATAGTGCGTTTAGAAACGCACCACAAGGTGACTCTTATGAACGATAAATATCAATGCGTGTTTCATGTTTATCGATGCGGTTGCCACCTTGCGCTGTGTTTTGCGATTAATGCACGACAAAAAGTGATGCATGAATTATAAAACGCGAAGCATTACACGTTAAAACGCGAAGCATTATGCGTGATCCACGATGCAAAAGGCATCACTTTTTGTAGTGCGGACGTGCATCATGTTTATTGAGTCAAAACTCTCTCCGTGTAATGTCATTGGAAGGTCATATCGGGAAATAATAGTTATTTCTCAAATTACTCATTGATCAATGTTGATTAGTGAGAAAATGAAGATACTGATAGATAACTCGAGTTACTGAATTTAAATCTGATGTCCGCTTAACCCTACAAGATCTGTATGAAAGTCATTGGAAGGTCAAATCGCGAATATCTTTTATTATTTGATAACATTAGGACACCTTCAACTCACTCCAACAGGTCTCGGATTCGGATCTAGCATCACGTAAATTTATAGGCGTCTTAATTTTATCAAATTTGACGTTCAAATGACCTTGATGGAGACTGGTAGGGTTAAGCGGATATCAGATTTGGATTCAGTGACTCGAGTTACCTATCAGTCTCTTCATTTTCTTACTAATCAAAGTTTATCAATGATTAATTCGAGAAATAACTATTGTATCGCGATATGACCTTCAGATGATATTGTAAAATTTTTTTACCTTGAGTGCAATACTATATTCTCATGTAAAATCGAACGCTAAATTGATTACTGATATAAAAGATATGTAGAATCAGATTTGAATGAATTAAAATTAATTTTAGAAAATTTTTTATGAAATTTTTAGGTTTGAGTCGCCATATTAAGGCCGCTATTTTGGATTTTTCAAAATCGCCACATTGCAAAAGAAAGTAGAATGTAAGACGAAAATTTTGAGCCCATGCACGACTTTTTTAGTGATCTACAATTTTGGACAGAGCCATTATCCGTTTGACGTGGATTGACCCATATATATATATATATATATATATGCACGACTTTTTTAGTGATCTACAATTTTGGACAGAGCCATTATCCGTTTGACGTGGATTGACCCATATATATATATATATATATATATATATATATATATATATATATATATATATGGGTCAATCCACGTCAAACGGATAATGGCTCTGTCCGAAATTGTAGATCACTAAAAAAGTCGTGCATGGGCTCAAAATTTTTGTCTTACTATATATATATGGGACATTTTACACCAACTGGAGGAGCGAAAAAATAAAAATCGCTGAAACTCTGAGAATATATTCTGTCTGTTACTCAAAATGTGTAAAAAAATATTCAAGGATTTAGATTTGAAGGATCAAGAGCCATAGATCCTTGAAATTTGGAAATTTTCAAAATTTTTGGAAAAGTACCAACTTGATCATTTTTTTTCTGAAAATCTTGATGTTTTAGAACGAAATTCATGAGAATTCTTCTTGTTCTAGATAAAGAGGAGAGTTAGCATTATTTTTTACAGAGCTAAATATTGAAGTTTTCTATTGGTTCTTACATGTATTACATGGTAATTAAAATTACTCATTGTCTGCTACTTCAGAAATTGCTTTTCGAGGGCTTATTTCCTTCTATTTTTTTATCAACTAAAAAATAAATTTTTGACTGTGTAAGAAAGAGCCACCAATAAGGAGTTATAACAGTTTAAAATATATATTTTCATATCTAATTTATTTTCAATATAAAAATTAATCATACATGATAATATATATTTTAAACTGTTTTAACTCCTTATTGATTGCTCTGACTTACATGATCAAAAATTTATTTTAAAGTTCACGTGAAATAGAGGAAAATAAGCCCGCGAAAAGAAATTCCTGAAATGGGGAGCAATGAGTAATTTCAATTACCATGTAATACATATAAGAACGAATAGAAAACTTCAAAATTCAGGTCTGCAAAGAATCATGCTAACTCTGCTTTTCATTAAAAATAAGAAGTATTCTCATGAATTTCTCTCTAAAATATTAAGATTTTCAGGAAAAAAAATTATCAAGTTGGGACTTTTCCAAAAATTTTGAAAAATTTCCAAATTTCAAGAATCTATGGCTCTTGATCCTCCCAATCTAAATCCTTGAATATTTTATTACACATTTTGAGTAACAGGCAGGATATATTCCCAGAGTTTCAGAGATTATTTTTCTGCTCTTCCAGTTGGTTTGAAATGTTCCATATATATATATATATATTTATTCATTAAAAAAAGTTTGTTGTAAAAAGAACTAAAATCAAAATTATTTTGAATTATTTTTAATAATTGTATTCTTCAATTTATTTACAGTTATTTATGGTTATTTGCAGTATCTACATTTAAATAATGTATAAATGATAATAAACAACCCACACAGCATGAAATATTTATGGAAGCTTCCTGGAACATTGGCAGCGAAGATTTAAAATATTTTAGGAATCTTCCATGGAATATTCCTGTAATATTCGTATGTCCTTGATTCTTCCTACATTGGAATATTCCATGGAATATTGCTGAAAGATTCTAAGAATATTTCATTGGAAGATCTAGGACATCTCAGATCTTTTATTGAAATATTTCAGGAATCTTGCAGGAATATTTCATGAAATATTCCGTTGGAAAATTCATTGATTTCCGGAATATGGGAACGGTAGATTTGAAACATTTTATAAACCTTTCATGGAATATAAACGAAAGATCTAAAGAATCTTCCATGGAATATGCACGAAAGATTTAAAGAATTTTCCATGAAATATTCTATGAAATATTTCTGGAAGATTTTAGAAATTTATCGTAAAATATTCCGTGGAATATTTATGGAAGATTCGCAGAATATTGGCACGGAAGATTTGGAATATTTCAGGAATCTTCCGTGAAATATTCCTGTAATATTTGTATGTCCTTGATTCTTCCTACATTGAAATAATCCATGGAATACTCTTGAGAGATTTGAAGAATATAAAAATGGAAGGTTTGGGTAATCTCTCATCTTTCATGAAATGTTCCTGGAAGATTTTTGGAAAATGTGAAATGCTGTGAGGGGATAGTATATATATTATATAATAACACATTACACTTATACATCAATACATATACGCATACATAAACATTTAGTTATAAAATCGCATTTAAATATTCGCTTCATGTGCACATCAAAGTGCTGATACCCTTTCGCTTTTATAGTAAGTGAGGTATCTTTCAACCGCTTGGGGATAAAACTCCCATTTAACAAACATCCCCTTATCGGCGTCACTGGAAACCTCCCGTAACGTTCCGCGCAATCTTCCAACGAAAACTTCATGGAATCATTCTAGAATCTTTTAAGCAATATTCTACTGGAAGATTACTGTAATCTTTGCGTAAAATATTTCGCAGAATATTTACGGAAGATTTATGTAATATTTCGCTGTACGATTTAAAAGTTTTTAGGAATCTTCCAGTGAAATGTTTTTGGAATCTTTCTGAAATCTTTAATGAAATATTCCACTGGAAGATTACTTAAATCTTTTTGTGGGATATTTCGTTGACTATTTATGGAAGATTCATGTTACATTCCACTGTACGATTTGAAAGTTTTTTGGAATCTTCCAGTGAAATGTTTATGGAATCTGTCTGAAATCTTTCATAAAATATTCCACTGGAAGGTTACTTGAATATTTCTGTGGAACAATTCGTGGAATATTTATGGAAGATTTATACAATATTCCGCTGTACGATTTTAATGTTTATCGGAATCTTCCTGAAATCTTTCATGAAATATTTCATCGGAAGATTACTTAAATCTTCCTGTGAAATGTTTCGTGGAATATTTATAGAAGATTTATCTAATATTTCGCTGTACGATTTTAAAGTTTTCTGAAATCTTCCAGTGAAATGTTTATGGAATCTTTCTGAAATCTTTCATAAAATATTCCACTGGAAGATTACTTAAATCTTTCTGTGGAATATTTAGTTGACCAGTTCTGAAAAATTTATGTAATTATCTGCTGTACGATTTTAAAGTTTATCGGAATCTTCCAGCGAAATGTTTCTGGAATCTTTCTGGAATCTTTCATGAAATATTTTACTGGAATATTCATAAACATTACATGGAATATTTTATGAAATATTTCAGAAATTTTTCGAACATTCCTTTAAAATATTCCTGAAATATTCCTAGAAGCTTTCAATGGAAGATTCCAGTGGAATATTCTGAAATATTCCGTGAAGACTTTCAATAATCTGCATGAAAGGTTCCATTGAAATATTCCAGTGGAATAATTCGAAATATTTCGGTGAAATCTTCCATACTATGTGAGAACCATTATTAATTTCTAGCTCAACGATTTTTTATTGTTATTTACAGTTTTCAATATTTTCTTATAATCATTTGTTTATTCACAGCATTATTCTACTTTAACAAAATAATTTTCATACAAGGTGATAAAATATTTTACTATAAGATAATATATATATATATATATATATATATATATATATATATATATATGTTTCATTTCACAAAAAAATTTCAACATCAAAACTAATTCTCTAATGTAAAGAATAAAAAATCAAATTGGTATAATTTCGAAATTTTGATATGGAAATACTTTTTATAAATAACTTTCTAATAATTTTGAATAATGGTAAATTTTTTAAATAACTTGTGGTATTGAATGCTAATTAAATTTAGTTTTAACATGAAGTTAATTATTTAGGTTGGAAATGTATTCAATAAAATAATATAACTATTTATAAGTTATCACTTAATTTTTTAAACTTTTTATTCATAGTTGACAATTATATTGAATATATGATTCTCATTTTAATAGTTTTTATATGATATTATGTGAATTTCATAAATATAAATTATTTAAGGAGATGTAAAATGGACAGCACACTTCCACCCATAAATATTGATTATATTTCCATTGTATTTTAAAATTTTGAATAAATAGATGCATTAACATACAGTATGTATCACGAAGATTATTCAGTTATATTTTTACATAAATCTATTCATTACTTATTGAGAAGTTAGGGTTCCAATATTATTTACTAAAATTTTTCCATTTGGAATCAGAAATTGAAATATCTTGAAAACTAATGATTGGAATAATTTAAAAATTTAAATAAATAATCATCACGAGATATACTACAAGTTAATACATTCCTTTTATGGAAATTCAGCAATAGAATGGAAAGACAGTTAATTTTTTTATCTTCTTATAGTAAAATATAATCAAACTTTGACAACAAATTTAACATAATGAAATAATTGTACTTTCAATGATTTGTGTCATATTTAATACAAATTATAGAGTGATTTTACAGAATATTATTTTTTTCCGCATTCATAATAAATGTTTCGCAAATAATAAGTAAATTTTCTTTTGAAATATTTACTTTTTTAGGAGGAATTCTACTTCTATCTAGACAGTTGATACATATAAATGCATAATTATAGACATAATCAGAAACATTTATCCATATTTTATATATTGTCCTATCTTTATAATTGACTATTAAAAAAATTTAATATCTAATAAATAATTTTTTTAAATTGCATTTCATAAAATTTATGTTCAAACGATATTAAAAAAAATATTTTTATATCATGTAATTATAATTTTTCAAATGAGGTAATTTGATATTTTTTAAACATTAATGTTTCTCTTATTAAAAATATTATTGCTTCAATGAAATGTATTGCTAACAATTTTTATATAAATCACAATTCATTTAAATATAAACACGTGTACAAATGAAAATGTAATTAAGGTTAAATGTATGTTATTTATAAAAAATTGTTAACAAGTAACTTTTTAAATAATATATTTTTATGAAAACTAATTTAAATATCTCATTCTCTAAATGATAACTGAATACAATTTTAATTTAATAAATTTAGTTATACAATTATAAATATATAATATTTATATAACTGTTCGTTAAATAAAATTATTATTTTTTTAATATATATATATATATATATATATATATATATATATATATTAGGGTGTCCCTTATTTACCAATGTTTTTTTTTTTCGTTGTGCCGCCCCCTAGATCTTTAATTTATGCTAAAAAATGAAGATTCTACTCGGAAAAAGTGAGAAAAAGACGTTTTAAACCGTGCCTATTTCGCAAAACGAGATTTTAGTCCACGTATACGCATTATACTTAATCTAACGTATTTCATTCCTCTACTATGTTAAAAAAGAGCTTTAAACAGTTCAACTATTAGATTTTTTTTATGTAAAATTTAGCATAAGAACGAAGTTTTACTTATTTTAGATCAAAACGTACATATAGTAAGGTAAGAGACACTTTTGCATTAATTAAGGTCAGTTTTTTAAATTATTTTTTGCTTTTTTGATTAATAATGAAAGTTATTTATGACTTGCCTGATTATTTTGAGTAATAATTTTCAAAAAATAGACATAAAAATTCACAACAATTATAAATTAACATATTTTGTACATTATGAAATTTCTAAGATTGTTTTCAAAAACAATTTTTACAATAGTTGGTTTAAGCGTATGATAATATTTTTTTTATAATATTAGGGGTAACCGGGGTAAATTGGACCCATGGGACAAACCAGACCAGCATTACTTTATATGAATATACGTAAATATTAGAAGATTAAAACTACATAAAAAAACTTTAGCAATAAAAGTAATTCAATGTAACAATATTTAAATCTTACTGGTCAAATAAAAATTTACTATATTTTTACATAAAGTGATGCCGGTCCGATTTCCCCGGGGGTCCGATTTACCCCGATTTCCCCTACCTTCGATGTATTCAAGTTTTTAATTAATTTATTAAAAAACTGTACGATTATGCTGACATTGATTCTTTAGTATCCAATGCTGCCTTAGAAAAGATCAAAAGGCATTTATGGTACTTAGCCCCTGAGGCAAGTGCTATTTCATTTTTTGATGATGCTTTATCTTTTGAAGTCAGATGTCAGACGGTTTTATCGTTAGAAAAAGACTTTTACACTGATGATTTACCTCCGAAAAAATACATAATTAATAATCCTACAGATTTAAAAAATTTTAAAATTCTAGAATTAAATCACTTTATAAATCGTCAATCACTCTTATTTTTTGATAGATTTAATATTAACAAAAACTTTTTGTACACTGATTGTAAGACTTGGTTTACTAATAATGATTATTTAAAAGGTTTAGAGATTGTTAAAAATTTACGTGTTGTAAATGATGCTGCTGAAAGAGTTGTAAAACTTACCGAAGATTATATAAACAGAACCAAGAATGAAGATCAGAAATTATTCTTGATACAAAATGTATGCCAATTTCGTAAAGATTTTGAAGATGCTAATAAGCAAACAATTGTAAAAAAAATAAAATTGCAGGAAAAAGATGATAATTGAAACTTTATCAAAACAACAAAAATTTTAATAAATTGTATTGCTTTATAATGACTATATTTGTTTTTATTTAATATTATATATTTTTTGAGAATTTTGGTGAATTTTACGTACACGCCCATTCGCTTTTACGTGTTTCCGACATTTTGAAATATACAAAGTATGTTGATTCATTCGTTTTGTGAATTTTCATGTCTAATATTCTAAAAATTATTACTCAAAATAATCAGACAAATCATAAATAACATTCATTATTAATAAAAAACAAATAATCATTAAAAAACTGACCTTAACTGATGTAAAAGTGTCTCTTACCTTACTATATATACGTTTTGATTTAAAATGAGTAAAAATTCGAATTCTATGCCAAATTTTACATGAAAAAATGTAATAGTTGAACTGTTTAAAGCTCTTTTTAAACATAGTAGAGAAATGAAATACGTTAGATTAAGTATAACGCGTATACGTGGACTAAAATCTCGTTTTGCGAAATAGGCACGGTTTAAAACGTCTTTTTCTCACTTTTTCCGAGTAAAATCTTCATTTTTTAGCATAAATTAAAGATCCAGGGGGCGGCACAACGAAAAAAAAAACATTGGTAAATAAGGGACACCCTAATATATATATATATTAGTAAAATAATTATTACAATAGATTGTAGTTGAATAAAAATGTTTATTTTAATAATTATAGCGTTGAAATTTATTTTGATGAAAATGTTATTTAATTGACATTTACAGTATTATTTTAACTATTTTTGAAAAGTTACTTGTCACCAATAAAAAAATATTTAATTTTCCAAATTAATAATCTATTAATATCAAGAATTTTCTAAAAATTATAATATTTATGATATGCAAACCTTACTTGTGATACATACACTTTGTAATATTTGTATCTCATTAAATTTTTATATTAGATGCAAAAAGGATTGTTAAGTAATTGCAAATAGTTATTTTTTTATTCCAAAATATTCGAATTTAAAATTAACTAAAATGTTGTATTTTAATCTTATGATTTTTTCTATTTAAATTTCGTATTTCATATATATATAATACATTTGTGAAGATATTTTTATTAGAAATCAACACGAATTTCTTTCAAGCATGTTTCACTTATAAATTAATTTCATAATTCAAATTCATGGTCATACCCACACAGCATAAAAGAATTTTGAAATAATTTCATGAAATATTACAAGTAATAATACGTTGAAAACATTTAAAAAGAACTTAAAAAGATAACTATATTCTTTTGAAAAGAATTTATGAAATAATACACAGGGAGATTACAAAGTCTTTACAAAAATATTACCAAAAAGGAAACGAAAGTTAATTAATTAATTTCAAAAAAAAAAAATATATATTTTTGTCAAAAAAAAAACATCTATAAATATAGCTAAAAATATAGATAAAGAAAATACAGCTATATTGATGTGTATTATAGCTATATTCATGTGTTTTTTTAGCTGTATATCTATGAGAAATATAGCTAGATTTTCAGCTATATTTCTAGCTATAATGGGCTAAAATAGGGATTATACCTATAAAGATAGGTAAAAATATTGCTGAAAATCTAGCTATATTTCTCATAGATATACAGCTAAAAAACACGTAAATATAGCTGTAATACACAATGTAGCTATATTTTTACCTATATTTTTTAGCTATATTTTTAGATGTTTTTTTTTGCAGGGAAGGCATGAAATATTACACGAATCCTTACTGAAAGGACTTTGAAAAGACTTCTTGAAAGGAAACAAGAAAGAACTCAGAAATCTTCCAACGATTAAAATCAGAAAATAATTTAAAAAGATTTTTGGAATAATCTAAGTTATTCTTTCACCGAATAATTTCAAGATTCTTCCAAAAAGCTTTTATGAAATAATTCATGTAATATTTTGGTAAAGTCTCAAGAAATCATACATGAAATAATTTTGAAATCTTTTTGAAATATTTCATGAAATAACTTATGATGAGAATAAAAGTTATTACATAAATCCTTACTGGAAGGACTTTGAAAAGACTTCTTGAAAGGAAACAAGAAAGAACTCAGAAATCTTCCAATGATTCAATTCATAAAATAATTTAGAAAGATTTTCGGAATGATCTAAGGTATTCTTTCACTGAACCATTTCAAGATGCATTCAAAAAGCTTTCATGAAATAATTCATGTAATATTTTGGTAAAGTCTCAAGAAATCTTACATGAAATAATTTTGAAATCTTTTTGAAATATTTCATGAAATAACTTATGATGAGAATAAAAGTTATTACATGAATCCTTACTGAAAGGACTTTGAAAAGACTTCTTGAAAGGAAAAAAGAAAGAACTGAGAAATCTTTCGAAGGTTTTAGTCGTAAAATAATTCAGAAAGATTTTTGGAATAATCTAAGTTATTCTTTCACCGGATAATTTCAAGATTCATTCAAAAAGCTTTCATGAAATAATTCATGCAATATTTTGGTAAAGTCTCGAGAAATCTTACATAAAATAATTTTGAAATCTTTTTGAAATATTTCATAAAATAACTTATGATGAGAATAAAAGTTATTACATGAATCCTTACTGAAAGGACTTTGAAAAGACTTCTTGAAAGGAAACAAGAAAGAACTCAGAAATCTTTCGAAGGTTTCAGTCGTAAAATAATTTAGAAAGATTTTTGGAATAATTTAAGTTATTCTTTCACCGAATAATTTCAAGATTCTTCCAGAAAGCTTTTATGAAATAATTCATGTAATATTTTGGTAAAGTCTCAAGAAAACATACATGAAATAATTTTGAAATCTTTTTGAAATATTTCATGAAATAACTTATGACGAGAATAAAAGTTATTACATGAATCCTTACTGAATGGACTTTAAAAGGACTTTATGAAAGAAAACGTGAAATATAACAGAATCATTTAGAAATATTTTCGGGATTAGTTTATAATTTATCCGCTTGATGGCGGTATCGCTTACTCTCGCAAGCGGTAAGAGTGCTTCCCGTTTCATATATAAGGAAAATAAGAATCTTAATTGGAAACTATAAATTGTTATGCGTGCGATGTCTGTGTTATGATAACTTCGATTTTAACCGCTGTAAAACTATTCGTAATCCTATGAATAATTATATCATCAGATCCGTTATATATATATATATATGTGTGTGTGTGTGTGTGTGTGTGTGTATGTGTATCAATTCTAAATTGATTCTTAAGAGGAGGTCACGTATCTCTGTCCTTTTCTAATCAAAAAATTGAGTTTTTTACACGAACTAACAACTTTAGCAAAAAATGAAGAGAAAGCCGCAACTCGTAATAAAAAAAGCTATATTTTCTTTGATAAAAAAGAATTAATTTTATTGCTTCGTTTTCAAGAAAACCTTGAAAAACTTAAATCATAGAGGTTAGGGTGGACAATTTGGTTTTTCAAGGTTTTCTTGAAAACGAAGCAATAAAATTAATTCTTTCTTATCAAAGAAAATATTGCTTTTTTTATTACGAGATGCGGCTTTCTCTTCATTTTTTGCTAAAGTTGTTAGTTCGTGTAAAAAACTCAATTTTTTGATTAGAAAAGGACAGAGATACGTGACCTCCTCTTAAATAATACAGGAAAGAATAAAATTTCTAGAACTTTACACGTCTCAACTAAAGATAGATGAAAAGATTAATGCATTATTACTAAAAGAATTCATGGATCCTTACAGAATTCTTTCATTGAAAGGATTCTGTAATAATTCTATGTCCGAGGTATATTCCTTTTAGAAATAATACAATGAAATATTTTAAAAATATTTCATATTATTCTTACAGAATCCTTTCAATGGAAGATGTATGAAAAGATTTACGAATTATTACCAAAAGAATTCATGGATCCTTACAGAATTCTTCCATTGAAAGGATTTTGAAATATCTTGTGAATTATTTATGAAATATTTTTATGTATTATTTTTAAAAGAATAATACCTCGGACATAGAATTATTTCAGAATCCTTTCAGTGAAATATTTCTGAAAGATTGTAGTCCTTTCATGAATCCTTTCAGAATCCTTTCAAAGTCCTTTCATGCTGTATGGGATATATTGAGGTCTGGAAATTATAGTTGTAACTCAGTACCCAGTTCTCAGTTTATTTACGTCAAATATCGTACTATCTTTGTTTTCCTAATAGCAGTAGAGTGAGAAATAGTCACTTGAAATAAATTATACGCTTTTTTACTTTAAGCGCATGTGTACATATATTTTTATATTATGTTTCATCAAATTATTTTCAATTTTATTCAGTACTCAAAATTCAATTAATTAATTCTTATTCACTTAACGGCATGTCGGAGCTGCAGCAATCGAGTTTTTCTTTTTTTATTTTATCGATATCTTTTTAAATTCTTAAATTAAACAAATATAATGACTTGTCCGCGCTAAAGTTATATTAGTACAATAATTTTTGTTAAAATAAAAAATCATTTGGACTTGTTATTTTTTTATGAGCTTGGATTGGAAATTAGATATCAAACTCGACAAACCTAACCTTAAAATACGATATATTGAAAGTTTTTATTATAACTTTATATGTATAATATTTTGGTGGTTTTCTTGAGTTGTCCGCACTAGAGTTTAATCTTACAAATTTTTTCTTTATAGCAAAAAAACTCAATTAAACGCATCGTTTATTCATAAGTTAAGATTGGAAATATTATTAGAAGGTGAACAGCTTCGTCATGCTCTTAAAACTAGTCATTTATACATAATAATATAATAAAAGAAAATTCAACTAAGCGACGTTAGGAGCGAAAAACTTCAATATAATTAATACCTGTTAACGTAAAACCCAATAAATTGTGTAACGATTTACAACAGTAGATAAATATAATGTAAATCATATAATATATATATATCAATTTTAAATTTCTAATCATTAATTTAAAACTCAAAAGTAACTATTTTAAAACGGAATATGGAAGATAAACATGTATCGTTTTAATCCTTGAATATATCACGAATTTAAATATTAATTATTAGTAATTTTAAAGAGTTATATATTATATAAATAATTCTATATTTAATAATTTTCAATTTTAGTAACAGGAAAAGCCGCACGAAAAGAGGTTAATAATTGCATTTTCTGCGAAATATTGCCCTTGAATCGAGTAGGTGAAAGAGCAGTCTTAAGGCGACTACGAAAGTTTGGTTCGATTTCATTTTGTAGTTTACAAATTACTCTTTCAGTTTCTAAAATTTTTTGAATTTTTTAATTTTTCACCATTTATTATAATCCGTAGAATGGTGGGAAATTAAAAAATCTGAAAAATTTTACATATTGAAAGAGTAATTTGTAAACTCAAAAATAAAACCTAACCTAAAATCCGAAGTCGCCTTAATACCAAAAAAAGGCAGTAAGCATCGCAAATTTATGCTCTTACTTCATAATATAATAGTACCAACATTGGTCCCTAAAATTCAAGCTATAGTACTAATTGAAATTATATCGTCACTCTTTTTTTAAGTACCTACATAAATCAGATATACTTGATTTAGAACCTATTTTAACAATACTTTCTTTTCTTCGTGCAGTTGTTAGTTCTAGTAAACGTCAAATACTGTTTTCGATTATTTCATGGTTCGTGATTGAAACACGTGATTAAAAAGAAAAAATTCCTATTATATTTTTTCATTTATTTAAATGCAATTTAGTAGAACAAATTCTTAATTCATCATGATATAATTTGTATTTAAACAATTTTTATGCACATTGTAAGTTTAATTATTCTTTTTTATAAAAATAGAAAAATTTAATTTAGTACAAAACTACAATATCACAATTCATAAGTTGCGTCGATTCTTTTTTATTTTAAAATTGGCTAATTTATATATAATAATATAATATATGAAAATTCAACCGAGCGACGTTAGGAGTGAGGTATTTTTTGCTAGTATTTAATTAAATCAGTGAAATATATTCTTGATTCAATAACAATTTGATAAAAATAATAAAATAAATATATTTGGTTTAATAAATATTTCATTAAGATAATCAAATATATTATTAAAGATTAAAGTAATTTAATAGAAGTGTTAAGAGGAGGTCGAGTATATCTGTCCTTTTCTAATTAAAGAATTGATGTTTTTACAAAAATTAATAATTGTAGCAAAAAATAAAGAGATAGCCCCATCTTGTATCATAAAAAACAATATTTTCTTTGATGAGGAAAAATTATTTTTATCGATTTGTTTTGAAGAAAACCTTGAAAAACTTAAAAAATAGAGGTTAAGATAGACAATTCAGTTTTTCAAAGTTTTCTTAAAAACAAAGCGATAAAAATAATTTTCCCTTATAAAAGAAAATATTGCTTTTTATTATACGAGATGGGGCTTTCTTCTTATTTTTCGTTACAATTATTAGGTTTTGCAGAAAAATGAATTTTTTGGTTAGAAAAGGACAGAGATATACGACCTGCTCTTAATACAATATTTAATTAAATCAGTGAAATATATTCTTGTTTCAATAATAACTTGATAGAAATAATAAAATAAATATATTTGGTTTAATAAATATTTCATTAAGATAATCAAATATATTATTAAACATTAAAGTAATTTAATGGAAGTGTTAATATAATATTTAATTAAATCGGTGAAATATATTCTTGTTTCAATAACAACTTGATAGAAATAATAGAATAAATATATCTGGTTTAATAAATATTTCATCAAGATAATCAAATATATTATTAAACATCAAAATAATTTAAGGGAAGTATTGATATAATATTTAATTAAATCAGTGAAATATATTCTTGTTTCAATAATAACTTGATAGAAATAATAGAATAAATATATTCGATTCAATAAATATTTCATTAAAATAATCAAATATATTATTGAACATTAAAGTAATTTAATGAAAGTGTTAATATAATATTTAATTAAATCAGTTAAATATATTCTTGTTTTAATAACAACTTGATAGAAATAATAAAATAAATATATTCGGTTTAATAAATATTTCTTTTAAAAAATTTAATATCTGATTTTACGTTGCAGTGATTTAATTTAACGAATATGATATTTTCTTGTTTTAATGAAACGCTTTTTTATATCCCTCAAAAAATAATTGGAATAATAAAATTTGAAATCAGATCTTTAAAATATTTTGAATTTCCGTGCCATCTAATTCATATTTTATTCAAGAGGTGGCTACTACCTCAGTGGCGTTAGCCGCAGGTGCAGAGACTTCAAATCATTTTGTATATAAGGCCGACGAAAATATTACTCATTAATTGTAATTTATGCGAGCGAGTAGGGAAGCGGATACATGCGTATTATGTAGCGATGTTAGAAATAGGAAAATTAGTTGTGTATCAAAACATCTTTCACCATAATTATATCGTAGGAACAAAAATTGTTGTATAAGTGTCAAAAAATGTCTATAAGAATAAAAAACGCTGCCAAGTGCTTTGGCGGAATGCTTTCTCATAGAGCTCTTTGAGTTTCATTAATTTTTTTATATTTATTTAAATGTGATTTTAATATTAAAAAATTGTCTAACATTAATATTTACTCATATTGTACTTTATAAATTTCGAACATTTATGCTAGCTGTTTGCTTTTTCAACATTTATAATTTATTTTAAATCATCAAGTAATACAAAAAAATTTGTTCTATTGAAAAAATGATATAATGTAGTAATAAAAAGAATGATGACAACAACATTTCTAATCTTTATAAAATGCAATCATATTTATATATAAATACAGTTCATGTTTATGGCTCTATAAAAAAAACTACTCTATGAATACCAATTTTCAATAGCTCCCCGTCTAGTTATACAAAAACATAGATGGTATACAAAATTTGAAGCAAATCCATCGAGTAATTTTCGAGATCTAACTGATTAAATAAGTAACATTTTCTTTTCAAAATTTCTTTTTCAGAATTTTAAAAATCCTCTAAAATTAAAACTACGCTATAAAAATCAATTTTTGAAAATTTCCCTTCTTTTGGCAGTCGCAAATAATTTCCCTGCAATTTTTAGAACAAAACTATCGAGTACTTTACGCAGAATAAAAAAAAATAAGAAAAGAAGAATCGAAATTTTTTTTTAAATCTTTAAAATTCTCTAAAATTGTAACCACGCTAAGAAAATTAGTTTTCAAAAACTTATTTTTTTCAGACAAAAGCGAATTAATTGTATAAAAATTTTGGAGAAAATTTATAGTATGGTTTACGCAAAATAGAAAATAAATGAAAAATAAAAATTTTTTTGAAAATTTTCAAAGTGCTCTAAAATTAAAACTGCGCTGAGAAAATTAGTTTTCCAAAGCTTGTTTTCTTCAGACAGTAGCGAATAAATTGCATACAAATTTTGGAGCAAACCTATCAAATGGTTTTCGTAAAATAGAAAAAAATTAAAAATAAAAATTTTTTAAAAAATTTTAAAAATGCTATAAAATTAAAAGTGCGCTAAGAAAATTAGTTTACAAAATTTTTTATACTTTTGGCAATCGAAATTAAGTTTCATACAAATTTTCGAACAAATTCTTCGAGTAGTTTACGTAAAATACAAAAAAAATGAAAAATCGAAATTTTTTAAAAATTCTTAAAATGTTTCTTAAAAAAAAACTACGCTAAGAAAACCAATACTCAATAGCTTCCGCACCAGTTGATCGAAAAATTGAATTGTATGGAAAATTTGAAGTAAATCCATCGAGTAGTTTTTAAGATTTTATTGGCTTAATAAATAGAAACATTTTTTTTTTTAATTTCAAAATGATCTAAAATTAAAACTAAGCTAAGAAAATCAGTTTTTAAAAATTTATTCCATCTGGGCAATCACAAATAATTTCCGGGCAAATTTTGAAGCAAATTCATCGAGTAGTAAACAAAAAAAAACCAAAAAACGAAAAATTGAAATTTTTTTTTTTTTTTTTTTCTAACTCTAAAATGAAAACTACGCTAGAAGAACCAATTATCAATAGCTTCCCAGCAAGTTAGTCAAAAAACTAAATTCCATGCAAAATTAGAAGCAAATCCATCAAGTTGTTCTCGAGATACAGTTTACTAACTGAATTCATACATCCATACACACACACACACACACACACACATACATACAGACATTTTCTGGAAACCACTTGTTTCGACTCACCGAGTTCAAATATGTACAAATTAATGAAAAAATAGAAAAAAATTTTTTTTATCGATACAATGCTTTCTCTATGAGAAAGCAAAAACGTAAATGGTAAGTAAGAGTATCAGTAATATTAAAACCCACATAGCACGAAAGATTCGGGAAGCTTCCATCGAAAGATTCGAGAAAGATTCCAATGTAAGCTTCTAGCAAGCTTCCCGGAAGCTTAATGAAAGTTTCGAGAAGCTTCCATTGGAATCTTTCATGTAAGCTTTACGGAAGGTTCAGGAAAGCTGACATGTAATATTCCATGAGGACTAAATGGAACATTACAAAATAGCTTCGAGTAAGCTTCCGAAAAGATTACATGCAATATTACAGAAACGTTATTTGGAAGATTCCAATATATCTTGCAGGAAGCTTCCAGTAATATTTTGTGGAAGATTCCATTCAAACTTCCTGCAGATTTCAACGAAATGTTACAGAAAGAATATTTCAATGTTCACGGAAGGTTACCAGTAACTTGTCAGGAAGATTCCTTGTAAGCTTCCCGGAAGCTAAATGGAAGTTTCGAGAAGCTTCCATTGAAATCTTTCATGTAAACTTTGCGGAAGGTTCAGGGAAGCTAACATGTAATGTTCCAGGAGGGCTAAATGAAACATTACAAAATAGCTTCCAGTAAGCTTCCGGAAAGATTACATGCAATATTACAGAAACGTTATTCGGAAGATTACATTATAATCTTGCAGGAAGCTTCCAGTACTATTTTGTGGAAGATTCCATTCAAACTTCCTGCAGCCTTCCACGGCATGTTACAAAAAAAATATTTCAATGTTAACGGAAGGTTACCAGTAACTTGTCAGGAAGATTTCCTGTAAGCTTCTCGAAAGCTAAATGAAAGTTTCGGGAAGCTTCCATTGGAATCTTTTATGTAAGCTTTACGGAAGGTTCAGAGAAGCTAGCATGTAATATTCCATGAGGGCTAAATGAAACATTACAAAATAGCTTCCAGTAAGCTTTCGGAAAGATTACATGCAATATTACAGAAACGTTATTCGGAAGATCACATTATATCTCGCAGGAAGCTTCCAGTAATATTTTGTGAAGGATTCCATTCAAACTTCCTGCAGCCTTCAGTGGAATGTTATAGGAAAAATATTTTTTTGTTTACGGAAGGTTACTAACTTATCAGGAAGATTTCCTGTAAGCTTTCCGGAAGCTAAATAAAAGTTTCAGGAAGATTCCATTGGAATCTTTTATGTAAGTCTTACGGATGGTTCAGGGAAACTTAGATGTAATATTCCATGAGAGCCAAATGGAATATTACAAAATAACTTCCAGTAAGCTTCCGAAAAGTTATATCCGAATGTTATTTGGAAGATTACTTTACATCTTGCAGGAAGCTTGCAGTAACATTTTGCAGAAGATTCTATTCAAACTTCCTGCAGCCTTTCACAGAATATTACAGAAATGATATATTAATGTTCACAGACAGTTATTGCAAAGTTTTAGAAAAAAAACATTAGTTTGAAGTAAATATCATGAAAATTATTTAGTTAAATTTTTAAATAAATCTATTCCTTTGTTTATAAGAATTCTGTATTCCTGGTACAAAATCGAATAAATTGAATACACATCATTGGACTCTAACATTTTAAATAACTGATAAATGAATTTATTTAAAAATTTCATAGAATAATCTTCATGGTACATACTATAAGCTAATGCATTTTTTTTTCTAAAATTTTACAATAAAATGAAAATTTAGACAATATTTATGAGTACAGTGTCTGCCTTACATTAGTTTGATTTTATAGATTAAAAATATTGTTTTTTTTTCTATTAAATTAATGTCTTATACTCTTTTTAATTTACAAAATTTATGGCAGATTATTTAAATATAAAGTAAAACATATTACATTTTAAATGATTAAAAATTTTTTATAATTGTATATAACTTTCGATAAAGAATTTTTTTTATTATTGATTTTAATTAATAAAAAAGAACACAAAATAATATGTTTTTTTTTAAAGAGAAAGTGGTTTATATAAATTAATTACAAAGTCTAAATATCTTTACAATGTTTTGAATATATGAATTTTATCAAATAAAAGATTTTTCCTGAAAAAAGCATAATATTTTTTGTTCTTTTACTAACTAAAAATTAATAGTAATAAAAAATTTTTACCCAAAGTTACATAATTATATAAATTAATTCATTCAATTTGTAATTTGCTTTTTCCGTATTTATATAATAATCCCTCATTAATTCTATAAATTAAAAATATATTCTTTTTTGTTAAATTAATGTATTAAGATATTCTTTTTAATATTAAAAATTAATATCGGATTATTATATGAATACGAATAAAACAGATTACAAATTAAATGATTAAAAGTTTCTATAATTGTATATCTTTAGATAAAAAATTTCTTTTAATATTAATTTAAGCTAGTAAATAAGCATACAAAACATTTTGTTGCTTTTTTAAAGAAAAGTCTTTAATTGAATAAAGTTTTAAGAAAGAGTATTGTATTATTTATTTAAGTATTTTAAATAAATTTATTTTAAAATCTATATAAAATGAATTTTTCGACTTCACATAGCATGAAAATGTTTGTGTGTGAATAATACGTAGGTATACATTTATCTGTATACATAAAAAATATTTAAATTAAAAAAAATAGTGAAATATATGCATGTGCAACATAATTTATATAAAAAAAAAAAATTATGTTTAGTCGGGAATTGAACTACCGACAGATATCATACAAGTCCGTCACCTTCGATTTGCAGTTACACCTACAGGGGGATACGCGTTTAATGGGCGTTTTGTCCCTAAGTGGTGAGATGATACCACACTTACTATATAAGTCGAACGTTGGCGGTTTTGAGTATGTACCCACAGCGCCTGCCTTAAAAATGTAAATGCGTCTTTATAATTATACGTAAATCCTAATATATGTGAATATGTATTGATGCATAAATATGATATAATAATATACAAAATAGTATGTTGTAAGTAAATATGTGTTTTTACAGCAAATATTTGTAAAATAAAAAATACAAAATAGAATGTTGAACAGAATCGTAATACCTTCCGAACGGTGAAAAAAGATAAAATTAACCAATTGATATTTCAATTGTTGACTTCCCCAAAGCCTCCGGGAACCTTACACTAGAATCTTCCAGGAAGCTTTCAGCATTTTTTTATGGAAGCTTCTATGAAGTATTTTTGGAACCTTACGGCAATCTTCCTTGAAAGCTTCTTGTAAGATTCAAAAGGCCTTAATGCTAGCTTCCATCCCTATTAAAAAAAAACACGTGTTTGTTGCACGTGAAAAAAACACGTGTAAAATACACGTATTTTTTACACGTGTTTTTTACATGTAAAATTTGCGTGTTTTTTCACGCATATTTTCACGTGTTTTTCACGTGTATTTTTCAGGTGTATTTTTCACATATTGTTTTATAGCTTTTCGAAGAGCTTCTACTGTCCGGCCTCTTATATCTGCGTCTCCCAAATTTGTGTAAGGGATGACAAAATTTAGAAAAACGCCACCTAGCGACTCAAAGTCAAACTTGACTAGTTTGACTTTAAGTTGCTAGGTGGCGTTTTTCTAAGTTTTGTCATCCCTTACACAAATTTGGGAGACGCAGATATAAGAGGCCGGACAGTAGAAGCTCTTCGAAAAGCTATAAAACAATATGTGAAAAATACACCTGAAAAATACACGTGAAAAAAACACGTGAAAAATATGCGTGAAAAAACACGCAAATTTTACATGTAAAAACACGTGTAAAAATACGTGTATTTTACACGTGTTTTTTTCACGTGCAACAAACACGTGTTTTTTTTTAATAGGGATGGAAGCTTACTGTTTCTACCACGGAAGCTTCCTGAAATCTTCCATTTAATCTTTCTGAAAGAAAAATGCACGGGACATTTTACGCTTCCATGAAGCTTTAATTAAAGCTTTCACGGCAGCTTGCATGTAAGCTTCTTGCATTATTCCGTGGAAGCTTCCTTGGAGTACTTTTGGAACCTCGCGGCAATCTTCCTTGGAAACTTCTTGTAAGATTCAAAAAGACCTTTATGCTAGCTTCCATGGAAGCTTACTAATTTCTTCCACGGAAGCTTCCTGGAAGCTTCCATTGAATCTTTATGAATGAAAAGTACGCAGGACATTTGACGCTTTCAGGAAGCTTACATGAAAGCTTCCGGGAATCTTCCGAACCTTTTATGGAAGCTTCCTGAAAGCTTCCTGGAAGCTTCAGTGCTATGTGGGAATGAATCAATTAAAGAAAAATAGAAATAAACTTTTAGTTTTGAATTATTATCAACTAAATATTTCATTGGGATGATTTAATATTTCATTAATATAAAAAATTATTATATTTATAATGAAATGTTTAATAAAAAAATCTAATAAAGTAATTGCAACAAATATAATTTTGTTTGTCTAATTAAATATTTAATTGATCTAATTAAATATTCCATTGATATAATTAAATAAATATTATAATCTGAACATTTAATAAAATATTTAATTAAAATTAATAAATCTTTTATCAAGCCAGTTGCTCATTTCATTAATAACATCTAACATTTTGTTCAGCTGACGAAATATTTAATTAATTCGATTAATTATTTTATTTATACCATTAATCCCTTCAATAATTAATAAAACATTTCATTGAAATAATCTAATATTTAATTATGGTCATAAAATAGGAAATTAATATTATTTAACATTTTATGAAATTGATAAAATATTCTATTAATTTAATTACTTATTTTATTAATTCTATCTGATTATTTTAATGTTCAATGAAATGTTTCATTGAATCAATCAAATTTTTAATAATAACAATGAAATATTTCATTACTATGAATAAAAATGTAATTGAATGAACAAATTATCGCATTGATTCAATGAAAAATTCTTTTGATCCAATATTTTGATTTCAGATTTCAATTGAATATAATTAATTTAATAACTTTTTTGATTACTTCAATACAAAGCCCTAACTTAATCCACTCAAATATTACATAAAGTCAATTACATTTTTAATTAATATTCATAAAATATTTAATTGCGATATTATGATTAAATTATTTAATTGTTTTTAATAAAAGAGGCAAAGCATAAGATTTTAACTTGGAAAAATTTTTAATTGTTGCAACGTACCCTAAAACTTACCCAACACAGCTATTGTACGTTTTTTTATTTAAACCAAATAACATATTTTCATCGCTTTCTTGCCCCAAACTTAATTTTTTTAACTATCTAAACAGTTTTCATTATTAAATAACAAAATTAGTAAAATGAGCATTCTAAGGACAAACACACATATTTTATGATATAATCAAGTATTCACGCATTTTATTACATTCATCCTAAATAACAGTGAAAAACATACTTTAAACAGATAAAATAAACGTCAAAACATAAAAAAATATATATTCAATAAATAAACTGCTATTTTTAAACATTAAAAACATAGATAAAATTTTTTCCTAATTAATTATAAAACTGAAAAAAATTTTAAATGCTTTTCATATTATGGTTCAAAGTTTGGAATATTGTAATAATTAAAAAAAAAAATTGAAATCTATTTTTTTAATTTCTGGAAATGTTAAAATTCAATGTAAAATTTTTAAAAATAAAATAGAATTTAAAGTCATTTTCATCTCAAATACGCTTCCGTGAAATTTGCAAGGTTTCGTAAAGTTTCATTTTTCCTAAATCAAATTATCGACATTATAAATTTATATTAAGAGGCGGTCGGAACCAAATCGGTGACTTGCGGTATATATCAAGTCAGCATTTTTCGCTTTACGATAATATTTTGTATATTTTAATGGCTTAAACTATTTCAAATTATTCTTTATATACATGACTAGAGGAAATGACTATATTTTTACCATATAAATAAGTAAATAAATTATTATAAGCATTTATTACAAATATCAAACTGACTTGACATATACCGCATGCAAAAAACTGTCGTGTCGATTGTTAGGTGGCATTTTTCGCTTTATAACAATATTCTGTATATTTTTGTGGCTTTAACTATTTTAAATTATTCTTTATATACATGACTAGAGGAAATGACTATATTTTTACCATATTAATAAATGAATAAATTATTATAAGCATTTATTACAAACACCGAACTAAGTCACCGATTTGGTTCCGACCGCCTCTTAAGTCAATTCAATAAAAAGACATTTAAAACCTGATATCAAAATATTTGCTGCTATACTAAGAAATGATATTAAGAGGAGGCCGTATCATTCTGTCCTTGTCTAATCTAAATTTTCTTTATTATTGATAAATTAAATATTTTCATAGAAAAGTAAGACAACCGCCCAATAGAGCAAAAGACAAGAAAACGATTCTTTTCTATGAAAAAATATGAAATTTTGATTATTTTTCAAGTGAAGTCTGAAACGGAAAAACAATCGAACTTGATTGAGTTGATTCAACTGTTTTTCCGTTTGATACTTCACTCGAAAAATAATCGAAATTTCATATTTTTTCATAGAGAAGAATCGTTTGCTTGACTTTTGCTCTATTGGGCGGTTGTCTTACTTTTCTATGAAAATATTTAATTTATTAATAATAACAAAAATTTAGATTAGATAAGGACAGAACTATACGGCCGCCTCTTAAGGGGGGACACAAGTAAAACACGCAAAAAATGAGGTTTTTGAAGCTATGCTTCTTACGCGACGTTACGGCAGGGGCACTAAATGTATAAAAATCGACAGTCCCAAATGTCACCCAGCGTGAATGAACGAATACGGCACAGGATGCCATTATTGCTATCAACATACAAACATTCTTTTTTCTCTTTCTTTCTTTCCCTCTCTCCCATTCCGCTTAAGAATATGCATGTATATACATATAAGAAAGATAAAGAAAAAGAGACTGCCTTGTTGTAACCGGCAAAGAAGGCTAGACATAGCCCCCTCCATTCGTGGCTACCTTTATTGTACATATAAGAGAAAGAAAGAGAGAGGGAGAGAGTCAATTCTTAAAGCCGGCGGACAGAGAAGGATAGACGCAACCCTCTCTATTCTTTATGAAAAAGAAAGAGAGAGGGAGAGAGTCAATTCTTAAAGCCGGCGGACAGAGACGTAGAATACGATGATTAAATAAATAAATTATGTAAATAATATTTATTTAATTTAAATTTTAAAATTAGTATACGTATGAAAATATGCGTTTGTATTTATAATATTATAATCTTAATATATTTTTTTGGCAAGAATTTTTTTATTTTCTCTCATTATCTTCCTCCGTTTATTAATATGTGTATATTTATATAGTTGTTATTAATTACTACATTAATAACAAAAAATGAAAATTTAATAAAATTTAATAAAATTTTTGTATTTTTCTGTTTACAATGCACATGACGAAAATTACGTTTACCTAAATATATGTTTTTTTAATAATTGATATTAATAAAAAACTACATTATTAATACATTTTTAAATACATAATACATCGAATGAAAAATAACGTTTTTTTGTATTTTTCTATTTACAATGCACATGACGAAAATTACGTTTACCTAAATATATGTTTTTTTAATAATTGATATTAATAAAAAACTACATTATTAATATATTTTTAAATACATAATACATCGAATGAAAAATAACGTTTTCATTAAAAAATTAATTATAATTTTGCAAATGTCACACTTCCTAATTTCTATGTATATATACTGGAAGCATAGCTTCTGTCGGCCAGTCCCCACGACTGCCACTCCTGTTTTTTTAGTTTCAACTTTTGATCCGTAGCACCTACAATGTTATCCATGCGTAATGTTGTTCAAAATCATCTAAAGAATCTATGAAAAAATTTTCAGCTCAAAATATTAAAAACTGTGGGATTAGTTCCATTTTAACGACTGCTCGATTCAGTAATAAGTAAGGAAGCGTTAAAATGGAACTACCCAGGCGGAAATCACATTCTGAAATAAAAAATGATAAAAAATAATAACTGATATTAACAATTTAAAATGTCTAGATTTTGGACTGTAATAAAAGTTTAAAATAGTTATTATTTTTTATTTTAATTTCTTACTATTTTTTATTATTTTTTATTAGCTTTTTCAATTTGGAAATCATACGCTAAACCAAACCTAGAATAAAAGTTATTATTAGTTTTTATTTTTTATTATTTTTTATCAGCTTCTGATTGGCTCATTTGGATTTTATTCGGTGCTTTACCAAGCCTAAAAGGGCTTCTACCTAGAAAATATCTAAATCATCTTGCAATGTTTATCTCAGCTTTAAATACTCTTGTAACGTCCCGCCAATTCCTTTAAAAATTTTTTTTCGCTTTCAAATTAAAATTTTTTTTTTCCCTCCTTAGTATTATAATTACCTTTACAATATCACGCTCATAAGATATAACTACCTGGGGTAAGTGATAGGTGTTAAGGACTTGTGGTCAAAACAAACCACAAATTAGTTTAGAATTTTAGAGTCTAACGAAGGGAAATGTTTTTGAAACGAAACATAGATTCACTGAAAAATCTTGCTGTTTCCAAAGCATTCGCCTGTACTAATATCTATATTAAGATAATATGCCAGGTACCGACCCAAGCGTCCGAAGTAATTGCATAGGACCTTTTTTTTATTACTTAAGATACAGAGCCGTGCAACTACATCGAGACGTTTCTTAAAAATTTTCCCCAAATATTAAAATGCGTGTACATGTGTTTCCCAGATTATCTTTTGCTCACGTACAAATTGCCGAAGCTGTAGACAGATTAAGAACCGTATCATAAAATAACAAACAAACCGTCTGGACAAGTAATAAACTGGCTAGACGAATGTCGCCAATACCTGCGCACCCGCATTATTAAATATTTTTTATGTATTATTTAGTATTTTTATTATTCTTACATTATTTCATATTTTACATTTCCATTTTTTTTGTATTTTAATATTTCTTATTTTTAAAATTTTTATATTCGCATATTATTTTTCTTATATTTTAGCAATTAATATTTTAGCTTATACTAACATTTCTATATTTTACATTTTGCGTTTATTTTAATATTTTTGTTAGTAATTATATACTTTTTATTATTTTATAACATTTTTTATATTTTATATTATTATCTAATATTAGGATCTTCTTATTAGTATTTAGTATTTTTATGTTTTACTATTACTTAGATTATTATTAATTGTTTTCTTAATAATAACTTAGTTTAATGGAATGACAAATTATTTGAATAAATTAAAATCAATTAAATTCACTATTTCAAATTTTATTCTCTTTTCTTTTTTTTAAATGGTTCGTCATTCTCTTAAAAAAAAAAAATCGTACGTTATTTTAATTAATATTTTTTTTTTCTTCTATTATCATATAAGATTTAAACTAGCGTATAAAACATGTATTTTTAATGTCAAATAATGAATGGTACTTTTGATAACTTTAAATCATGATTAAGATTTCATCTTTTGTAATAAATAATTTTTTCTTTTTTTTAAATAAATGAATAAGTTGTAAGAAGGACAAATCATTATATATATATTTTTTCTCCTTTTATGTTAAATCAAAATAGCGAGCGAAAAACAAGTTCTTTTTGCGTAATATTAATAATAATATTATTTTTTCAATGTATTAGAATTCCCAAAGGAAAAAGAGAGAGAGGTAAACTAAATTTCCAAAACAATCTAGGGAATTTTCCAGTCCTTAAGTTTTCTGGTCCGCCGCTGGCAAAAATTAGAGAAGGATAAGAATACTCTGAGTCCTCCCACGACAATTTTTAAATTTTCTTTAAGGAGAGAGGGAAGAAATTTCGAAAAGTGCGGGACAGCTTTTTCAAAACCCTTAAAAAGCCGGACAAGGGAAGGAAAATTCAGTTCGCCTTTGGATAGCGGCTCGGGGTTGTGGTTTTTATACCCAGCTCCTCAAGCTCACTGTTTTTCCACATCTCATCCCTCAAGGGTCAATTTGCTCAAGCTCACTGTTTTTTCACCACGCATCCCTCAAGGGTCAACTACTTCAAAGGCACAGAACTTTCAATCTACTAAATTTCTTTTCAATTACAAGGATCTCTGAATTTCTACACTGAGTTTTACATTGCAATCATTTCCACGAGGACTTAAATTTATTTTTTCCTTTTGCTTGCGGTTGGACTGTTCTGGATCACCATCTCTCTCTCTCTGCTTCCGAAAAGGGAATAGTAAGTTCTTTTTATTTTAATAAATTTTCAAATTCAATTTAAATTTGTTTAAAATTTTTTTTAATTATTACCTACCATCTTTTGATTAAATATTTTCTTTTGTTAAAATTAATATTATTTTCTTTTGATTTTTAAATTAAAATTTTCTTTATTTGATTTTATTTTGATTTCTAAGTTATTAATTCTAATTTATTTTAAATCTAATTTTTACTTTTATTTTCTATTTTATAATTTTTAAATTCTTATTTTATTCATTTTTCTTGATTGTGTTTTTATTCGTCATTTTATTATTATTTATTTATTTTTACGATTTTATTTTTCTATTTCAAGTGATTTTTATTTATAAATTAATATTCAATCTAGTTGAATATTTATAGTAAAACATTTATTTTTTTTTAATTTTTAAAAATAATCTACACTTCTAAAAAAATCAATTACCTCGATTCGTGTTCCGTTCGGGACATGGCAGAGCACTAGGCTGCACAACTTATGTGGGCAACCAGACGGTGCGAGAGGTTTAAAACAATTTAAAACAAAAATTAATAAATCCCTCTAAGATCCGCGTAAAACTCTTTAATAAAAAAAATCTAAGCATGCCTATAGCGTCATACAACAACGCGACGCAAACGAACCATCGGCGCTATAAAACCGTCAAACAGTCTAGATAATTAGGCCCTAGACGTGACAAACTAATTTGGAGGCAACCCGGAGTGATAGGTCGTGTTTGGTTTGAGTTAAAGCGGTTGCATGGATCTTTTCTTTTATTTCTTTTTTTTTACATTCCTTTTTGAGTATACGAGACCAACGTAATTTATTTTGGCAAAATGTAGTTTTAATTACCATTTTTCCAGTTTAAATTAAACAGAATTTAAAGTTTGAAGTTTTTTTTTCAATCAACTTAAATAATACATGATTACATTAATCTTGACTTTATATAAATTTCAAATTTCTCTTTCGACTTCAAATCAACAATTTTTAGTTTTTTATTTTTTCGATAATAAAACATTCTGATTTCTCATTCTATATTTTCATAAGTTTTGATTAAAATCTTTTTGTACGTATAAACTAATCTTTTATTTATTATCTTTCCTCTAAAAGTTCTTTTAATTTGAAATTTATATATGTTTTTTTTTGACTTAATTTTAAATTTTGATTGATTTTTTGAAAAGAATAATAGTTTGTTTTTTTTATGGGTTTGAATTATTATAATTATTTTGATTCTCTTTAAAAATTCAATTAAAAAATATACTCCTGTATTTTATTTAGATCATTGTCTTTAAATTAAATATTTCTCTTTCAATTAAAATTTTAAATTAATTAAATAATTTGTTCAGTCTCAACTCAAAGCCTAATTTTAACGTTTCATAGTATTTAAATTAAAATAAATTTTTCTATTATTTTTTATTCTTTTTTTTATATAATCGTAAATTTATCAAAAATTAATTTTAAGTTTTTCTTTAAATTAAGTTTAAATTTCATGCAAATCATCTTTTAATTATTTAAATATCATTTATAATTTTTTTAGTGTTACCGTAATTTCATCAATAAATAAAAAAAGTCAAAGTCTTATGTTTTTCAAATAAATTCATGAATCATTTCCTTTGATCAAAAAAATTTATGTACGCACATAGTAATAATTGCTCGATATATACACCACTTTAATAAAATTAAAAGTATTACGTTTTTACTTTTAAAATAATAATAAACCTGCTAAACTCAACAATTCTTTTTTTTTTACTTTTTTTTGCACTTAACCTCGCGTCAACTAAATACATTTTTTATAATTTAACATCATATTAAATTTTCAAAATTTTTAATGAATCTTTTTTAATAATTATCCAAATCAACTCAGTAATTTTATCAAATTTAATTTTTTCTTTATTTGCTGTCAATATTTTAAACCATTTCTATTCAAATTTTTAACTTTAAATTTACAACTTTGACTTTAAACAAGATATCTAAAATATATAAACTTGATAGATCTTCGCTAATAGTTTCGTCACTAAGATAACATTGTTTTCTAAATAAACTTTCACTTTTGACAAAGTTAACAGATCATATTAATTAATATTTGTTATTCTGATAAATTGTTTTAATCAACTTAATTGATAAGCAATTTTAATAATTTTAACCTTCATTAAATTATAGCTTTTTGAATTCAATTTAATTTTTTTTTAATCCTTAAATCAAAATCTTAATTTCATTAAATTTTTTCATGATAAAGACACATTTTAAATAATTTTCAGCTAAACAAATTTGTTCCATCAAAGTTCTTGATCACAAATCTTAATATTTTCTACTTTTTATTTCACATTTCAAAATTTTTTTTTTTTTTTTGAATTTTTGATCGATATCTTTTAGTATTTATTGCTAATTAAAATAAACATATAAACTTTTTATTGGTAAACTAAATTACCTTTTCTTTAAAATTTTTAATTCCAATTTTAAATTTGTTCAATAGAAATTTATATAATCAAATCTATAATCACTCATTTCAATGAAATAATTTCCTGTACGTTCTCTTTCATACATTATAATAATTTTAATTTATAAATAATTTCGTTGAATTTTCATTTAAATTTTACAAATTTTCATAAACATTTTTACATTTTATCTCTCTGATTGTTGTTTTAATTTATTATTATTTAATTTTGATTAATTCATTAGTTATCATAAAATTTTTAACACGTCAAAAAAAAAAATATATATATTAAAAGTTCTTATTACAATTTGATTTCAAGTACTTTTTTTTATTTTTTCTTAAAGATGATAATTTTTTTTTATAATAATTCAGATTATAATGATCATTAAAGTATAAGAAAGTTTCCTATACTATAGTTTCCTTTGACTATTCAAAAACAGTTTACTGATATTATTTCGATGAATTATTTGTGAAATTCGAAGTTGATAAGTGACAAGAAATCATTGATCAGATACTTGTTTAGAATTTAAAGTTTTAAATACTCAATTCATTAAGTAAATTAAAATCTATTAGCTTTTTATGAGATTCAATTTAATTTACTCATTTTAATATCTTTTATTTTATTTTTACACGAATTTTCATAATACAAATTTTTACTAATTAGAACATCTTAAAAAAATCAGAAACCTTCAACTCAAAAATAGATTCGATCAAAATTTTCAACTTCATTAAAATTCAATATTTTCATGCGAACTAAAGTAATTTTATTTTGTCATCATTTTATTTATCGCTAAAAATATAGATAACACAGAAATTACATGATTAATTTATTTAAACGAATCTATTTTATGCTTATTTTTATTAATATAATAAATTTCATTTTATAAAACAATATTTAAATTCAAATTATTATAAATAAATATAAAATTTAAAATTATCAAAAATCTATAAACTTTCAGTCTAACTAGATTTAAAAAACGATGTGCACTCATTCAAAATAAAGATGAATCTTTCTGAAATTACTTTTGACGCTTAAAAACCAATTAATTTACTGATTTGAAATTCACTACAAAACGTAATTTTATACATAAAATCCGATTAAAAGAATCAATTCAATAATTTATGCATATAATTATTTTCATATCTTACTATTAATAAATTTCATTTTTTTGTCAAAATAATTATTCTATTTAAATTTAAACTTTTATTATTAAAATTCTACATGCTATAAGTTTCAATCCAATAAATTAATTAACTTAAAAATCTTTGATAAACATTGAATCTATGTGCATTCACACAGAATTTAAGTAAATCTTTCCTTAAACATACCAAATTTCAACATTATTCAAAATTATTTTGACGTTAAAACAATTGATGGAAATAATAATAATACAAATTAATAACGTGATTATTAGATAGTTTAATTGAAAAATTTCGTATGCTATCATTGATGTTTATACAAATAACAATTTTTCTCTTTGGCTCTTGCTAAAATTTTTCTTTCGAATTAACATTATATCAATAATAAAATTAAAATTATTAAAATATCTCATTACTTGAAATTCACCATTAATAAAATTCAAATTGCAAATCAAATTGAAAAATTTTTGTTTTGTAGATAGAAATTTAAACTTTATTTTTCTATACATTTAATAATTTCTAAAATTTATAAATTTATAACATTAGAAAATAATAAAACAAATTTAAAAAAAAATAGATTATTTCAATAGTAAACTTAAAAGTTTTAGAATCACTTTAAAAAGTAAACCGCTAAGACATTTTTGTTTTTTTTTATTCTACAACTTTTAACGTTTTGTTCATTTAATAAATAAATTAGATTAAAAATCATTACATTGTATTAGTTTTCATTGAATAAATTTTGAATTTCATTACAATTTACTATTTTTATATCAGTTTCAAATTAATTTAACCTATTTACAACCTTTATAGATATCATTCTTTTAAGAAAAATATTAGTAATCTTATTTTAAATTAATCACAAATTGACAATTCAAAGCTTTTAAAAAAAATGAAATAAAAAGTTCTTGTTATAAATTCTTATAGGAAATTATTAACAGAATTAATTTAAATGAAATTTATGATAAAATTCATTTTACATTCCTCAGTTTTTCATGTCACATTTTAAATTTTTATAAGTTTTCGTATAAATATCTTTTCCTGTTTTGATTGATCATTTGATTCAACAGAATAGTTTTTTTTTTTTTTTTTTTTTTTTTTAATAATGAAATAAACTATCTTCTTTTTTTTTATTCTTTTGATTCAAATTTTAAGTTTTCATAACCGCTTCTACATTAATATTGACATTTGTTCATTAAAATTATCAGAAATCTTTTAAGACGTCCATATATTAAATTTCTCTTTCTTTATATCATGATTTTCATTAATAAATTTTTCTTCAACCAACATTTGTTTAAAATTCGATACGTTATAAACACATACACATTTAATAATAAATAAACATCTATAAAAGAATATTATAGCCTTTTAATACATTTCAATAATCATCAATTAATTTTAAATACCGATTTAGTTAAAGATAGTAATTATTTTATTTGTCTTTTTTATAATCGATTAATGAACAAATTGCATTCAAATAAATTTTAATAATTATTTTATTTTAACTATGAAAGTCATAATATAGTTGTCCGATTTTATTTTAGCAAAGTTTACTAATCGTTTTATATCAGATAAATAAGAATCGCAATAATTATATTTAAAAATTTGGAAGATTTTATTTAAAAAAAAATGAGTAATCATTACGATTTAGAGGCTTTCGAAGTCGCCAAGACTTTGATACCCTCATATGATGGTACAAACATGCCCGTGCATGATTATATATTGGGATGCGAACACGCGTTATCGGTAATAGATCCCAAGTTCGAAACAAGCCTGGTCAAAATTATAAAAATTAAATTACAAGGTGAAGCGCGTAAATCAGTCCAATATGAGACGTTCAAAAATTTTAATGAATTTAAATATCTAATGATATTGTATTTTAGATCAAGCGAGACAATTTTACAATTATTTGGAAAATTAGCAAATAATTTTCAAAAAAGATAATGAAACAGTTTTAACTTTCTTTCTTCGAATACACGACATACAAAAACAAATTTTAAATTTACATCTGGCAGAAAAAACATTAAATGATTCTACACAGAGTTATGTTAAACAAACAATACTAACAGCTTTCTTGACGGGACTTAAACCAGAAATTGAGTTTAGGATGCAAAAAAATTATCAAAGTTTGCATGAATGCATGTTAGAAGCAGTAGAAATTGAAAAATATGGTAACCTTAGGCATCGAAGACCGCGACATAATATGACAGTAAATATTCCAAATTTAAAAGAAATCGACAAAGCGACTTTAGACAGTAATTCAAACAACATAGACAAAATAAAAACTGAAATCATTGAAACTGAATTACAGGATGTAGATTTAAATCCAAAACTTATAAAGATAAAAGAAGTTCATTTAGAAACTGACATTTTTAATGACAAAGATTGTCCAATTTTAACGCATTCAGATCCTAACTCAGCTCCGAAAGTTAATTCGAAATCGAATATTAGAATTATCGAAAGCGGCGAAAATCATTTTTTGGTTTCAGCAATGAAATTTTACAAGAAACTGATTGCCGAAGTAAGCTCAATATTTTTAAACAGAAATTTTAACAACGACTGACGTACTCATCACTGAATCAAAGATTGGACCTTTATCAAACAAACCTGATAATAACAACCTTCTTAACATCAAGAAAAAGATCCAACTTGATTTTAATAACCAAATATTTGACGAGCAATTGCAGCTCTTACATGATGTAGCACGAATTAATCAAGGTCAAGCTACATCATCTCATTTGAACCCTGTCTTAAAAATCATTCCGATTTGACAGCGGAATCCCTTTTCTTTTTTTTCTTTGCATGATATTATAATAACTTTACTAACATTACTAACACTAACTTTTAATTGCATGATAATTTTTACTAACCACCTGACTAATAATCTTACTAACATTTTCATCTTTAATTAACACTAAAAAAATTAATAAAGAATTTAAAAAAAAAAAAAGAAATTTTTTACAAAAAAAGCCTATATTTACTCTTTTCTTTTCTTTAGTTAATTATTATAAAATTACAATTGATAGTTTTTTTTTCTCTCCCCGTAAAGACTAATACATTGTATATAACCTTTTATCTCCTTAAAAATTCAAATAACTTTTCTAAATCCTTTTTCTTTTTCTTGTAAAATAATATTGTGAAATTTTTCTATTCTTTATATTTATATTCTTTATTTAAAAAATACACAAAAACAGAAAAAAAAAATACAATACTAATCAAAACTTTCTTTTCAGTTTAGTTTTTCATAGTTATAATTTCAAAATAAAAAGGAAACCTTCTAAAAATGAGAATATTCGTACAAACTTCATTAATCAATTAATTGTTTGAGACAAAGAAATAAAAAACACGTTTAATTTAAAATTATACATCTTATTTATTTTCACTTTTAATCATCAACTGATAATAATTGTAAAGAATATTTTCATTATTAGAATTCTTTTTTAAATAGTTAAAAATTAGAAAATAAAGTGATATAAATTACGATAAGATACAAAATTAATAATAACAATTTTCATAATAAGTTACGAATTTTATAAAAATGGATTCTATAATTGTGTGCGAAATTTTATACATCTTAAATATAAATAAATAAAAAAAATGCGTCAAAAGTTTTCGACACATAAATTTTTCTTAAGCGATCTATATAAAATGTAAAAGGATATACGCTTTGGAGTGAGTTTCTAAATAATGATTATAAAATTTTGAATAATCTGTATGAATCAAACAAAAATACAAATAATCCAGTAAAATAACTCCAGACCGTAAATTCTTCCGAATACAACATTTGCGCTAAATTTAAGAATTTTATCATTTAATTACCTGAAGCTAAAAATTAATTTATTATAAATATATCATCTACCTTACTTTATTTTAACAAAATACTACAGTCTAAAAGCGCAGACGTTACATGTTTCTTGGAACTCATTCTTTTTTTTTTTATAAAATTAATCATTATTAAAGTTTACAAATAACCAAAATAATTACTATATTCATTTAAATTACCATAGTAATAAACACAAATTAAAATTCACACAAAGATACATATATATACAGATCTTCATAATCTTTCACTTTTTTTTATAACATATTAATTTCGAATAATTTATTTTTCTTCTCTTTAAAATCAATTATATCATTAAGATATTGAACAACTTATTTTCTTTTAACATAATCTTAAAACAAAAAAAATACAATAAGAAATTGAGGAATATTGAAAATAAATTGTACCACCATCTAAAATTAATACACGCTGTTTGACAAAAGGCATTAAGATTGCCATACCGACTGCCTACCACATTCTAGGCAAAAATTTGACATAAGAAGCTTGTCTTCTACTCACTTGAGAACATAATTTTCTCAGTGAATTTTAAAACCGATTTTGACTATACAATACTAAGATCAGAATTTGACGAAAAAAGGGATTTCATATCCTAAAAACAATAAAGCGTGCATTGCCAGTTTGGGTCTTAACCCCTAGCAACAACTCTAGGCGTAAAGTGTCGCAACGGCTAATTTTACCCACATATTTTCATTTACATTCCTCTAAACCTTCTAACTGTATTTTCAAAAAAAAAAAAAAAAAAAAAATTCCTTTTTAAAAAAAAAAACTCTAACTTTTACATTACTTTTCCTTACTAAATTAAATTTTACTATAAAACACATTTTATTTGCAGATAAATTTTTATTTCCTTATAAAACATTAATTTACAACTACAAATTTTCCTTTGAGATTATTTTTTCTGGAATGTATGGATTCTCTCGATGAACGACTTTCTTTTAATTACTGTATTAATTTTTCAAACTTTTATCAATACCCAACAGAGGCTTACGATTGCTTGTGCAATTCATTCTTCGGGCCAAGCAACCGTTTACAAAGGGGGGTGTAACGTCCCGCCAATTCCTTTAAAAATTTTTTTTCGCTTTCAAATTAAAATTTTTTTTTTCCCTCCTTAGTATTATAATTACCTTTACAATATCACGCTCATAAGATATAACTACCTGGGGTAAGTGATAGGTGTTAAGGACTTGTGGTCAAAACAAACCACAAATTAGTTTAGAATTTTAGAGTCTAACGAAGGGAAATGTTTTTGAAACGAAACATAGATTCACTGAAAAATCTTGCTGTTTCCAAAGCATTCGCCTGTACTAATATCTATATTAAGATAATATGCCAGGTACCGACCCAAGCGTCCGAAGTAATTGCATAGGACCTTTTTTTTATTACTTAAGATACAGAGCCGTGCAACTACATCGAGACGTTTCTTAAAAATTTTCCCCAAATATTAAAATGCGTGTACATGTGTTTCCCAGATTATCTTTTGCTCACGTACAAATTGCCGAAGCTGTAGACAGATTAAGAACCGTATCATAAAATAACAAACAAACCGTCTGGACAAGTAATAAACTGGCTAGACGAATGTCGCCAATACCTGCGCACCCGCATTATTAAATATTTTTTATGTATTATTTAGTATTTTTATTATTCTTACATTATTTCATATTTTACATTTCCATTTTTTTTGTATTTTAATATTTCTTATTTTTAAAATTTTTATATTCGCATATTATTTTTCTTATATTTTAGCAATTAATATTTTAGCTTATACTAACATTTCTATATTTTACATTTTGCGTTTATTTTAATATTTTTGTTAGTAATTATATACTTTTTATTATTTTATAACATTTTTTATATTTTATATTATTATCTAATATTAGGATCTTCTTATTAGTATTTAGTATTTTTATGTTTTACTATTACTTAGATTATTATTAATTGTTTTCTTAATAATAACTTAGTTTAATGGAATGACAAATTATTTGAATAAATTAAAATCAATTAAATTCACTATTTCAAATTTTATTCTCTTTTCTTTTTTTTAAATGGTTCGTCATTCTCTTAAAAAAAAAATCGTACGTTATTTTAATTAATATTTTTTTTTCTTCTATTATCATATAAGATTTAAACTAGCGTATAAAACATGTATTTTTAATGTCAAATAATGAATGGTACTTTTGATAACTTTAAATCATGATTAAGATTTCATCTTTTTGTAATAAATAATTTTTTCTTTTTTTTTAAATAAATGAATAAGTTGTAAGAAGGACAAATCATTATATATATATTTTTTTCTCCTTTTATGTTAAATCAAAATAGCGAGCGAAAAACAAGTTCTTTTTGCGTAATATTAATAATAATATTATTTTTTCAATGTATTAGAATTCCCAAAGGAAAAAGAGAGAGAGGTAAACTAAATTTCCAAAACACTCTAGGGAATTTTCCAGTCCTTAAGTTTTCTGGTCCGCCGCTGGCAAAAATTAGAGAAGGATAAGAATACTCTGAGTCCTCCCACGACAATTTTTAAATTTTCTTTAAGGAGAGAGGGAAGAAATTTCGAAAAGTGCGGGACAGCTTTTTCAAAACCCTTAAAAAGCCGGACAAGGGAAGGAAAATTCAGTTCGCCTTTGGATAGCGGCTCGGGGTTGTGGTTTTTATACCCAGCTCCTCAAGCTCACTGTTTTTCCACATCTCATCCCTCAAGGGTCAATTTGCTCAAGCTCACTGTTTTTTCACCACGCATCCCTCAAGGGTCAACTACTTCAAAGGCACAGAACTTTCAATCTACTAAATTTCTTTTCAATTACAAGGATCTCTGAATTTCTACACTGAGTTTTACATTGCAATCATTTCCACGAGGACTTAAATTTATTTTTTCCTTTTGCTTGCGGTTGGACTGTTCTGGATCACCATCTCTCTCTCTCTGCTTCCGAAAAGGGAATAGTAAGTTCTTTTTATTTTAATAAATTTTCAAATTCAATTTAAATTTGTTTAAAATTTTTTTTTAATTATTACCTACCATCTTTTGATTAAATATTTTCTTTTGTTAAAATTAATATTATTTTCTTTTGATTTTTAAATTAAAATTTTCTTTATTTGATTTTATTTTGATTTCTAAGTTATTAATTCTAATTTATTTTAAATCTAATTTTTACTTTTATTTTCTATTTTATAATTTTTAAATTCTTATTTTATTCATTTTTCTTGATTGTGTTTTTATTCGTCATTTTATTATTATTTATTTATTTTTACGATTTTATTTTTCTATTTCAAGTGATTTTTATTTATAAATTAATATTCAATCTAGTTGAATATTTATAGTTAAACATTTATTTTTTTTTAATTTTTAAAAATAATCTACACTTCTAAAAAAATCAATTACCTCGATTCGTGTTCCGTTCGGGACATGGCAGAGCACTAGGCTGCACAACTTATGTGGGCAACCAGACGGTGCGAGAGGTTTAAAACAATTTAAAACAAAAATTAATAAATCCCTCTAAGATCCGCGTAAAACTCTTTAATAAAAAAAATCTAAGCATGCCTATAGCGTCATACAACAACGCGACGCAAACGAACCATCGGCGCTATAAAACCGTCAAACAGTCTAGATAATTAGGCCCTAGACGTGACACTCTTCTACAAGATAGCATATCACCACATGAACTAAAGATTTCAAAAATTTTATTAATAGAATTTGTTTTTTATTTTGGTATATTTTTCGGAGATAAGTATATGTACTACAATGTACATTTACTGTTACATTTAACTGATACTGTCGAGAATTGGGGACCACTATGGGCAATCAATACTTTTCCCTTCGAAAGCCATAATAAAAATTTACTTGAAATGAAGAAAAGTAATTACCACATCGCTAAAGAAATAGTTATTAGACTATTAACTTATCAACAAATTCCACAATTAGAAACGGAAAGCTTTATTTCTCAAGAAACGAAAGATTTTGTTGATCAACTGAACAGTAAAAGATTAAAGAAAGTAGTAAAAATAGGTGATTGTACACTAGTAGGATGTGCAAAACGTCACATTCTAACCAAAAAGAAATTTCGTGCCTTCGTTTCTTTATAAATATTAATAAAATTACTGAATGTAAAAAATACAATAAAATTATATATCAAAGTTGTAGATACACATCTTGTTATTATTCAAAGGGAAAAAACTAATGATTCTATTTTTCAAACGAAAGATAGTAGATTCGGAATCATTAGTTCTATATATTTGATTAAATACGACGATAACTGTGATGTTTATATTTTCTTTAAATTATTAAAACTTGTACCGGTTTCATTTGTTAATGACACTGATGTGAAAGAAGTCATAAATTTAAAAAAATGTTCACTCTTCCATGGCGAAATTCAATGTCTTAAGTATACCATGCTACACCGGCCTTGTATAATAACAAAATGTTATTATGATTATTATTTAAGCTCAATTTTTAAAGGTGCTCTTGGTCGCTGCATTAATTAAGATTTGATAAGTAAATCGTATTATATGTTAGCGTTGACATTGTAAATACAAAATAAAACTTCTTTTATAATTGTAAAATAAGACTTATATTTTTATATAGAAGTTTTTATGTAAAAATAAAAATAAATATTCTTTTTGAATCGATTATATCCTTACCTATCTACTTACTTTTAATAATCAAAAACAATTTTTAACAATTTTTAAAATCTAATGAAAAAATAATTATAACTTTTTTTTATCGTTTCCTTTAAGTGAACACCTTTAAAATTAAAAAAATTAATAAAAAAATTAATAAAAATTACTAAAAAATAATATTAAGGTGACTTCGGATTTTAGGTTAGGTTTTATTTTTGAGTTTACAAATTACTCTTTCAATATGTAAAATTTTTCAGATTTTTTAATTTTCCACCATTCTACTGATTATAATAAATGGTGGAAAATTAAAAAATTCAAAAAATTTTAGAAACTGAAAGAGTAATTTGTAAACTACAAAATTAAATCGAACCGAACTTCCGTAGTCGCCTTAATAACTTTTATTTAACGTTGGCTTTATATGTATATATACCTTCCATACCAAAAAAGATAAAAAAAAATAATAACTGATAATAACTTTTATTCAACGTTTGCTTTATATGTATACCTTCCATACCGAAAAAGATGATAAAAAATAATAACTAATAATAACTTCTATTAACTTTTATAAATAGAAAATAATTATTAGTAACTCTTAGATTGAAAAAGAAAAAAAAAATAATAACCGATAATAATTTTCACTTACGGTTTACTTTATGCATATACTTACCATGCTGAAAAAGATAATAAAAAATAATAACTGATAATAACTTTTATCAACTGTTATAAATGTAAAATAATTATTAATAACTATTATAAACAGTTATTACAGTCCAAAATCTACACTTTTATAACAAATAATAAAAAATAATAACTTTTTTTTAAAATTATTTTTCGTTGTATATAATTATTATTATTTATTAACGGCAGATTATTTCCGCTTGGGTAGTCCCACAGTTTTTAATATTTCGAGCTGAAAATTTTTTTATAGATTCTTTAGATGATTTTGAACGACATTACGCATGGATAACATTGTAGGTGCTACGGATCAAAAGTTAAAACTAAAAAACCTCATTTTTTGTGTGTTTTACTTGTGTCTCCCCTTAAAAAGGATATACTGATATTAATGTACTTTTAATAAAAGCATTTCTTTATTTTTTTATGTGTCTAAAATAAAATGGTGTTTATCAACAAATTATGTTGAATTTTTATTAAATAAATTGAAAATAATGTTATCAAGCTCCTATACAAGTTTAGAAAAGGCCAGTTTTCAAGAGACTAAAAGAATTAAGCTATTTAAAATGTAATAAAAATTTTATTTGATCTGTCTTGTAAGAACTTAAATTATTATATTTGTTAACAATTTTTTTGTTTTGGAAATAAAAATTAATGATATTATAAAAATATGATATTTAATAAAAGAAAGAAGAAAAAGTCCAATTTTTAAAATATTAATGATACTCAATGTAATTTTTATTTAAAATGCGCTTTAATAAAGTTTACATTCGTAAAATTATTTATTTTTTCCCCTACTAAAAAATCTCAGGTGAGAAATCACCTGATTTCTCAGGTGATTAATCATGCCAAAATCTCATGTGACGATTTTTTTGGTTTTTACACGTTTCAAAGCATACTTAGTCAATTGCGAACTATTTTTGAAAATTTTTGAAAAATTTGAACTTAGAAAATTTTTTAAAAATTTGGTCTTAGAAAAAATTTTGACTTATTTTACAAAAAATTTTCTAAGTTCATTTTTTGAAAAATTTTCAAAAATAGTTCGCAATTGAATAAGTATGCTTTGAAACGTGTAAAAACCGAAAAAATCGTCACATGAGATTTTGGCATGATTAATCACCTGAGAAATCAGGTGATTTCTCACCTGAGATTTTTTAGTAGGGTTCAGATTCATTTACCATTTTACTTTTCTCAAATGAAATTAGATTTATTCATATTTATTTTCTATTTTTATTAAATGAGTTAAAAATGCCATACATTTAAATAAATTTAGATAAGATCCTTTTTACTTTTCTAAATTGAAATTAGATTAATTTATATTTATTTTCTATTTTTATTAAATGAGTTAAAAATGTCATATATTCATATAAATTTAGAAAAGGACCTTTTTTTAAAGAACAAAAAAGGTTTTATTATTCGCAAAGGAGTGAAAATAAAAAACAACTATAATTTATAATAATTTTTTTAAATCTTTAATATTTTTTATTTAGTAGGAAAAAATTACAGAACTAGCTACGTTTTTATTTCATATTGATATCAGTTATATATCCATGTAATGTTGACATTAAAACTTTTTTCCATCCCTATCTGTAAATACATTTTTTTATATTTTTGAAATATAATAGAATTTAAGGTGTTAAATAAATTTTTAATTTTATTTTTTCCGCTATAAAAATTGATTATAAAAATATATAATATTTAAAAATAAAACATAAAAAAAAAAAAAATAGGTGGAACATCGGGTTTGAACTTGGCAAAATTAGAATAACGGCGAGGTGCGTAAAAACTTAGTATTAAAAAATATATTCATGTTTCAAATAAAATATGTGATAAATCAACGAATTTCCGGGACGGTTAATCACATTTAAATAAAGCTATACCGTACCGCGGCGAAAACGAGCTAAAGCGAGTTTGCCGTAAGTTTACCTACACCACTGGAAGTCGCGTGTTTCATGTGTTTGTCTCCTCCCCTCTCGCTTGCTTCTCTACTACGCGTGTGTAGACGTGGGAGGGCTTTGCGCGTTTAGTTCGGGCATTGGTCCATGTGGCAGCAGTAGTTTACATTGTATGGCGTAAGCATATGTAGTTGTGGCGCTTTAGCGAGTTGCGTATAGATGTAAATGCGCAAGCGCAAGTCTAGTCTCATGTAGAGAGACGAACGAACAAGATCACCGCATTCAGTGGTGTACTAGCTTGAGAACTGTACACAGCGTGCTGGCAGTTGGCTGGCGAGTTGTATTGAATAAATACTTACAGCAAACTATTCTTTTGTTTTAGTCTCTTTCTTGGTCCTTCCTTTGAGCACGGTATTTGGGGATTTATATTATCTTATGGAGTCAGATAAATTATAATAGCCAGAGCAGGTAGCCTGGCCTTAAGTAAATACGTTGGGATTCTACATCCAATTAATTTCACCTACACATATATACGAACCCCTACAACTGGTGACGCCGTCGAGGGTCAAGGATAAAGAAGAAGGAGAACGAAGCCTAAGCCATCGCCATCGTCACGCTTCAAACCAAAAAACCACTTCCGGTAGCCATCTTCTACACGCCACGCAACAGTGTCAACGGTAACAAGACATCGAAAAGTAAGAATAATATTAAATAGTTAAGTTTTGCGTTTCGAAAAGTTTAATGAGAAAGAAAGTTAAAAACAATTTAAATTAAAGTTAAAATAAAAAATACATTTGAGATAAATTTTGCATTGTTTGGTAAATAATAATTAATGAAATTATTAAAGTAGAAATTTTCGTTCCTTATTTAGTTAAAACAAATCAAAAATTTTTTTTTTTTTTTTTTTTTTTTTATAAGTCTGTAAAAATTAAATAAAAATAGATAACAATAAATTCTGAAAGGTAAAATTTTCATAGCAAAAATATAGTAATAACAAATTCTGAGATAAAAAAAAAAAAAGAAGAAAAATATATATCAGATACAAGTACTAAGAACAAAGTAGAAAAGGCGTGCGTAACCAGCGTGCGTATTATAAAAATTAAGACAAATATACTACAAAAATTAACAGATCAAACGAAACGACAAAAAAATAATAGTGCGTTGGAAAATAAAATATTAAGTGAAAAGTGCGCGTGTGTCTAGTTAATAAAATTTAAAATTAACTGTGAATTAACAACCGGAAGTGAGGAAGTGCGCGTTCAGGCGAAACTGTTAGGAATCGCCATTTTTAGAGACGCTATCACAAAAGTCCGCCATCTTGATAGAACAAGGGCGCATGGACGAGTTGAAGCGTCGAATAATTTAATAAGACGTAACTTCCTATTAAAACAAAAAATTAAATTGCACATAAAATTAGATTGAATTAAAATAATAAAATAAGGTTAAAGCGGTACATTACACATAAATTAAAAATTTTAAGCTGAGTTTTATCGAATTGAAAAAAGACGTTGAACGGATGTGACGTCAGCGAGAAAACCTTTGCGCGCGTGTTTAGTAAAAATTTTTCTAATTAACCATTGAGGCTGGTTTTATAAATTATTTTGAATAATATTTTATTTGCGAGTAAGTTTAATCAAATTGGTGAAAAATATAGACATATAAGAAAAAAAAAAAAACAATAGATTCGTTAAGTGAATTTGAACTCGATATAATTTTATTAATATTTTAAAGATTATTTTTGTGTCTTTTTAATTAAATAGCGAGTGGAAGTTGGGGTCGCGGCACGTTTAATAAAGTGATAAATTTAACTAAGAAGCACTGGGTGAAATAACCCAAGTCGATGCAAAACGACGCCAGCTCCCACGTGTACATAGAAATTTTAGCGTTTCGTGCGCGGGACGTAGTGAGGTGCTGTAGTAAAATTTTTTTTTTTTTTTGTTGTTAATTGAAGGCAGTGTTCAAGGCAGTGTTTTTAAAAAAAAATTGTGGTTTTAGCTTGTGAACACTGATGCGCTCCACTGCGGCCCGGGCGCGACTCGTGTGAATTGTTAAAGAATATTTTTTGTTCGCAACCAGTCTCAAGCATGGGAGAATCTCTGCACACTTAATATATGTTGAAATATTTTTAACGTTTTAACAAGCAAAATTAATATTATAATTAATGACTGGTGGAGCTTCTCTCATGAGCAACGTGCGTATGCCCCCGACCTAGAGAGTCAGTAGGGTAGTTTAGGTTACATTTTCCGCTTTCTAAAAAGTTTATAGGTGCGTAGGCATCGGAGATTCTGATGAAAATTTTAGTAGGTAATTTCCAGGCAAACACGCATCGCCTCGCTGTAATCTCAATTAGCCATCAGTTAAAAACTGTACCTGCTAGAGTTGCGTTCAGTGGGATACCACGCTGGTAAAGCAGCTCTAAGCAGGAAATGGTGAAAGAGGTGCAGCTCAGCGAAGGCGGTTATAGTTAAAGTTTAATTAGTAAGAGTGCAGCCTGGAGTATAGTAATCAGAATTTCCGCGTGCTAGTCCTGTAAATGTGTGATGTGTTGTGCCGTGCATGCTATTAAATAAGGTGTGCGAGTCAATTAGAATAAAGCGATTGTGAGTGTACCTGTGTGTACTCCTAGGGAAAAACAAATTGTTGTATGTGTGTGAATGGAAGTAAATTAATAACGTAAACTTCATAAAAAAAAGAGAAGAAGTAGTTAGGTTAGATAGTAGATAGCATCTTAGGTAGAAAATAGGACGCGTATTAAAGCCAAAATGCCTGATACGTCGAAGAAAGATGATGATATGGCGCTTTTAAAAAAGAAAATGGACCATTATCAAGCGCAAGCGGCAAAAGCTCAGCAGGAAGCTCGAGATTTGATAATTCGGCTGGAAGAAGCCAGACTTGCCGCAGCACAGAGCAAAAGTCTTAACGATACCGTAAGAGTGTCTGAAGAGGCAGAGGAAGGAGTTGTACTTCCTGCACAGGCTCTTGTTGGATTGTATGCCAAAGAAGTAAAATTTCAGAACTTCTGGACTAAAGAACCAGAAGCTTGGTTCAAGATCTTTGAGAACCAATTACAATTCAAGAAGATCAATTCTGATGAGAGTAAATATTATAATCTCATACAGAATCTAGGGCCAGAGGTGATAAAAAGCGTTTCAGAAACCGCCAGATGCATGTCAGAAGTTAATAAATATGAAGAATTAAAGAAGATCCTTTTAGACCGTTACGCGCTCACTAGAGAGGATAAACTAAGACTCTTATTTGACAAAAGAGAGTTATATAAGAAGAAACCATCAGAGTTCTTCAACGAGTTATTGCACCTCGCGGACAACCAAGTTCCTAGGCTTACAGTCTTAAAACTTTGGCAAGATAGAATGCCAACATACATTAAGGCACAATTAGATAAGGAATTGACTGAAGCCAATGAAAAGTGCAATATAGATAAGGCTGATCATGTAGCAAAGATATATGCTAACGAACAGCATGATGATCACAGAAAAATGTCAGATCATAATAACGAAATTCTGACTAAATTAACTAGTGAATTAGCGCAAGTGGCATCCAGATTAGATGCTCATACCACACACAGCAATAAGGGTGAAATCAGATGGAGCGGAAAATAGACGACGGAACGTCACAAAACATTCATTCCGTCGCCTTGTTTTCCGTCAAATTTTTTCCCTATGTTCACATGGCGCGGAATGTAGCTGAAAAATTGTTAAAAATAGCATACAAATGTATCCGCGAATTTTAAATTAACAACAAAAATGTTAAAAAAGTTGGAAATAATCACCTATTGTTATTGTAATGAGATTCTTTTTTTATAAAAATAAAATATAGTTTGTTATTATAACCAAATATTTCAACTAACATCATTATTTTTTAATTATAAAATTGCTAATCAACGTCACAGAACTTCTATTCCGCTCCATGTGAATATAGGGAAACAAATTTGACGGGATAATAGAAGCGTCACAGACTTTTTGAAATCGTTTAAACAAATAGTTAACCAAAATAGAATTTAAAAGTTTGATTGAAATTAAAAGTACAGCTATGGAAAGCAAATTAAAAATATTACGTGAGGTTATTGAAGCACTAATAATTTTTTTAAACAAAATAAAAATTGATGTCGTCTATTACGTCGTCTTTACTCCGTTGGCGGAATACAAAGATGCGGAATTGAGGTTCTGTGACGTTCCGTCGCCTATTTTCCGCTCCATTTGATTTCACCCTAATAGTAAGAATAGTAGAAGCCGTAGTAAATCAGGCATCAGAAATGATAAAAACGTATATAATCATTCAACGAGCCCCAATAAAGAAAATATTAAAAGGAGTAGCTCGTTTAACAGACCTGGGAGAACACCATGGTGCAAATTTCACCAAAAATATAGAAGCAATGCGTATAGGTGCCAACAACCTTGCGGTTGGAAAAACTATAATAAAGACTCCATTAGGGGAGCAAGAAACTCGCACACAGAAAGCGAGAAAGGAAAAATATATAATTCGCAAGTAACACCTAAAAAGAATAAACGTATCGATAGCAATGGGTCGGAAAACTAATTAACCCTGAATGGACGGAGGCGCATATTCAGGGAACACCAACTAAACGCCTCTTTATTTATGATACAAACAGTAAAAAGTATTTCTTGGTAGATTCGGGAGCAGAGGTCTCGGTGATACCTAAACCGAAATTGAGTAAAGAAGAGCCTCAATCGTTGAAGTTGTATGCTTCTAACAACACTCCCATCAATACTTATGGATTAGCTAGGCGAGAGCTAAATATCGGTCTAAGACGACCTATTACGTGGAATTTCCTTGTCGCAGATGTACCTTATGCAATCATGGGTGCAGACATTTTAGAGAAATACCATCTGTTACCAGATCTCAAAAAGAGACAATTAATAGATGGCGAAACCGCGCCTACAACGCCTTTAAAACCAAGAAAATACAAAGAAATTCAATTATATTTCATAGATCCGTCCCATAAATACTCTTATTTGCTGTCGCAATACCCAAGCGTAATAGGTGTTACAGAAAATCAGTCTCACGTAAGCAATAGTGCAGAACATTATATCAGAACGAAAGGACCCCAGTGGCCCAAAAAGCTAGAAGGCTATCTCCAGAGAAAATAGATGCAGCCAAAAAGGAATTTAAGGCGCTATGCGAAGCTGGGATCTGCAAACCTTCGGAAAGTCCTTGGGCTAGTCCCATCCATATGGTAAAGAAAAAGAACGGCGAATGGCGTATCTGCGGCGATTATCGACAATTGAACAATGTCACAGTGCCAGACAGATACCCAGTTCCTAACATACAGGATTTCGCTAATGGACTTAATGGTATGAAGGTATTCACATCCTTAGACCTGCAGAAGGCATATCATCAGATTCCGGTAGAGAAAGATAGCATACAGAAAACAGCCGTGATTACTCCATTCGGGCTGTTTGAATATAATTACATGACATTCGGCCTTCGTAATGCTGCACAATCTTTTCAACGTTATGTAAATGGAGCTCTTGGAGATTTTAAGAATGTATTTTGTTATATAGATGATATTCTGATAGCTTCTGCCAATGAAAATGAACATGAAGCACATTTAAAACAAGTGCTAGATAGATTAAAAAGGTTCAATCTACATTTAAACCTGGATAAATGTGTGTTCGGTGTTAAAGAGCTTACTTTTCTCGGTTACACGATCAATGAAAGAGGATTTAAACCAACTTCTGAGACGGTTAAAGCCATTAAAGATTATCCAAAGCCTAAGAACGTAGATGAAATGCGTAGGTTTCTTGGAATGATCAATTTTTATAGAAAGAGTCTACCCAGGGCAGCGCAAAACCATAGATTATTAAATAATTATATAAAAGATGCCAGGAAGAAAGATAAGCGTCCAATAGAATGGACAACTGAGGCAGAAATAGCTTTCAATAATGCAAAGAAAGAATTGATAGATGCCTCGTACTTAGCTTTTCCCGACGAAACGGCGGAAATACGCATTAGGACAGACGCTTCAGATTACGCTATGGGCGCAGCCTTGGAGCAGTTCAAAAATGGAGAATGGCAACCCTTAGCCTTTTTCTCGAGAAAATTTTCACCAGCGCAATTAAATTACCATACGAATGATCGGGAACTGACAGCAATTTATGAGGCTATTAGATATTTCCATTACTACTTAGACGCCAGGAAATTCAAGGTCTATACGGATCACAAACCACTTGTTTATGCATTGACGCAGAGTGCTGACAAAGCGAGCTCAAGACGCATAAGGCAACTTGCTTACATTTCAGAATTCGATTGTGAGATCTGTCATGTAGCAGGTATAGAGAATCCTGTTGCAGATGCTCTGTCGCGCATAGACAGTATTTGCTCGCCTATGATATTTGATTGGAATGATCCAGAACTCATGTATCATCCTGACTTCGTTCAAGTGCTCATGAGGATGGATGCATTTAGTGTACCAACTGCTATTGACCTCGAAAGACTGGCGCTGGCACAGAATGATGATGGTCAGTTGAAAGAAATAACAGCTGATACGCATCATCCGTTGCGATTACAGAAATTAAAGTTTTCACAAAATCAAGCTGATTTAGCACTTTACTGTGATTTACAAGGTCAGATTATAAGACCATATATTCCAAAGGAATTAAGAAATGAAGTATTTAATATATTCCATCATTCAGCACACCCTAGTGCTAAAATCACGGAAAGTCTAGTCAGAAGGAAGTTCGTATGGCCAAATATGAGGAGAGACATCACCAAATGGTGTAAATCTTGCATCGCCTGTCAGCAATCGAAAATCACCCGACATAATAAAACAATTCCAGAACAGTTTAAAGTCACGGAAAGTAGATTTTCACATGTTCATATAGACATAGTAGGTCCTTTGCCAGAGAGTAATAAGTGTAAATATATTTTGACGATGATAGATCGTTACACTCGATGGCCAGAGGCAGTACCATTAAGTGAGACCACTGCACCTACAATAGCGAAAACGTTTTTTAACAATTGGATCTCTCGATTTGGCGCACCACAATGTATAACATCAGACCAAGGCGTGCAGTTCGAGTCACAGATATTCGACGCTTTAACGGATCTGATTGGATGCAAAAGAATACGTACAGCGCCATACCATCCTCAATCAAATGGTATGATTGAAAGATGGCATAGAACCCTCAAGAACGCCATAAAATGTCAAGCGCAAACCACAGACTGGGCTAATAAATTACCTAGTATCCTGCTTGGACTGCGCACGAGCGTCAAAAGTGACGTAGACGCATGTCCGGCAGATTTGGTTTATGGTACATATTTAAGATTACCTGGTGAGTTCTGCGCATATGGTGAATCTGAACCTAACAAAAGATTCTTCCTAGAGGAATTCAGAGAGTATATGAGAGATCTACAACCAATTCCAGTTGCTCACCATAACAACACCAAACCTTTCGTATTTAAAGAACTAGAATCTTGCACGCATGTTTTCTATAGGCGAAAAGCACTTAAAACAGGGCTAGATAGGCCATATACAGGTCCACACAAGATCTTAGAAAGAAAACGGAACGGCAAGGACGTCGTAATCGACATTAACGGGCAACAAAAGCTCGTAAACATTGAACTGATAAAACCAGCACATTATGTAGCAGACGAAGTCGACGTAAATGTTGACATTAATGACAATAGTCAAACTGCGAATAATGATCTGGAGGTAGCAGCAGCTGATAATCAAATACAGACTGCAGTCGAAATACATCGCCAAGAGGATATAAATGAAGCCTCAGAAGATGTAATAGCGAATACGACCAGTAACCAAAAACAAATCAGGTTTAACGAAGAGGTTGCGATACAAGCGTACGAACGGCCCTCACCTGAATATAAAGAAGTAGCACCTGTGCCTATAAACAGAGTTGTTACAGCTCGTGGAGGTGACAAATGGTATATTGGCGAAGAAATACACAAACAAGACTCGCATCGAGTTTACAAAGCCATATTAAGCCACTCAGAAACGATCAACGATCGTCTGGCCATTATTAAGGTCAAACCTGAGGCAGACACTACATTGCGGACAGAAACTGAATTCTTGTTACGCTACGCCACCACAGAGCATAGGGATCAGTATATCAGAGACAAGGAGGTGCTCTATATAGGATTACCTACATTAATCGGTACTGGTTCGTATCAATTCAAAAAGAATAAATATAGATTCGCTATCTTTGAACAATTGGGTGAAGACTTGAGCAGAATATTAACGAAAAACAAGTCAGGTATAGGTATAGCAGACACATGTCAGCTAGCATGGCAAATGCTGTGCAATATCGAATATATCCATGATGCCGGTTTCGCTCATACCGATATTCGGCCTAGTAAAATTATGATGAACAATAAAAATACCGACCAAGTATATTTGGCGGGATTAGGGTTGCTGTCTCCGCTTAATGGGAAGCAGGTCGAGTCCATAGACCAAAATAAAGAAAAAAAAAATTACTCAAGTCGCGACAGACACGCTAAAGTAGTCTCACCCAGAAGCGATTTAGAGAGCATGCTGTACGTCTTAATAGCCTGTCTGGGCGGCGTACTGCCATGGAACAAATTTAACCTCGAAATTGCAGTTATGGCTAGCAAATTGGACGCTTTTAACAAGCCTAAGCAATTCTTGACAAACTGCTTTGGAAGCAGCGAGGTACCTGAGTTCATTGAGTGCTACATGCAATGTGTGCGTATGATGAAAGTTAGCGACACACCACAGTACCATGAACTTCGAAATATTTTTTATAAGACAGGTGCGGAATTAAACCGCATACCTGTGATGGAGTATGACTTCGCTCGAACCTGTGAGAAGACTCGTGTTGATGGGTTGACTCAGGCTTGAGGCATATTAAGTCCTCCACCCTCTTTGAGCAGGGATCGGCTGGTTCGCATGGTCTCTGACTTAGAAGAGCGATATAAAGAAATAAAAAATCTCAAAAAGAAATAAAAAGACTAGTCAAACAAACAAATTTTAAACTGTACAGTATTAATATATAAAAGGATCCTTGTAAATAGCTTAGAAATAAGTTTCTGTAAATAATATAAAAATAAGTTCCGTGTAAATAGTTAGAAATAAAACTGAAGACTTAGAATCAAACGATTCTGCAATTGTAAATATTTTATTTTAGGATGGAAGAAATCCAGGAATTGCGGAAACAAGTCAGCGTTTACAAAATGACAGCATTCAGCGATTCAGCTCGACATGACTGTTTCATGACTGACTTGCTATTGGAAGAATTCCAGAACGAGATGTACAAAATAAACGAAGCAAAGAGATTAAGACTAACCTTACGTGCGAATAACACATTCAGTAAGGAAGTACAGTCGTATAAACCGCAAGTTCCCGAGCTGTTCAAAAAAGGAGTTCCAGTATTAAGGTTGTTTATGTATAACCTCTACTGCGAGCCCACAGTGAAACAACTGAAGGATTTCTTCGAAGAAAACGGCCTGAGTGAATTTTACATCGAGAGAATATTGCAAAGAAAGGATCAATGGTTTGCAATCATTAAGTGTCTAACCCTGGCCAGTGCATGTAAGTTTCAAATCAAATCTGCCATGCATCAGTTAATTTGGACATACGATGGTGGTTCAAAGAGCAAAATCAGAGTTAAGTTGGAAGAAACAGGTCAGCAATCCGGGTCAGTAAACAAAAATAATAAGCCTAAAATGCATTTGTTTGATAACAATGTATTTGAAGTCGTTAATAACCAACTATTAGTCTGGAATATTTGCCAACATCTAGCACCCGAGGATTTATTTAATTTTTTCAAAGCTACGCATTATAACACACGTTTTTATGGCCTTACAACTGATTTTGACTCTGGTATCTCCAGATACCAAAATGTAAACGGTGAACAACTGATGTGCAGAGATGCGGGGGATTTTAAATTTAGAAACATGATTTTTAGTGGGACAAGTACCCCAACTGTTAACAAAGTTATTTATATACAAAGTAAAAAATGGCCAGAAGACAAGAAGATCTCGATTGGTAAACTCGATATGACCAAAGTCATACCGAGCCGAAGAACGTTGGATTTAGTGGCTAAAAGATACGATGTAAAGGAACTTAGGTTAGGCCAAACTTTTGATAGGATTGACGATGACCTCTGGGTCGGGGGCCTGGAGCGATTCAGTGTACATAGTAATACTTTTATTAGGTTAAAATCTCTGCGTAGCGAAGCGTTTGTAAATATAACAGAATTAGAAATAAGCAAATGTAAAAAAATACTAGTTGTAGCGCTAAGCAATTATGTTAAACAAAATCAAACTCTAGTCACGCTTACACTCAAAGACTCTAACTGCATTGATCGAGATGCGTGGGTCAGTATGATTCTGGAGGCAGTTTTCAGTGGTGAAAATACCCTGAAAGTGTTTAATTTTGAATATTCGGTACGAACCGAAAAGTGCGTAACTTTTGCGTACATGCCTCCACTTCAAATAGCAAATTCGCTAGAAAAAGTAAGTTTTCTCAACAATGGGAATCTAGACGAAGTGGCTAATGCAGTTGTAGCGTGTATGCCTAATGTGAAATACCTGGAGTTAACTAATGTCATAAATAGAGACATGATTAATTTACATAATTGCACTAAATTAGAAATACTACACATCAATTATAACACGTCACTTAATGCTACATTAGAGTCAATGCAAACAGAAAAACTAAAAGAGTTATTAGTTAACAATGTATTAGGTAAAAAGAAAACTAAGGTTTTAGTACTAGATTTTCTAGAAAGATTATTTGCATTGAATGATAAGGTTTATATTAAATTGACTAAATGTAACGTTTTACAACGATTCAAACAGAAAAAGATATTCAGATCAAAACATGTGACGTGGAACCAAATAGGCAACGAAGTAGAAATTATTTATAATTCTTAAAGTAAAATGACACCGTTCAAGGTAATCAGTTATTTAAAGCCTTTCTTTCTCACAACGCAAAACAGTTAACTATGTAAAACAAAAATAAACAGACTTAAAAGAGTAAAAAAAAAAAAAAAAAAAAAAAAAAAAAAAAAACTGATAGAAAAATGTAAAATTTGTAATGCGTTTTGAAGAAGTGTATTGCGATTTAAAGATTTTTGTAACGCGTCTTAAAAATTGTATTGCGAAGAAAAATTTTTGTAATAAATGAAAATTGTAATGCGCTTAAAATCATATTATGAATAAAAACTGTTATGTGATTTAAAAGGTATTAAAAGCCAAATGTTAAACACGCTGTAAATGATATTAAAAATTTATATGAGTTAAAATTTATGTAACAATATAAAACTTATGTAATAATGAAAAAAATTATGTAATAAAAAAAAAAAAAAAAAAAAAAACCATGTAATGTAAAATGTAAAAACTCATGTAAATTAAAATGCAAATCATGTAAAATGTAAGACTGCTTAAGGTCAATGTTAGACAGTTAATTTAAACATTTAAAAAATTCCCTGTCAAACATTTGAAGGGGAGCTATATGGCGTAAGCATATGTAGTTGCGGCGCTTTAGCGAGTTGCGTATAGATGTAAATGCGCAAGCGCAAGTCTAGTCTCATGTAGAGAGACGAACGAACAAGATCACCGCATTCAGTGGTGTACTAGCTTGAGAACTGTACACAGCGTGCTGGCAGTTGGCTGGCGAGTTGTATTGAATAAATACTTACAGCAAACTATTCTTTTGTTTTAGTCTCTTTCTTGGTCCTTCCTTTGAGCACGGTATTTGGGGATTTATATTATCTTATGGAGTCAGATAAATTATAATAGCCAGAGCAGGTAGCCTGGCCTTAAGTAAATACGTTGGGATTCTACATCCAATTAATTTCACCTACACATATATACGAACCCCTACAATTGAATTTTAACGGGCACGCTCTCGCCTATGCTAGTCGCGCAGATATTAATAATAAAAAAAAAATACAAAAAATGTGCTAAAAACAAAGTAAACTTTTTTTATTTATTATCTGATTTGGATAGAGCAAAGCTTATTTTATTCTTTATCAAAATTCAGTGGGAGTAACCAATGGAATTATAGTGATAAAATTTATAGATTGAATGTAAATTATTATTATTTTTAAAAAATTCCACGGTTTATTTATAAACAATTGAATTTACATTTAAGTATAAGCAATGGTTTTTTCTAAGGAACAAATAAGCTCTATTATATTCAAATCTGATGAAAAATTAAAAAGTTCACTTTGTTTTTAGGAGATTTTTTTGTATTTTTTTTATTATTCATATCTATGCAACTAAGATTGCAATTTTCATGAAATAATTTTTCTCTGTATCTTAAGAGCATGACGAAGCTGTCCGCCTTCTAATAATATTTCCAATCTTAACTTATGAATAAACAATGCGTTTAATCGAGTTTCTTTGCTACAAAGAAAAAATTTGTAAGATTAAACTCTAATGCGGACAACTCAAGAAATCCACCAAAATATAATACATACAAAGTTATAATAAAAACTTTCAATATGTCATATTTTAAGGTTAGGTTTGTCGAGTTTGATATCTAATTTCCAATCAAAGCTCATAAAAAAATAACAAGTCCAAATGATTTTTTATTTTAACAAAAATTATTGTATAAATATAGTTTTAGTGCGGACAAGTCATTATATTTGTTTAATTTAAGAATTTAAAAAGATATTGATAAAATAAAAAAAGCAAAACTTGATTGCTGCAGCTCCGACATGCCGTTAAGAGCATGACGAAGCTGTCCGCCTTCTAATAATATTTCCAATCATAACTTATGAATAAACGATGCGTTTAATTGAATTTCTTTGCTACAAAGAAAAAGTTTGTGAGATTAAACTCTAGTGCGGACAACTTAAGAAATCTACCAAAATCTTATACATACAAAGTTATAATAAAAACTTTCAATATGTCGTATTTTAAGGTTAGGTTTGTCGAGTTTGATATCTAATTTCCAATCCAAGCTCATAAAAAAATAACAAGTCCAAATGATTTTTTATTTTAACAAAAATTATTGTATAAATATAGCTTTAGTGCGGACAAGTCATTATATTTGTTTAATTTAAGAATTTAAAAAGATATTGATAAAATAAAAAAAGCAAAACTCGATTGCTGCAGCTCCGACATGCCGTTAAAGTATTCTTTTCTAACATATTTACAATTTGAGAAAATTCATGAAAAAACTAATGAACAATAATTCTTTAACTATGTTCTGAATCATATATATTAATGACTGGACCAGCTAAGTAAATACTAACATCTAAAAATTTGTAATTTAAAAAAATTTATTTTTATGCAACTTTGTACAAAATGAATATCATATGCAAAGATTAAAAAATTTATGTGAAATTTACATTGTTTTATTGCTTTTAGCCATATTATGAGAAGCCCAATTTAAAGAAGTTTTCCAAGAATTGCAAAGAGCTTCATCAAATTTACTACGAAAATGTTTTTGAGCTTCAGTTTCTGACATTTCAAGAACTAAGGTATCTCTCAAATAATTAAGGTCTTTTTCAGATGACAATTCTGGCAAGCCTGTGGAAATCATCATAGCAAATAATGAAAGGATGAGACTACCATGTCTTCTTAATACCAAAAAAGCTTGTTCACAATAATTTTGAAACCTCTGAAATTCTAAAGCTTGTCCTTTCTTTGTTTGTCCTTTATTTATTACATGAACAAAATCGTTTGTTAAAACAAATGGTACTCTTTCTCGACGAATTCCAAATTTTTCCTTAAAATGACCTAGTATGTGACCAAAATCAACATGAAATAGTTGACCTGTTTTCTTGACCATAATATTGTCCGAATGACGATCTGCAATTCCAAGTACATATGTTGCAACACAATATCCAGCACAGCTGAGAGTGAATTCTTCAATAGCTTTATTTAGTGTTGTTTCAGTGTGATTATGATCTTTCAACCATGCCAGAAGTGAGCCTCTTCTAAAAGCTGCTGTAGCTGGAAATGTTCCTTTTTCTTTTTGAATATTAGCAATGGTATCAGCATTTAAAACTACTTCGATTAATCCAACTCTATTATCTGTAGATATACAACCATAAGGATTCATACGCAGATCTAACCCTTCATTTTTCCATAATTTATCCATTATTCTAAGCATTTGTAAAGTCAACATATCCTGACGTAGGTCATCTCCATGTTTGAAAATTAAGTATACATCATCTCCATATAAATCAACATTTTGAAAGGCTAAACATAGTGGTCTCATTTTACTGTCCATTACTCTACATTTTTCAACCTTTATGCCATTCCATCTAAAACTTGGGTTTAAAGGATTCATAACATTAAAAAAAGCTTCTCTACAATGAGCTTCCTTAATATAATCTAGTAAACATTGTTGGGCACTTTTTCGATCTTTCCGTTGTTTAACTTGATCACAAGCTGTTCCAAGTTTATCTAGACACTCCATTTGTTTGAAAAGTGCTCTCATGTGTTCTTGACTTCCGCGACAGTAAGCTTCTAAGATCAATCCAAAACGCACAGATACAGAACCTACATGCATTTCTGATCTTAGGTGCCAAAACAAAAAATGACCTATACGTTGATTGTTTAATGCTCTTCGTAGCAAAAATTCTGTAAGCTCACATGATAAATAATTTTCATGTTTAAGAGCTTGAACTAATTGCAATAAAAATAAACTAAGATCTTCATCACTTACATCTTTTAAACTTTTAATGGCAAAACTTCGAACAGTTTGATCAGCATAAGCATAATCTAAAAGTTCTAAAGCTCTTTCAACACCCAATTTAGGCCATCGCAGTACTAATGAAGTTGCTTCTGCAACTTCTTTGTGATCATTCCATTCAACGCACTGCAACAGTTTGGTTAATATTGTTGGCACTTTTGTAATACATTGTTGTCTCAAAGACCAAATAGTTTTCCTTTCTTGTTCATGAAGTTCATGTAAAGGATCACGGTCGGCTATTAATTGTAATTGATCAATATGTTGCTGTAGGTCAAAATCTGAAACACTGGTAGGATCAAAATCAGCAGAATTTTCTCTAGATTCACTGAGTTTATTGGCAAATTCAACCATTTTTTCTGGAGAAGGATATAGAATTATTTGGTCTCTTGTATAAGATGGAAAAGTTAACATAAGAGCTGCTGCTCGATCAATGTGTGGGTTAGAAACTACAGTTCCTAATGGATGAAGTAAATCCTCATTTTGAATATCTTCAGCATAAGCCCATGTGTAAAGGGTCATAGCACCTGTTTTTAATTGACTTTTAAAATCATAAATCGTTGTATTAGCCCAACATAAAGGATTAATAAAGTATTCCTGCTTAGAATCTTTCACTAGTTTTCGGCTTTTAATACCTTTTGACGTTTTACCAATTTCATATAAAACACAACATAGTCGAGTGTTTCTTGGTATATCACGAATTTTTATATCAAACTTGAGAGTCTCATCCCACTCGCAACTTCCGTCAGCTCTTACCACTATATCTCTAGTTTTCTGACTCTCACAAAGAGATTTACCACCATGAAAAAGACCTGCTTGAAGACCTACTTCAACAGTTCTATGTGCAGCATCACAATTAAGTCGTGAAATCTCATTGACATTAAATTTAAACTGATCTTCAATATTCCATGAATATATGTATTTACCTTTTTTTCGTAGTGTTAATGTTGAAAATGATGGTCTGGTACCACGATTTAAAATATCCGAGTCAGGATCTTCATAATCATGATCTTTATAAACCGCTATGGTATTTATGCTGACAGCAACAAGTGTTGGAATTATATCCTTAGAAATACACTCTTGAATGTGACTATATTGAATAAGAGGATATTCTCCTAACAGATATTCCTCTTGACCACAAACTTTTAATGTGAAATCTCTTGGTCGTTCATCACGTAAAGTTAAAGTGTTTGCACGTTTATTTAAAGATAATACAACAAGTTGTCGGGAAGTTGTGGTATGAGGAACTAAAAATGTATATGAAGTATCTGCATTTTCAAATTTAACAACAAGAACTATATTTCCATCTTTTAAACGTGTTTCAATATTTTTTGGAATATTTGCAGAAGAAGCTAGTCTTAAGGGAAATTGATAAAGAATTTTTTCAGACCAAGACTTTTTTTGTCTTTCTAGAGCAATTTCATCCCCTAATAATCTCATTTTCCATCGAAAATCATTTACTTCTGAATTTTTTAAGGCAGCAAATTCATGTAAACCTTTACCAATAAGAAGACCAATTTGAGAATCCAAGTTTCTGTCAATTTTGATATCTTCTTTTTCGACAAGTTTAAGAATGGAACAAAAAGGTTTTACATCGCATAAATGTCTACTTTCATCTCTTAGTTCTTCTGATTCCGCATTTGAATTAATACATAAGAATACATAAGATTGCGAATCTTTTAAAATTCCATGTAATGGATATTTGCTTGCTTCATCCCAAAGATCTTCTTTTATTTCAGCCAAAGTTGTATTACGATTAGTTTCAAATGGAATAACTACACCATTTGGCATTAAACATGTTAGTTCGACAACCTCTGTTGGTGTTTTAATCCAAAAATTATAAATGTAGCTATTTGGTATATGGACCATTTTACTTCTATGTTTGCCAAAATAATTTAATTCTAACATTTCAGTACTCATCATCTTTCAATGAATTTTGAGTCATTACCTATCACTTATTCATTATTAAGTGACCTTTACATTTCTATTGACTTTACACCTAAAAAATTATAAATTTAATTAGAACCGGCATACATAAATAAATAATTTATAAATATTTTAAAGCATCTCCGTTGTAATGAAATTAAATAAAGCCTATTATTTTTCAATCAATAAGATTTTTAATTAATTTTCAATCATTTCGTAGTTGTTTACTTCATAATATTTTATATTTACATTATTTTTTTAATATGATTCAACTGAACAACTTCATTTGTTATTCATTTGGAATATATATTTTAGAAGTACTACAATCATGAAAATTAACTATGTTTTGGATTAATGATTGTCTTAAAAATAATTTTGATTAATAATTAATATAAATAATTATTATATTTTACTTCAGCAACAGTTTTAATATTAACTTTCAAATTAAATATTTCTTTCCATAGGCTAACTAAAACAGCTTTTATTACTTTTACTTTGGTTGCCCATTTACTAATCATACTAAAATCTTTATTTAAAGTAAATTCTTTCAAAAAATTACAACAAAAACAATATTATTAACGTTTAGATAATAAATGATTATTTTTAACATTACCTTGTATAATACGTTACACTAAGATTCATCATAAATTGATTTAGAATTTAGATTCGACAGGGTATTTTTGCAGTAAACTAAAATATTATAATATTCATCAAAATCAACAAAGTAAAAAAAAGGTTATGTAAATAAAACTGCGTTGGTGAAATAGCCCCTTTAGCGAAGTAGGAAAGTTTACTAGTGGTGGGTAAACAACACGAGCTATAGTATATGTATATTGTTATGAACCCAGCCTGAAACTATATATATATATATATATATACATATTAAAGTAGACAAGAAACTCGTTATTTATTTTCGTTATGATTTTAGAATTTTGATATTGAGGCTGGAATTTACAGTCGTCACTCATTTCTCAGTTCTCAAGTATTCTATCTTTGTTCTTCTTATGGAAATAGAGTAAGAAGAATAAGGATAGAATGTGGGGGCGTAAGGTTTTAAGTTACGTCCACACTTACATTATGATGGCAATGTAAGAAGTTGGAACAAGTAGAGATCTTATTGTTCCGGCGTTTCGTCCCAGGTCCGACTACGGGAACTCATCAGTGAGGCTATGTAGTCGGACCCTGCCTCAGACGCCTTAACCTTTTAAGGACGGGGATTTTGACGTTGAAATTCGACTTTTTTTTTAAACAATATTTGTGCATAAAATGAAAAAATATATCACGTGGAGTGCCTGATAAAATTGGTGGTCGATATATCGACCAGTCCCGTCCTTAAAAGGTTAAGAGGGAAAGAAGTTTGTCGGTCTTATATACAAACTGAACCAATTCCCTGCGCTTGCGAGATTACGACTTTTCGGGTTCCCGCTCAGTGGCGGTTTGCCTTACTTGTCGGTTCTCTACTGTGAGTTACCTAATTATGGTAACACTGCACGGCTGGCAAGTACGGGCCCCACAAGAATACTTGAGAACTGAGAAATGAGTGAAGATTATAAATTCTAGCTTGATCATTATAGGCTCAAATTTATAGTCGACACTCAACATTCAGCACTCAGTTTTCAACCCTCAGATCTTGAAGTTTCAAAGGCAGCATGAGTCCTAGAATTTTTTCAGTGCAGCAACCTTTCGTGCTGTGTGGGGTGTGTCTACGTTTATAGGGAACACGGAACAATGAAACTTTAAGATCTGAGCGTTGAGAACTAAGTGCTGAGTGTCGAGTGTCGACTATAAATTCGAGCTTAAGGCGATTTATAGTTATAACAAAAGCTAATACAATAGGGAATTGTTTTATATATAAAATAAATGGTAAAGACGATGATTCATTTGTGCTTAATGTAATACGCGGTATAAAAACTTTATTTCCTTTATTTTCGTCCGTAATTACTTCAGCTTCTATATTATATTTAAATAATCTTGTCATCTTTAATCGTGTTCCATTGCATAATCTATCTTTTATGCTTAAATTTCTAATCAGCATTATTACTGCATTTATTTTTAAATTAAGTTCATGTAGAGGTAATCCTTCTCTTATATTATTTAACATTTCTATTGGATAATTTAAATGAATATTATCATCTGTTTGATCAACACCCTTATATGTTGCATAATCGATACTATAATATGTCATTGTTTCATTATTAATTAAATTCAATATTTTATTACTTAAAATATTCACATCTTCATTATGTGTACTTAAAATAACATTTTTTGAAAAACAATAATTATTGTTAATGTTTTCATAAATTTTATTACAAATATTATTAGTTTTCCATTTTTCCGGTATGATAAATGTATCAACTTTTCCTTCTCCGATATCTAATAGAAATGATAAAAAAATTTCATCATTAGATCTTACATTTTTTTTTAATTTAAAAATATAAAACATGATCCATAAGGTTGAATATTTTATAATTTGTTCTATAAATGTATTTTTCCGTCCGTGTTTTAATACAGGTAAAATTTGACGAAAATCTCCACCTAAAATAATTATTTTTTCTCCAAAAATTTCATTATTGTGATAGACATCTTTTAATGTTTTGTCAATTATTTCTAAAGCTTTTTTAGGAATCATTGATGCTTCGTCCCATATAATTACATTTGCTTCTCTTAATTTTTTCTTATCTGAATCAAATTTTAAAAATGCACTTTCAATGTTATTTAAATCTAACGGTAATCTGAAAGTTCGGTGACTAGTTAAACCTTTTATTTTATTTTATTTTTTATTTTAAGATACGGGCCTAAAGGCCCAAAAAAATACTATATAAATAAAGAAACATAATAGATATAAAAGATAGATAGCGCACAGACTAACGCAGTAGCCCAACAACCGCACAACGGTACACTGCCAAATATATATATATATAAATATAAAATACAAAATACAAGATATAAAAAAAACATAAAAAATATAAAATATGAAATAAAACAATTCAACACAACTCCAATAAATCATTACCAACAAATAACAATATTTACAAAAATTATACTGCATAGTAAACACCCACACAAGAACGTACAGTCGACGGTAATATATTCTATGATAATTCTTTTTTTGAAATTTGAAAATGAACCTATAAAAATGAGCGAACTAACGGAATCATCCAGTAAGATTACGTTATTTTGAAATTGCAGAAAAAGAATTATCATAGAATATGTTACCGTCGACTGTACAACCATCATGACACATGAAACAATCTCATTCATAGTATTTACGCACCGCTCGCATAAATACCCAGTTTTACATCTTCCAACATCAGCACATATACGCACCTCACCAGGCAGACCATCCCATAGTCTTGTCAAACGTGGCACTGGAGAATAATAGAATTTGTTTGCCCTATGGAGTGACTCAGATAAAGGTCTGAAACCATGCAGACCATAATTCATGTAACGCTGATTAAACAGCTCATGAATACTATGTGAAGTCACAAAGCCATTGTACACATTAAACATAAACACTGCATCATTGTAATCGTGCATAGATTTAATAGTAAACGAATTAAATCTCATCGATACCCTAGTGGAAATCGAATCTGTGAATAACTGGGAATAACTGTGAATAACTGGGAATAACTGTTATAAACTGTTCAGTTTGAGACAGGAATAACAGTTATTCCCAGTTATTCCCAGTTATTCACAGTTATTCACAGTTATTCCCAGTTATTTACAGTTTAGTTAAAAAATAATTTGAAAAATATAAATTTGAAAAAATGAAAAAAATATATATTTTTTTTTCTATTATAAATATATTTAGGGATAACTGTTATTTGTACCTCTGTTTTTTCAAATTATTTTTAAGCTATAAAATGTAAATAACTGGGAATAACTGAGAATAACTGGGAATAACTGGGAATAACTGGGAATAACTGGGAATAACTGTTATTCCTGTCTCAAACTGAACAGTTTATAACAGTTATTCCCAGTTATTCACAGTTATTCCCAGTTATTTCCAGTTATTTCCAGTTATTCACAGTTATTCACAGATTCGATTTCCACTAGGGTATATCCTGAAAACTGTGGTCAGTCCAGTGCATGGGTCTACCGGACTTACAGTGCCAAGTACCTGAGAAATCTTCTCTGTACCGATTCCAACATAGAGATTTTGATGGCAGAATGCGGTGTCCACACCTGGGAGGCATACATCAAATGCGGTTTTGGTAATAAAATTGAAGCAATGCCTGTCCAAGCCATTGATAAGAATTTTTTTTTCATTGTTATAAGATAATATATTAATGCTTTATATAAAAATGTTTTTCCAGAACCTCCTAGTCCATCTATGAAAAGAGTTTTATGATTATTATTTATTATTTGTTCAAAAATATGTTTTTGATCGTTATTCAATTGTTTGTACATTTCATCAAATTATTTTTTATTAAAATTTATAATTTCATCATTGATTTCTTCGTTTTCCTCGATATAGTTTTCATTTGGTTCAGGTAAACCAAAATTTTTACATGACATTTCTTCTGAAATTAATATTTGATTAATATGGGATAAAGCTTTATTTTCTTTTTTTCTTTAAAATCTTCTATAAAAAATTTTTTATATTTATCACCTTGAATATTTTCACACAATAAAAAACATGCAAAAAATTTATGTAATTGTACTGGTATAATAAATTGTTGAGAGCGCGGTGGCGTAATGGATAGAGCTCTTGCCTTCAACGCGGAGGGCATGGGTTCGAATCCTGGCCAGGTACCTCTAACTTTTTTTCAAAAGAAAATTTGTGTATGTGCCATTTATATCGCGACTCTTAAAAAATCCGACCTCATTGAGTATTGGTTGATTGTTGGTCACAAAAGTGGGTTGCCATCCATCGGTAGTCAAAGTTTTCGGTATGGTGGGTCTGACAGTCTAGCCTGATGTAATGTGTTAAACGGTTCCGGGCTGGACTCCCTCGACTTCACCATGGAAAAAGGTTAATCATATAGAGGACAATATCCTTTATATATTAATCTTTTAAAAAAAAAAAAAAAAAAAAAAAAAAAAAAAAAAAAAAAAAACTGGTATAATAAATTTGTTTTTCGTGTTCTATTAAATTCATTGAAAGAGCAGTTTCTTTATAAGTTATATTCTCGCAAGTTCGTAAATCCTTAAAAGATGTTGGACCTTTTACCCTGTTTAGTATTGATTTTAAAAGAAAACGTTCACTATCTTTTAGTGATACTACATTTAATCTACCAATGGCTATATTTTTTCTAATATTTGATCTTTTTATCCAAGATTTAGTCTTAGAATTAAAAATATAATATTGTGGAATATTAACATATTTAATTTTTTTAGCAAAATCATCTTTTTTATTCAATTTAAACCATGCGGTCAATATTGTTTCGTACTTGTTTAATGCTGAATGTATATCATTTTCATCAAAAATTATTTTTTGTTGATTTTCTGTATGGATATTTAATCTTATTACTGTATGACTTTTACCGCATAGTGGAAAGTCTTGTAGTCTCCATGCGGCTTCCACTGGACTTAAATATCTTCCATCTATGTATTGAGTTATTTCATCATAAACATCATCTTTATTATTTTCTACAATTTCATCTTGTTTTATTTTACAGTCAGCTTTATCTACACCTTTATAAATATAATCATAAATATATTTTATACTTCGTATTGACATACAAAGTTCAGTATTAATATGAGCATTATATTTTGCTAACAAAAAACTGTTGTAAGGGACTACCATCGATTTAGTAACTTATATAATTTTTTTATTTTTTAAATTATACGTGTGATTATCTAAAATATTATTTCTTCTTTTGTATTGTGGATATTTGTTTTTTTCAACTATTGTAATTTCATTAAATGATTTTGGAAATTTTTTTTTTACATATAGTTTTATTTTTATCGTAACAAGGTGATTTATCCGTACGTGGTCCATGTAACATGTGTTTAATTACTAATTTTTGTAAATATTTATTTTCTGATGAAAGTATTTCTGCTGAAATATATTAATCAATATTTTCTAGAGTTAATATCTTATGATTATGATGTAATGTTATAATAATATGTGCGTGAGGTAACCCTCTTTTTTGAAATTCAATCGAAAATACATAAGCTATAACAGGACCAAAAACCTCGTCTTTTATAATATCATTCAATAACATTTTAAATTTTATATAAAATAATCTTACTGTAATATTTGGTATGTCATTAGAAGTTGTTCCTTTTGGAAAATTTTTTTAAATTTCTTTTAATTCTTTCCATTTAGGATTACATGTCATTGTTATAAATAAGTCTGGTTTTCCTACTGTTTTCATTATTGCCATGACATCTTGATAATATTGCTGCATATATCTTGGACTACTAATATATGATGAGGGTAAAATAAGATTTCCAATTCTTTCCTTGTTTCCACAATTTGTTGAAACGCTTGAAGCAGTATTTATTACATGATTTAATAAACCTTGATAACATTCTATGCGTAATTGTTTTTGATTATTTCTAAAAAAATTTATTCTATTACTTCCAACCATTACATATGCACGTATTATGTATTGTTGTGTTAATCTTCCTCAATGTAAAATAGGGTTGAAATTTTTCAAATTTGGTCTCCAATGGGTTCCATATAAATAATATTGTAGTATTGTAAGTCAATCATTATTTTCAGTATTTTCATTTTTTTTATATCCTATACTCCAACCTAAATCTCCTGCTAGAAGCATTAAAGGAAAAAGCATTGGATCCACGTGATGAGATAATTTATTTAAATAAGTATGAGTAATTTAATCTCCAGAAGATAATTTCGGATATACACAAAGATAATTATCTGGAATTCCTGAATTAGATACTATGATAGCACCACATTCTGAAGTTAGTGGCTTATTATAAGGATGTTGTTGTTTATCATTTTTTCGCATAAAATACAATTTATAATTTGAAATATTTTGTATGTTTGATAATTGATGTAAGCTTACGTAATTCTTAGCCATTGGATTATCATTCATTATCTCTGTTAAAATTAACATATGTTCTTTTGTTAATTTTTCATTAGTTTTTAATCGTTTCTCAATTGCTACTGTATTATCGTAAATATCCCTGGTGAAAAAAATCAGGTGACAAGTCACCTGATTTATCAGGTGATTTATCATGCCAAAATATCATGTATCGATTTTGTTGGTTTTTACACGTTTTAAACCATGCTTAGTCAATTAAGAACAATTTTTGAAAAATTTTTGAAATTTTTGAACTTAGAAATTTTTTTGTGATTTAGTCAAAATTTTTTCTATGACCAAATTATCTAAAAAATTTTCTAAGTTCAAAATTTTCCAAAATTTTCAAAAATTGTTCCAAATTGACTAAGCGTGGTTCAAAATGTGTAAAGACCAACAAAATCGTTACATGATGTTTTGGCATGATTGATTTATCACCTGATTTTTAATAGGGATATAACTGTCCACATGTAGGTTTAATGCCGTTAGTAGAAATTAATGTATTAGGTGCTGTATGACAAATTTGTCCTTGAATTTTTAAATTGTATATAGGTTTTACAGAACTCTGCGACCACTCATTTTAAACGTATTCGTAAGGACTTTTTAATGGTATATTGGCAATTTGATTTTGACTTGTCTGGTAAATATTACGACTTAAAAATAGAAAAAAAAAATTTTTTTTTCGCCTCTGTTTAAATTTGAATCATTTTTCGGAAAATGATGGTAGAAAAATTTTACACCGCTAGTTTTGAAAGTATTTTGCTTAAATTAAAATTTTTTTTTTGTTTTTTTTCTACGTTCAAAATTGATCGAGATTCAGCAATTTTTTTCAAAAACAGGGTCTTTTTTATTTTTCCGATATCTGCTTAATGAGAAGAGATAGAGAAAAATGCCAAATAAAAAAAAGTGTATTTTTGTACGTAGAATAACCTTAAATTTTCTTATAATTTTTTGTGCATTTTAATTTTTTTGATATTGTTGCGGTACTCTTATAAGAGTAAGTTATATATGTATAGAAGAAAATAAATTTCAGTGTTCTTTACTTGAGCAGCAAAAAATCTTGGACGTGCAAGCGTGCCCTCAACTTTCTACTACTCGCGCAAAAACCATTGACCTCTGCCAATATTATCCCTTCGTGCGTCACTTGTTGCGTATATTACTAATATAGAAAGAGAGGGTTTCAGTAAAGACGTAGTAGCGTGGGGAGAGAGGAAAATTTGAAGAAAATTATTTAGGTTTTTTTAAAAAAAAGGTAAAAGTAATATAATGTATGAAATTATAGTATATGTATATGTAAATTATTAGATTTTCTCTTAGAAAGTTTCTTTTTATATTTAAATTTATAAAATTCATGTATTTTTAATCTGGAATTTTCTTTTAAGTACTAATCAAATTTTTAGTATGGTATACAATTTTTTCTCGTATCTAAAACGATTTTTTTCTTAATATTTTTCTTTTTCCTCATAAAGATAGTTAAACTTATACGTAATAATTTTTTAGCAAAATTTCTTTTTCATTTCATAATTGAATAATTTTTATATGAAATATTAACCTTTAGAGCGTCGGGGTTTTGAAAAATTTTCCAAGCAGAGAAATAATTAAAAATAAATACTCTTTACTGTAGAAACTCAGTTTTGAAATTGTTTAGGTAAATCATATCATCAATGGTTGGCGGCTGTGTAGATTCCTTCTCCCACTTCTCATATACCTCCAGCCAGGTGAAATCTGTTTTGATCCTTGTAAATTGCCTCGCAAAATGATTGTGGAAGCAGACTGTCTCCTTTTCTTTATCCTCCATCTCCTTTACTTTTCTTTTTAGTTCCTTTATTTCTTTTTTTTCTATTTCTTCCTCTTTTATCTTCAGTCTTTCGGCTGTCTCGTGTGCTGACGGTCTATATCATCTTTTGCTGTTGTTGTTGTTTCTGCCCGTTTGTGTGAACAGCTCCACTATTATAGGCCTCTCCATTTCTCTGGCTCTATCCTTCTTGTTGTCCTGTCGGTCAAAACATGATACAACAAACCTGGACGCTCTGTCAATGATGACTCTATCATGGGGGTAGATGATAGTAAGCTCCCCTGGCTCACACGGGTGCCTTTTTTTCCACAGCACAAAACGTTGCTTTCAATATCATATTTGTTTAGCTGCGTCCAGGTCTTTTTTTTATGGACTTTTGCCTGTGACGCAGCGTTCCTCGAACGGCGTGGTATGTTTTTTTTAAGTTACTCGCGCACAATAAAAAATAGTAAGAGAAAAAGAAAAATGTATAGGATGGTGGTAAAATCCAGAGGTATTTCTTTGATGAGACACGGAGACAAACTGGATCTTTGGCTTGTTTTAATTAAGCTTGTTGACTCAGTTTTCTAATATTATTTATGCTATTGTTTATATTCTGCTGTCTACCTTAAGGGGTGTCCTCATACCGGCACAGAGATCTATCTTATCTACATTTGAATTATGCATTTTAATAAAAATTTAACTATTTTGGACTAAAATTCATAGAAAAGACACATTCTTAACATTCTAAAGAATTTATTGCAACGTCAAAAGACAGAATAAAAGTGGAAATGAAGACGAAAACTGCATAATACGATTATTCATAACCAAATTGAAAAGTTAATCGTATTAAGCAGTTTTCGCCTTTATTTTTACCCTTATATTGTCTTTTAACGTTGCAATAAATTCTTTGACATGTTAAGAATATGCCTCTCCTACGAATTCCAGCCATGAATAGTTAAATTTTTATTAAAATTCATAATTTAAATGTAGATAAGGTAGAACTCTATGTCGGTATGAGGATTCCCCTTAACGGCAGGCCGAAGTAGAACCTGGTACCGACCGAGTAACAATTGAGTTGTTTGTTATTTACTCAAGTGTTAATCGGTGTATCTTCAAAATAAAGGTTGATCGCAATAGATATTATTATTATGAATATCTATGCACAAGAAAAAAAAAATTTACCGATTTGTTTTTGAGAAAAGTAAGGAACGCCGAAGTAAAAGATTATGTTTATAATATTTTCGCGTTCCTTACTTTTCTCAAAAACAAAGCGATAGATTTTTTTTTCTTGTGCATAAATATTTGTAATAATAATATCTATTGCGCTTAACCTTCAATTTGCAGATACACCGATTAATACTTGAGTAAATAACAAAAACGTCAATTAGACAAGGACAGCGAATCCGGCCTGCTCTTAAGCTACATTCTTTTGCCTTGTATGTACGAAGTATCTTTCTTAAAGTTTTATATTATATTTAATTCTAAAATTCTATTTAATTTTTCTAATTACTTTTTGTTTTAAGCCTATATATGAGTAAAAAAATTTTTTTAATTAATTAGCTAATTTTTTGCTTTAAATTATCGGTATGATTCTACAATGTTTTTTAATATTATTTGTAATATTTAAATATTATTTGTAGCGTTTCATATGATACATAGTTTTTCGCTTGCTACGTTCAACAGGTACCACGCTCGTTTGTTTACATTTGCGTATACCTGGGTACGATCAAATTTAATTTTGGTTTATAGCCGATATGAGCGACTTATAATTTATTGCTTTCTTTTTTTCTTCATGTAACGGAAAATTCCTTTCTCTCTTTCGCTACTTACAATGTATTTAATCATATATATTCTATGAAAATTAAAAAAATTTTACATTTTTATTTTCAGTTTGATATATTTTGATTGTTTACCTTTTTTATATCAAATTCTTATAATGTTTTGTATTGTTTAGTGTTTTTTGTGTCATAAATTATTTATTTTATATTAGTTTTTTGTTTGTACTTATTACTATTATTTATTCATATCATTTGTCTTATTTATAGTGTTTTAAATCTTTATTCGCTCCCCCCCCCCTTGAACCATCATAATAGCTTTTCATGTAGCTATGAACGTTCGGGCATTACTGTATTAAGTTCTTTTTGTTTTACTGAGACTACTGGATTTATGTGTTGAGTTTTTGATCTTTTGATCATGCTTTTTTTCAGTAAGTTATCAATTTTCGCGTCTAGTTTACTTTTTAATTTTACATTATTTACACAGTGAAAAAAATTTGTGATTTTAACACACATAAGTGTTAGAGATGAAATACAATTTTTTTTGTGTTAAAATTAATAAGTACACACATGTTTGTAAAATTTACAAACTCCATGTGTTCATTCTATAAAAAAGAAACATATATTTTTAAATTACAAAATTTTTTGTGTTGATTTTACAAACATGTTTGTAAAATTTTAGTACAAAAATATTTGTACAAAATAAAATTTCACGAATTACACAAAATTTTTTACAGTGTAGGTGTAATTTGTCTTTTATTGTTTTAAATTTATTTTCATGCTTTTTATTTAATATAATTATAACTTGCGGTGGCATTATTAAACTTCAAAAGGAAAAAAGAAATCGATGATAATTGCTAGAAGCGTCATATGTTGTAGTAGTCCGGAACTACATGACTATCTTATGATAACACAATCTAGTGTTTTCTATCTCACTCTTTCGCATATATGCTCGCTTCGTTTGTGAGTTAGCACATCGTGCTCAAGCTTGGATAGATTAATTTTGTACTGCCTTCTCATACTCTCGCACGCTTAGTTACCGACTGTTCTGTCCTCGGTGAGCTCTAATTACAGAAAAGTCAAAATGATTGACAACGAGTTTGACGCAGCGGTGGTACTTAAGAGGACGTTGGATCTTTCTATCCTTTTCTAATCGAAAAACTAGTGGTTATTGATAAAAATTAAGAGTTGTCCGCAACTTATACAGTAAAAAACAATATTTTTTCTGATGAGGACAAATTAATTTTGATGCGTTGTTTTCAAGAAAAGTTTGACATACTTAAACATCATAATCTCTAGCTTAAGTTATGATTTTTCAAGTATGTCAAACTTTTCTTGAGAACAAAGCATCAAAATTAATTTGTCCTCATAAGAAAAAATATTGTTTTTTACTGTACAAGTTGCGGACAACTCTTAATTTCTATCGATAACCACTAGTTTTTCTAGAACCCTACAATTTTTAAGTAAAAAAGGATAGAGGGATCCAGCGATCTCTTAAGGATCAAATACGTACTGCTAGTCTTATAGACAACATTTATTCTTGCACACAGGCTGTTACAGGAATACAGTATAATGTAACAGACTTGGAGGTCCGTTTGAATGTACTGGAACAGTAATGGATGAAATTCTCGCGAGGCGATTATTGTATTCAGCGTGAAGCTGACACGCTGCTGGATAAATCTTATTTTGCCAACAATGTGTTTGGCACTACGATAGATAAGTATATATTTATATAAGTATATGTTTGTATTATAAGAGATGTATATCTCAGATTAAGGTTAGTCATCAGGATGAAGAGGAGTCTCTTCCGGAGCATTTGACAGTTGCCATTACCTATAATAGGCAGTCTTCATTGGGGAAGTTGAAGTTGCCGACTTTTGGTGACTATCAGCAGGACTGGGAGTTCTTTAAGGACAAGTTTTCATCTCTCGATATCTTGGATGACTCCATGCCACAAGTACTCAAGCGTCAGCGATTAGATAACTGTTTGTTAGGTGAAGCGTTGGGACTGCTGAAAGGTATAAGAGCCACGTCTAATAATTTTGATGTTGCTTGGGCGGCTCTTTGCAGGCAATATGATAATATGCACCTGCCCCTGGCGTCTCAGTTTGATTCATTTTTGTCTATTACATCAGCTTCTGATGGATCCATTACTCATCTCAATAATGTGATTGGCACGATTAATGAATCTAATTAAGAGGCAGTCGGACTTAGTTCAGTGCTTACTATAAATGCTTATAATGATTTATTTATTCATTTGCACGGCAAAAATATAGTCATTTCCCCTAACCATAATCATAATGAATAATTTGAAACGGTAACAGCAACAAAAAAATATAAAATATTGTCATCAAGCGAAAAATGCTAAATTGAAATCTATTGCATACAAATAACAGCCGCTGTAAAGTTTGGCTCTTTGGCGGGTTGCCGTGTGGACAACCCTTGACATCGGCGGCATCAAACTTTTACTTTTACCTGAGGGTTATGCTGGAAAATGGTCGGTCGGTTTAAATTTATAAACTAAATGATTTTACTGAATTTAATAATAGAAATAAAAGTGACTTTAAAAGAGATGCATAACAATTTAATTGTAATTGATATTAAAGAAAATGAATTCACTATTGCGTTTAAACATTAATGAAATAAGCAAGCTTAAAATTAAAGTGATAACGACGGGGCGGATTTACAGGAAAGGTTTAGCGGAACTGGCAAATGAGTATGAGTCGTGCAATTATATATTTTTCACAATATTCTTTGCATTTATTGAGTTGACTTAAAACTAACACAAGGTTAATTAATCAAATAATAATCTCGGAATAATGGCCGGAGACGGTACGCAAAAATATGAATAATTAAGATTATATCTTTAGGTGGTCGGTATTATTTTTACCGGTGACGCAGTTTAACAAAAATTATACTTATTAATAATTCCGATCGGTATCGGTTACAAACTGGAGTAAAAGAAAGAAATAGACTATGTACAGATCTCGGTATTATCGACGGCAGTTATGGTCGGAATCTACTTTACCGGCGGTAGATAATACGAGTAGTGTCTCGATGACACCTGGTATAGACTGGAAATAGGTCAGTGTCGCAGGAAGACACGATAATGCTACCTCCAAGCCTCAGGGTAGGCAAAGAGAGGATGAGCTAGTCGTGGAAACTCCATCAACCGGCGGAGGAACTACCTCGATCAAAAAGGTGGAGGTAAGTGATAGGAAACTATGTATAGGAAATCCCCTTATTCGCAGTTACTGGGAATAGATGGAAAACTTAGTCAAGCTAAGCCTAGATAAGAACGGTCTGTAATGTGTATAGGAATCCCCTTTATACACATTGAAACACGTAGGTGAGCTCTCACTATGTAAAGCATAACTTCTCTACATAGAGAGAGGGGAGAGAGTCCGATGCTGGCTTGGCAGCTCGCTTTATATATGCTCTGGAGCTCTCTATTCCCATTGCGGGAGTAGCGCTTCGTAGCGGCTGAGCACAGGCACTATAATCTAGCGCGATTTTTGAATCGTCGCACCGCATCCACTGTTAGATGGCATTTTTCGCTTTATGACAATATTTTATATTTTTTTGTCACTGAAACTGTTGTTAATTATTCTTTATATACATGGTTAGAGGAAATGACTATATTTTTGTCGTACAAATGAATAAATAAATCATTATAAGCATTTATTGTAAGCATTGAACTAAGTCATCGATTTGGTTCCGACCGCCTCTTAAAGTTTTTACAGGTTCAAATGTCTCAGGCGGCATTCAAAACTGAAAAAACATAGTGGTGCAAGTAATCAGTTTAATAAAACCAGCTTGTATGATTCCACTATATCTTCTGGTAATAAACATGCGTTAGCTAACACTGGTGTCAGTCAAAGCAACCAATCTGTTTCAAATAAAGGTTGTTCTTTCTGTCAAGCAAAGCATTTTATTGCATATTGTGATAAGTTTGCTAACTATTCTCAGAAACAACGAAGAAAGCATGCAGCATCTGCCCAGCTGTGTTTAAACTGTCTCAATGCTGGATACATAGCTGAGTATTGTAGTTCTAGGAATAATGCATGGCGTGTGGATGTAAGCATCATATCAGACTACACGTTGACATATCTGAGCCAACTGTAGGAGCTGCTGCTAATCATACTTCTAATGTGAATCATGCCATTGTTTCTGTGGCTGCTGGTGAGTCCAATACGGTGGTTAACCATGCTAAATTGTAATCGACTGCTTGAGCCATTCTGGAGATGGCATAAGGTCAGTCGGCTGCTGCTTGAGTGCTGCTGGACAGCGGTGCATAGAAGTGTTTTGTACCTAAGTCTGTAATACAATCATTATCTGCTTCTACTTATTCTTATTCTGTTAAAATAATGGGCGTGGGGGAAATGTGACTGCGGTTGCAAAAAAGAGAGTCTCTTACCCTCAAGTCCTTGTGCGATTCTGACTTTTGTTTATCTTTTTCAGCTCTGGTTCTGAGAAAGGTTAGTACGGATCTACCGAGCTGCTCGTTTGGAGTTTCTGATGGTGAACCATTCAGCAGTTTGCAGCTTGCCAATCCTGACTATGGACGACCTTCACGAATTAACTGTATATTGGACACATCAATTTATGCTGCTATTCTGAGGGAGGGTCTGATAAGAGGCTCATCTGGTACTAATCTCGTTACTGTTGGCACTGTCCTGGGCTGATTGGTTTCTGGTGGAACATATGGCGAGGCGTCAAGTTCCTAGCCTTCTGTGTCGGCTCATGTTGCCCAGATGGAGAACCTGGATTGTCTAATATCTAAGTTCTGGCTTACCGAGGAGGTGCCTACCATTTCTATCTCTATGTTACCAAGGGATGCGATCTGTTATCAGCATTTTCGGACTACTCATTGTCGCAATGCTGATGGGCGTTTTGTGACTATCACTTGCTGAGGCGAGCAGGAGTTCATTCATGAAGGATATAACTCGCTGGTATCTATTTCGTCTGGAGAGACGACTTCTAAAGAATACTGCACTGTCTGCTAAATTCTCGGATTTCATAGATGATTATCTGAGATTGGATCATATGGAAAAGGTTCCTGATGATCAGGTAAAATATGACTATTATATTTATTTGCCTCATCATCTTGTGCTGAAAAATGATGGTACTGGTAAAATAAGAGTGGTGTTTAATGCTTCTTTAGGAGAGGCTGATGATATTTCTTTTAATTCTTTGGTTTATACTGGGCCTAAATTACAAACTGATGTACTGGCTACTATGATTAGATGATCGGAATTTCCAGCAGATTTTCTGGCGTCAATCTGTAGATGAGCCTGTCCAGTCTTTTAGGCTTTCTACTGTTACTTATGGTACGGCTTGTGCTCCGTTTCTGGCGAATGCTTGCATGCTACAGTTGGTTGAGGAGAACAAGGGTAGTTTTCCAAAGGTGTACGATGTCATTACTCGTGGACGGTATTTTAATGACTTCTTCGGCGGTGGTGATGATGTTCAATCCGCTCCGTTAATCCATAATCAATTCGTTGAGGTGTTGAGGTGTTGAGGTGTAAGCATCTGCAGGCGTGAGAGTCGCTAAGTGGGCGGCAAATAAACCTGAATTGACCAGTTGCCTGGTCTGGCATTTGAGGAGGCCACTGGTTCGCTATTTCAGAATCCACAAGTAGTTTCGGCTTTGGGTATTTGTTGGCTATCACGAGAGGATACTTTTACTTTCAGGGTTTCTGAGGAGGTTGATGGATCTTTCAGGATCACCAAGAGGCTGATTTGCTCATATATTGCTAAATTATATGACCTTGGGGGATGGTTGTCTACTCTAATCACCAGGGTCCAGATTCTTATACAGAATCTGTTGATTTTAGGTAGAGAATGTGATGATGAAGTTCTGAAGGAGTTTTTCATCTTTTGTCATCTATCTATTGCTAAAATAATTAGCAGTCTGTCATATGTTAAAAGATGGAGATCCAATGTTCGTTTGGCAATCCTGCAAGGTTGACTTGGTTTGGCTTTGGGTATTCGTTGGCTATCACGAGAAAATGCTTTTACTTTCAGGGTTTCTGAAGAGGTTGATGGATCTTCCAGAATCACCAAGAGGCTGATTTGTTCATATATTGCTAAATTAGGGTCCAGATTCTTATACAGAATCTGTGGATTTTAGGTGGAGAATGAGGTGATGAAGTTCCGAAGGAGGTTTTCATCTTTTGTCATTTATCTATTGATAAAATAATTAGCATTCTGTGTAATGTTGAAAGATGGAGATTCAATGTTCGTTTGACAATCCTGCAAGATTGACTTGGTTTTCTGCAGGTGAGCTGGCTGTTGGTCGGTTGATGTTGCTGAGGTCGGCACAGGCTCAATGCTTTTCAGAGGAGATTAAGGATCTTCAATCCACTAAATATTTATTCAAAACTAGTCCTATACTTAGACTTTCGCCCTTTATCGACGATCAGGATCTGCTTAGGGTAAGAGGTCGTATTCAATATTCTTTTCTATCAGAATCGGAAGGGCATCGTATTATTTTGGATCGTAGTAGTCATGTTGGGCACTTATTTGCTGTTAGAGCTCATATCTTGACACTTCATGGTGGTGCTTCATTGATTCATAGTCATATGGCTCAGCAGTACTGGCTGACTAGAGCTCGTAATGTTATTCGATGAGTTCTTCGTAAGTGTGTAGTTTGCTTTTGATTTTATGCCAATACAGTTAATCAAATGATGGCTCCATTGCCTGCTGTGCGAGTTTGACCTGCTAGACCATATTCTTACGTTGGAGTTGATTTTGCTGGTCCCTTTATAATCAAGTGTTCTGTAGGTCGAGGCATTAAGACTCAGAAAGTTTATGTTGCTATTTTTATTTGAATAGTGGTCAAGGCTGTTCATCTTGATGTCGTTTCCAGTCTCTCCACTGATGCGTTCATGGCAGCCTTTCATCGTTTCGTATCTCGCAGAGGAAATGGCAAGACTGTCTATAGTGATAATGGTACTAATTTCGTTGGAGCTTCTATAGAATAGAAAAGACTGTTTTATGAGTCATCTGAATCCTCTCAAATAATCACTGAGGCTGTAGCTCGTGATGGAATTAAATAAACGTTTAATCCAGATTGTAGTCTACATTTTCGGGGATTATGGGAAACTAACATCAAGTCATTTTTTAATAGGTGCTCCTTTGGTGTCACCCCTGGAGGCAATCGACATTACTGATGATACAAATTTTTCTGATGTTTCTACATGGCATCGTTTGTCTGCTCTAACACAGCACTTCTGAAAGCGATGGAGGAATGTTTACTAGAACTAACAACTGCACGGAGAAAGGAAAGTATTATTAAAATGGGTTCTAAATCTAATATATATAATTTATGTATTAAGGTATTTGAAAAAAAGTGACAATATAATTTCAATTAGTACTATAGCTTGAATTTTAGGGACTAATATTGGTACTATTATATTATGAAGTAAGAGCATAAAGAGTATAGCCGAATAAACATGTAAAAATGGCCTTAACTCGGATTTCCTTGAAACTTTGCTTATTTTTTTGTCTTGTCAAAAAACTAAAACCCTGAAAGTTTCATATCCCTATGGTCAAAATTGGCTTCATAACCTCAAAAAACGTGTTTTTCGGTTTTTCTGCTATAATTAGGTGAATTCTTAATGGATCTTCAAAATTCGAAATCGAGGTAAAAGAGAACAATAAAACGCATATATTTAGTGACTATATAAAACCTTGCGAGTCTCAAAAATAACCTAAAAATAAATTTGAAAACTTCAAAATGGCCTGTACTTTAACGGTATGAATGCATACTTATTCTTGACTGTTAGAAACTTTACTTTTCATAAAATCTATCATTTATATTCATTGCAGATTTTTGTAGGAATGGTGGAAAGTACCTAAAATATCAAAAAACTGAAAATTTTATGGATTTATAGCATTTTAGAGGCTTTATTGCATTCTTATCATTAAAATAATACCAAATAAACGTTCAGCAACCAAAAAAATCTTCTAAATATCGATATTCAGTCGGATTTATATCATATGCATCCATAAAATACGAGAATAATCTTAAAAAAATCGTTTTTCGACCAAAGAGACATTTTGTGATAGATTTATTAATAATTATAAATCTTTCATTGAAAATTTTTGAAATATCTATGAAATCTTTCATCAAATGTTTCAAGATACGTTTTAGAAATATTTCATGTAAGATTTATAATTAATTATAATCAATCCATGAAATATTTAAAATATTTCAGAAATTTGTAAAATAATATTTTATGAAATATTTTAGAAATATTTAGAGAATATTTCGTGAAATATTTCATAAATCTTTCAAGAAATCTGTATGAATATACAGTCGACTACCTCGATATTACCGCTCTTTTAGTGGCCATACCCCTCCGTCAATGCTCGACGCTGATCCCTTCCATATCTACTGACTCTTGAGCCCTGGAATTCATATCTGACATTTTCTATATGATCACAAGTTTCTTAACCTTTTATTGATAGTAAAAACATGGATTTGAAGACAAGAATATAAACGTAGGCTGAATCTAAAGCCAAAAAATGTAGTGCGCCCCTTGGCTATAATCAGAGCGTAAGAAACTATCTTTCAATTCGAATAAAACGGTCATTGGTGGGGGTATGTCGATACTTAGAATTTTACCTCCCTGTGTCGGCCTGGTAGGCCATATCGAAGTAGTTGACTTCAGTCATGATATAGTCTTAGAAATATTTTATTATTATTTTTGAAAGATTTCCTGAATATATTATGTAATATTTTAAATTAATCTTTTGGAATGATGTATGAAATATTTAGGAAATATTTCATGCTATGTGGGAGATATCTTCAAGTGAATTTAATGGTATGAAAAATAATTCTTAAATTTAATTTTTAATTTTGTCTATATTTAAAAAAATATTTTTAATCATAAAAAATTACAATATTTTATATTAATAAAGTATAACTTACTCTTTTTATATTTCTTTTGAATCTTCATCACTATCTTTATTAATTATAGGGATTGTATTTTCCACATGAAATAAATCATTTAATGCTGCTGCAGAGATAGTGTAGATGGAACACTCCATCATAGAACGGCACGGATACGGCACGGCACGGAACAGTACGACCCCTTGAAAAGTTCCATCATCTGGATTCTCCCTAAGACGGGCAGGACAGAAGTACCTTGAAAGAGCCACCGAAATTATTATTAAATAATTATTTTTAAAATTAAAAATTGAATTTAAGTGAATTACGAAGGAAAATAATGAATAACAAATAGAAAGCGAATAAAAAATTAGTAATTTAGTAATGAACAATTTTTTTAATAATTAAATCATGTTTTAAGTTTAATAAAGATAATATTTTTTTCGTTATCAACTAAAATAGCAGACTAACTTATTTTCAATTTCAGATTGCCTAAATGTGCATATTTTTGTAAATTATTGTTACGTTCTTGTGTTATGTAATCATTGTCTTTTTTTTTTAATAGTTAATACCGTAAAGAACGGGATTCTTATCAGGGCATGATTTCTTTTATATAATCAGAAACTACATCTTCTACGGTAACACTAACAAATATAAACTACAGAGCTGTCCCGCACAGCATAAAATGTTTTGAAATATTTCGAAAATATTTTAAACGTTTTATACTGCGTGGGGCTCACCTGCTTGCTTGTACTCCAACACAAGCTCAGCTCGCTAATGCATCTTCAAAATAGTAAGATATTTTAGTAATATTACATTACTATTTTGATGTTAATTACTTTTAAATCATGCTGTAGCACAACATGAAATATTTTTGCTGGCTAGGCGCATTATTTGGCGATATTTTGGTGGTGCTCGACAAAACATCGCACTGAACAATATAAACAATCTCAGTAAGAAGCTCTTAGAATCCATCAATATGTTTTTGAGGTTATTTCAAAGAAATCATACAAAGGATTGTCTCGAATACGTCAGAAAAATGATAGTTGAGGTCATTTTCAGTCACTATATGCATTTTTGAGGTTAATTTCATATCTTTCGGCCAAAAATTGTACTGAATAAGATTAAAAATCAGTACTAAGGAAGCCACTGGTCAGTGAATAAATTTTAAAGGTTACTTTAAAGATGACGTGGTGAAATTATAGTTTAAGATGGTAATAAAAAGATAGCAGAAGTCTTTTTGGTCGAAAAACGATTTTTTTAAGCTTATTCTCGTATTTTATGGATACATATGGTATAAATCCGACTAAATATCGATATTCAGAAGATTTTTTTAGTCGTTGAACGTGTATTTGGTGTTATTTTCATGATCAGAATGCAATAGAGCCTCTAAAATGCTATAAATCTATAAAATTTTCAGTTTTTTTATATTTTAGGTACTTTCCACCACTCCTACAAAAATCTGCAATTTATATGAATGATAGATTTTATGAAAAGTAAAGTTTCTAACAGTCAAGAATAAGTATGCATTCATACCGTTGATGTACAGGCCATTTTGAAATTTTTAAATTTATTTTTAGGTTATTTTTGAGACTTATAAAGTTTTATATAGTCACTAAATATATGCGTTTTATTGTCCTCTTTCATCTTGATTTCGAATTTTGAAGATCCATTAAGAATTCACCTAATTATATAAAAAAAACCGAATAACACGTTTTTTGAGGTTATGAAGCCAATTTTGACCATAGGGATTTGAAACTTTCAGGATTTTAGTTTTTTGACAAGACAAAAAATAAGCAAAGTTTCAGGGAAATCCGAGTTAAGGACATTTTTACATGCTTATTCGGCTATACTCTTTGTTATACTAAATTGAATTTGAATCAATGAAAAAATATGATAGAAATTTATTCTTTTTAATCACGTGTTTCAATCACGGACTATGAAATAATCAAAAACAGTATTTGAAGTTTACTAAAATTAACAACTGCACGGAGAAAGGAAAGTATTGTTAAAATAGGTTCTAAATCTAGTGTATCTACTTTACGTACTAAGGCATTTGAAATAAAAGTTAATATAATTTCAATTAGTACTATAGCTTGAATTTTAAGAACTAATGTTGATACTATTATATTATGAAGTAAGAGCATGAATTTTCGATGCTTAGTGTCTTTTTTTTTGGTACTAACACTGACATTTCACGTACACGATTCAAGGGCAATATTTTGCTGGAAATGTGATTGTTAAGAGGAGGTGGAGTATATCTGTCCTTTTCTAATCAAAGAATTGATTTTTTCACAAAAATTAATAATTGTAGCAAAAAATATGAAGAAAGCCCCATCTCGTATAATAAAAAGCAAGATTTTCTTTTATAAAGAAAAATCATTTTTATTGAAGAATACAATTATTAGTAATAACTCAAAATAATTTTTATATTAGTTCTTTTTACAACAAACTTTTCTTAATGATTAAATATATATATATATATATATATATATATATATATATATATATATATATATATATAAATATATAATGGTCGTAAATAACCATTTTTTTATCTTTATATTATTTTTATCATATTACAATTAATACATAGCATTTTTCATAATTTCTCTTATTTAATTTTTAAAAGAATTTGAATTTTCAATAATGGTCTTGAGAGCATGACGAAGCTGTCCGCCTTCTAATAATATTTCCAATCTTAACTTATGAATAAACGATGCGTTTAATCGAGTTTCTTTGCTACAAAGAAAAAATTTTTAAGATTAAACTCTAGTGCGGACAACTCAAGAAATCCACCAAAATATTATACATACAAAGTTATAATACAAACTTCCAATATGTCGTATTTTAAGGTTAGGTTTGTCGAGTTTGATATCTAATTTCCAATCCAAGCTCATAAAAAAATAACAAGTCTAAATGATTTTTTATTTTAACAAAAATTATTGTATAAATATAGCTTTAGTGCGGACAAGTCATTATATTTGTTTAATTTAAGAATTTAAAAAGATATTGATAAAATAAAAAAAGCAAAACTCGATTGCTGCAGCTCCGACATGCCGTTAACTGAGAAAGATAAATTGATTGTTAAAAGACAGGGATTGTATAGTGGAATTGGTTCCATGTTAACTGATATTCATATATTAGAATTTAATAATATTTTAAACTGGTGCACCTCATTTAACATGCAATCAACTTTACTAATTCAAAAACCACAACATATTAATTCAGTACTAATTGATGGAGAACTTATACAGTTATTATTTTCCGAAAATTTAGAAAAGGGTCACCGCATTTATGTGTATTATAATAATAAGGTAATTAATATATATAACAGTTTAAATCTTAAATATCTAAAAGATGAGCATAAGATTTATATAAACAAACTATTTCCAAACAAATCAGAATTGAGCATAGTATTTAAAACAGTACAATCACAAACAAATAATTATGATTGTGGCGTTTTTTCGATTGCTTTTGCTGTTGCAATACTTTATAATTTATGTCTTTGTTGTTTAAGATATGATGTTTCTCAAATTCGATTACATTTATCAAGAATTTTTGAAACGCATCAAATAAGAATGTTTCCAGTTTAAAAAAATTATAATAACGCAAATATTAATTATGATAACCCACCGGACATGATGAGGAGGAGTTTTCGTCATGAGGAACGTCTAAATCTAGATTTCACTGAGCTTGAACTATTAGAAAAAAACTCACAAATACATTTATTGGCAGAACAAAAAAAGATCATGGAAATGTATCGTAAATAAAAGAATTCGAATCATGAAACAATTTTGATGGAAATTGAGAATATCATTTCAGATACAAATTTTTTAAAACCAGACAATGATATAATATAAATCGATGATATCCACTTAAATTATAACGATGATAATGATATAATATAAATCGATGATATCCACTTAAATTATAACGATAATAAAATTAGGACAGTTGAGATTAAATTAAAGAGGCTCATCAAGCTAGGACCGTGTCATGTCTTGGCTTCCTTGGTGGTATTTGTATTATTGCAAATTTTCATAGATGAATACACTCTATGTTTCTAAAATATAATTATTATTATTATTTCAAGAACAAAAATCATTGCATAAATATATACTGAGAAAAAAATTTTTTTTTTCTTGAAAAGCTCTTGTGACTATTTACTTATATACAGCACTATACAGCTAACTTTGAAATATGTATACACGCACTCTGAGCGTCTTAGCATTATCACGCATGCGCAGTATATACTAGCCTTCGAGCATATATACATGGAGGCAGCATGTTATATGAAGAGTGGTGGCTATTTTAACGATGATGTGAAAGAGAAAGAAAATAACTACTTACATACTGTTTCTCTGGTCCACCGCTTATGGGAGCGTTACGCGAGAGAGATAGGATGTAAGTTAATATTTTCTTTCCCTCCATCTAAAGTTGCCACCACTTTCAACACGGCATGCTTCCTCCATAGTATATATGCTCTAAAATACCAGCTGATTCTTCGATTCTACGTTAATCAAATATTTTTAACTTTTACACTTAATTTCTTTTTATTTTGATGGCTTACCCTCTTTTTTCTTAATTGCGTTGTAATCTTTATTAATAAATCTATATCCTTTTAGTTTTTTATAAAAAATCTTTGCGTAGGGATTTAATTACGATAACATTTGTAGTTCCATCATGCGTTTTTCACATAAAGCCTGTGTATAAGAACAATGATTTGACACATTGATTTCTTTAAATTTTGATAACTTATTCTATATCTTTTTAAGTAACGAAAAGATGGAAGGTCAATGAAAATTTTTTCAAAGTTTTATAAAAATCCATTCAGTATAGAAAATAACATTGGAGACTGGGAGCCTCCTTAAATGTAGAAAAAAAGAGTCAAAAGAAATAGATAAAAAAGAAGCTTCATTTGTAACAGGATTTAATAGGAAAATGGTAATAGGACAATCACATAAATATAAAGAAAATTCAGAAAAAGACATTATTATGAAAATGAAAGAAAAAAAAAGTAATGATAAATTAGAACTAAGACGTGTTTAAGAAGCTTCACGTAAGAAAAAAGCTTATATGAAAATGAAAAAAGGACAACCAAATAAATGTAAACAGAAACTAGAAAATACTAAGATAACCAAATTGCAATTCAAGGAAACAATGAGTACTGATGAATTAGAACAAATACGTGCGAATGAGACTTTACGTAAGAAAGAAGCTTACATAAAAATTACAGAAAAACAACCGAAAAAATATGAAGTAAAATTAGAAAATACTAAAATAACGAAATTCAAATTCAAGGAAAAAATGAGTACTGATAAATTGGAACAAACACGTGCGAATGAGGCTTTACGTAAGAAAGAAGCTTTTATAAAAATTAATGAAAAACAACCAGAAAAATATACAAAAAATTAGAAAATAATAAAATGACAAAAATGAAATCAAAGATAAAAAAGGATGCTGATAAAATGAAACAAATACGTACAAATGAAGCTTTACGTAAGAAAAAAACTCACATAAAAATAAAATAAGAACAATCAAACAAATTTAAAAAAAAATCGAAAATATTAGGATATTAAAAATAAAATCGATTGAAAATAGAGATACTAATAAATTTAAAAAATTGCATGAAAAATAAAAATTACACAAAAAAGGAACTTAGAGAAAACTTATTGATGAAAATTGAGAATCAAAAATTGGAAAATGCCGATATTGTTAACAAAACACAAGTAAATAATGATTGATATCATTCAAAAAAATCACGCACTAGGTGTAAACAAATAGAAATTGATGACAATAAACATATTATTAATGATACTACAATAAATATACCAATAGATGGAAAAAAGTGAAAATATAAATATGATTCTTATCAATTAAAGACATTATTCATAAAGTGTAAACGATTAACAATTGAAGACAATAAAAATCATAATGAAAATTACAATAATCATTATAATAACAATCATAATATTGTATTGAACAAAGTTGTTGATAACACAATAAAGGGCAAAGTAGAAAAAAAATTGAAGAAATTAAATGACCAAATTTTAACCGAGAAAATTAATTCGAAACTGATTGGTTGTATAGCAAATATATATTTTGATTAAAACTTTATATTTGAAAATTACATTGGTTCCATGACAAATACATTGTTGTTTATTGTGATGCGAAACATTTTGCTTTCGAATCTACTAAAAGTAACGAATTATCCAATTGTTGTCATAAAAGTAAAGTAGAATTGCTTGGAAATCCTCCTTATCCAGAGCAATTAAAGTTTTTAGCAACTGAATTAATGGAAGAAAGTATTGATTTTCGATGAAATGTTAGGTTGTACAATAATGCTTTAGCATTCGCAAGTTTTGGTGCCAATTTTGATACATTTCCGGGTAAAGGACCACAACTTATTGGATAATGTGGAAAAATTTACCATAATCTATATGCATTACATCCTAATAAAGATGAAACACGTAAATATGGACAATTATATATTTTTGATAATGAAATGGCAACGATTGAATGGAATAAGTTTAATACAAATTAAACATTATTAAAAGATTTAGATAACTTAATGAGAGACATTAACTTTTATGCCAAAGCCTATAAAATGATTCATAAAGTAAAAAAAGAAGAAGTACAACAATGTGCAAAAATCAACTGCCCTCCAAGGGCTGTTACCATGTTTATTGTCCGCAATAATAATTTCGATAAAAATAAATATAATCCACCTACCTGTAATGAAGTTGCAATAGTATATGTTGGAGGAGACGATGTTTCTCCTATTGAATGTGATATTCTCATTTACTCTAAGTATGATGAACCAATTAGTATAGCGACAGTTAACAAACATACAGATCCTATGACATATCCGCTTATTCATCCTAATAGTGGTTTTGGATGGATGTCAAATATGAAAAATGAATTTGGGAAATCTACTATTTTAAATTTGCAATTTTATAATTATAGATTTAGTGTTAGAAATGAATTTAATCCATACCTTAATTTGGGAAAATCATCTCTACAGTTCATTGTTGATGGGTTTGTAAAAGTTGAAATCTCCAGATTATATTTCATACAAAAAAACCAAAACTTATTAAGAAGTGATTGTTACAAAGGTGTTATAGACTATTTACATAACAAAAAAGAATTAGATTCTTCAAAAATTGGAAAAATGGTCATATTACCATAAAACTGTACAGGAAGTCCACGATTTTCAAAACAAAATTACATTGACTCAATGACACTTGTAAATTGTCATGGTAAACCTGACCTTTTTGTAACTATGACCTGTAACCCATATTGGAAAGAAATAACTGAAAACTTGAAAATTTATGAAAATGCAATAGATAGACCAGATATTATAACAAAAGTATTTTATTAAAAAGTAGAAGAATTAAAAAATTTAGTAATAAAAAAAGGGAATATTAAGAAAATGTATTGCATATAGTTATGTAATTGAATTTCAAAAACGAGGATTACCGCATATGCATATGTTGTTATTCTTAGATAAAAATAATAAATTTGACATTCCCGAAAAAGTTGATAAAATAATAATTGCAGAAATCCCGAATAGAGATATTTATTCAAAATTACATAGTATTGTTAAATAATTTATGATACACGGTTCCTGCGGTATGCAAGGTCAAAATTGTCCCTGTATTGATGAAAATATGAAACAATGTACTAAAAATTTTCCAAAAAAATTTAATAATGCAACAACATTTAAATCAAATGGATATCCACTATACAAATGTAAAAATGATGACGTCAAAATAATTTTCAAAAATAAATTTACAGAAAGCATTGCAGATAATGGATTTGTTGTTCCTCATAATCTTTACTTATTATTGGAATTTAATGCACACATAAACGTAGAAGTATGTTCCACTGTACAATGCATTAAATATTTATTCAAATACTGTTATAAAGATCATGATTGTGCATACATTAAAATACATCAAGTAAATGTCGATTTTCAATCAGAAAATAAAGACACTATTCAAAATGACAATCGTGAAAATGTTGAATATGAATATTACGATATATATCAGTACACGATATTTATGTCCACCTGAAGCAATGCACAGATTATTAGGATATCCTTTATATGTATTTTCACATACTATAAAACGACTAAGCGTTCACGAAGAAAATCAACAAAATGTATATTTAAAAGAAGGAAAAGAAGAAATCATGTAAAAAAATGTGGGAACAACATTAAGAGCAGGCCGGATTCGCTGTCCTTGTCTAATTGGCATTTTTGTTATTTACTCAAGTATTAATCGGTGTATCTGCCAATTGAAGGTTAAGCGCAATAGATATTATTATTACAAATATTTATGCACAAGAAAAAAAAAATCTATCGCTTTGTTTTTGAGAAAAGTAAGGAACGCGAAAATATTATAAACATAATCTTTTACTTCGGCGTTCCTTACTTTTCTTAAAAACAAATCGGTAGATTTTTTTTTTCTTGAGCATAGATATTCATAATAATAATATCTATTGCGATCAACCTTTATTTTGAAGATACACCGATTAATACTTGAGTAAATAACAAACAACTCAATTGTTACTCGGTCGGTATCAGGTTCTACTCCGGCCTGCTGTTAACAGCATATTATGAATTGAATAAAGAAGATTTTAAAGCACGAAATTACTTGTATTCAGATATACTAAATTTTTATACATTTGATGAAAAACTGAAAAAGTGGAATGAAAGAAAAAAAAAAGAAAACCAATACTAAGTAGAATGTACTTGGTAAGTCCGAAAGATAGAAAACTTTATTTTGTTAGGTTATTACTATTACATGTTAAAGGAGCCACATCTTTTGAAGCTTTGCGTACTGTTGATGATGTGATGTACAATTCGTTTTATGAGGCAGCTAAGGCAAAACAATTACTACTATTATATTAAGGTGAAGAATTAATACTTTTTTTTTCTTACGTGAATATCTTTTGCATAATTGTCACATACATACATACACACGTGCACCTTTAACATACATACACACATACATACATATACACACATATATACATACACATACACATACACTTACTTATACACATATCACACATACACAATATTTGTCACTCCGTCTCCGTCTGTCCGTCCCCGTCTTTCCGTCAACGAAGATAGATCCCAATAGAAGCGCAGAACCCTGAGTTTGAAGCTATAAATATGTAGTTGGCACCCCGATCAAGCGCGGCGTTAATGTCGCTTTCAGTAGGTAAATTATAACCAAGCGGCAGTTATTATTGCTATTTATTTTGAGTATATTTTGAAACTATAATACAGTAAAAAAATATGATCAAATTCTATATAATTATTTTTAAATGAATTTAGAGAATGAAATAATGAAAAACAACAACTTCAAGTTCAACTTAAACTTTTGTTCTTAAACCTCAAAAGGCGAACAATTTATATATTACATTCTTTTTATAACGTTTGTAATCATTGATGGCGTATTTAATTTTTTTTTCTTTTGCGAATGTTATAAGAATATTGTAATATAAATAATAGTCCTTTCAATTATTTAATTTAATATGGTGAAATTGAAAATTAAATATTCTCTTCGTAAGATTTTAAAGTAAAAGTTATTCAAAAACTTATTAGAAACTAAATTTCACTTTCAGATTATTCATCTTAAAAATTATTCAAATTTTATTTCATTCACTTTGCAAATTGTAAGCATTTAAAAAAAAATAATTATAGTCTATTAATAAAATTAAATATTTAAAAAAATTTAATTTCACAAAAATTTAAATTTTTAATACTCTTGGTTTTATTAATAAACTATAAAATTTTTTTTACACTTGCAAAAGGAAAAAAAATTACATACGCCAACTCTGATTACAAACATTATAAAAAGAATGTAATCTATTAATTGTTTGCCCTTTGAGGTATAAGAATAACAGTTTAAGTTTAACTTAAATTGTTTTTCATTATTTAATTTTCTTAATTTATTAAAAAATAAAAATTTAGAGAGTTTGTTCATATTTTCTAAACTTTATTATAATTTCCAAATATATACTTGGAATAAATAGCAATGATAACTGCCGCTTAGTTATCATTTACCTACTAAGAGCTACGCTAACGCCGCGCTTGGTCGGGGTACAAACTACATATTTATAGCTTCAAAGCGCCTTGGGGTTCTGCGCTTCTATTAGGATCTATCTTCGTTGTTTCCGTCTCCATCTCCGTCTCTCCATTACCGTCTCGCCATCTTCGTCACTTCATTACCGTCTCTCCATCTCCGTCTCTGTTTCTTCGTCTCTGTTTCTCTGTCTCCGTTTCTCCGTCTCCGTCTTTTTTTCTTTTAGTTCGAAATTATGAATTCACATAATTACACGAACATTAAAAAAAAATATAAAAGAAAGTAAAAATTATTATTCTTTCAATGTTATTTATTAATCAAGCAAACGTGTTCAAAGCGCTGTCGCAATGCTTGAGATTCAAAGCGAGCGACCACGTAATAAATCTCTATGTTCGGATTTAGCTTTCTGTATACGTTATAGTACGAAGAACCGTAGCGAGTGACTACATAGTTAATTCGCAGTGTTAGCCTTCGGCCTTCTGCAAGATTTAATGCGAAGAGTCGGAGCGAGCCACAGCGCAACTTAGTCACAGCGCTCTGCTCGGATCAATGTGATCTTTCATACAGAAAATTCGAATGATTGGCTACGATATTATTACGCACTCTTATATTGAGATTTTCCGTCATTAATAGCTGCGAATGTTATTCACATCATTCACAACAAACAACTTCGCAGCGCGTAAATTCGGCTTCTTTTTGAGTGTAGAAAGGTAAGTTTAAAGTAATGTAATGAATTACAATACACAATATTTTAATATTTATTTGAAGTATTAATTATTATAATAATTTATAATTCACACATATATTTCTATAAATGATACAAAACATTTTTTAGTATTGAATGAATATTAATAATTTTTAAAACATAAATTTCTAATATTAATTCAACACTAAAATAAAAACTGTATCATTTTATTATAAATAAATCTTTAATTATTGTAACAATCAATACTTTAAATAATTAATATTAAAATATTGTATTTTACTTTAGTAAAAAAAAAAATTAATTTCCCCTTTGTCAATAATTGACCAAGGGTAAGTGCTCTTTTGTCCTGTAATAAATTCACTGAAATAAGGTGACATTTTCACTGAAATTCAATAGCTTCTTCACTAAAACACAGTAAAATTTTCACTGAAATTCAAATAGTGAATATTTTAATAGGATTGTAGTTTCAGCAGAGTTAAGGATGCACACAATAAAACTAGCATTCATATATAAAGTTAATTAAGTTTATTTATTTATAAAATTTACTATATTCAAATAAACACTCTTTTATAATTATACTCGTTCTAATTAGTTTTTAGCAAAATACAATATTTTAGTATACGCGCGCGTCTCTTCAGGGACTGACCAAGGCGTACATAGTTAAATAGAGAGAGGAACATCGAGAGGGCGCAAGAATCGCCAGCAACAACACCAGAAACCAACTAAGGTTGTGCGCCTATTCTTAGCACTTCCTCCCGCACATCTTTAATTAAATAAATTAAATCGAATTAAAGGACACGATAAAGGCTCATGGCTGAGTAGTGTCCTCTGATCTTAAGAATAGGCCGGAGCAGTTTTGAATACCGACCGAGAAGTGAAAATGTTATTTTATCATAAATAGAATAATTATACTATTTTCAAAAGAAATTGTTATCAACCACAATTTTTTACACATACATGATTGTATAATAGATGTTTTTTTCATAAAATTCACCATATTTTAAACCGGAAGTAAGTAAACGTACTTAAAGTTTAAGAAACAGCTGTAATATAAAATTTTTTATTTTTTAAAATTGTCTTCAATTATTTTTGGCGAGCGCAATAGAGAAATAAATTTCATGAATGTATTTAAAATTTTAATGCATTCCATTACGTATACTAGGAGAAAATTAAACGACAGACTTTCGATTGTCGGTCGGTATCGAATCTTCTCCGAGCTGCTCTTTAGGCCTGTAAGAGAAGAGAACAACATGAGTTTATGTATTAATATTGTTTTATATCAGTTTCATTAATTTGCATGAGACTTGTGAGGCAAAGACTTAGTCAAAATATCCACAATCTGATATTTTAAACTAACCACTTGTCTTTCACTAGCTCGCTCGAAATGCACTCGTGAAATACTCGTTTCTATCTAATCTTTGTCTAAACTCTCGTTTAAGTAACATGATTATTACCATACCATTGGTGTAAACTCATTTCTTAAGAGGCGATCGGGTGTATTCGCCGCTACATACAGGGTGGCGCTGCGGCCAGAGGAGAGAAATCTATTAAATATTTTTTATACAGCTATTTACAATTTTCTGAGATGACAATATACTTTTAATGTTGACATTTCCTCTAGCCATATATATGTAGAATAATTATTAATACTTATTTTGTTTGAAAAGTCTAAAATATTGTTATAAAGCGAAAAATAAGATGCAACGTAGGACCGATGTAAACATGCGTGCACTTTCCTTTAGTGCGACAGAAAGAGCAATACTAAAGAATGATGTATACTGATGTTTACGTCGGCTTTACCTCGCGCCCCAATTTTCGCTTTATAACAATATTTTAGACTTTTCAAACAAGATTAATATTAATAGTTATTCTACATATATATGGCTAGAGGAAATGACAAGATTAAAAGTATATTATTGTTTCAGTAAATTTTAAATTGTTGTATAAAAAATATTTTGTATTTTTCTCTCACCTGACCGCAGCGCCACCAAACGGCGAATGGTTCCGACCGCCTCTTAAGACTCGTTTATAGATAAAATCATTTTTAACTCGTCATAGGTGGTAATCAGCTAATAAGCTGAAATCAGTTCTTGACTTCAATAACTCATCAATACCTATTTTACCTGATAAGTGAGTGAAATAAATACTGTTCCCTTTTCGTTCGCATATGCAGAAGGATCTTTGAGTAATTTTACAGCATAATTGCTTGAGTAAGACATGCTTTTAATCGTCCAGAGAAACCTTCAAATAATCGTGTCTTCCAAGATAGTACAAATCCATAAGTTTTGTATTTAACTACCCGTTCAATTTTCTTTCATTCTCGTTCAGTTAACTTTGTTTGATGTTGACTCAGAACATTTATTGCATATGTAATGTCTGATATACAAGAGTTTGTTAGATCAAATAAAGTACCAACCTTATTACCTTATTACTTTTTTCAATTATCATTATAGTATTTAACTCCTCGTGATCCTTTTCTAATCAATTTGTCACTTGATTTGTGACCATTGGTATTCTTTGGGGTACTTTTCGTCTGAATCTAATTTAATTAATATTTCGTTAAGAGAAGGCCGTATAGCTCTGTTCTTGTCTAATATAAATTTTCGTTAATATTAATAAATTAAATATTGCTATACAAAAGTAAAGGTATAGCTCAATAGATTTCAAGACGAGCAAACGATCCTATTTATGAAAAAATATAAAATTTTTATTAGTTTCCGAGTGACGTCTGAAACGGAAAAACAGTTATCATATTCAATTGTTTTTCCGTTCCAGACCTCACTCGGAAACTAATGAAAATTTTATATTTTTTCATAGAATAGGATTGTTTGCTTGTCCTGAAATCTATTGAGCTATACCTTTACTTTTGTATAGCAATATTTAATTTATTAATATTAACGAAATTTTAAATTAGACAAGAACAGAGCTATACGGCCTCCTCTTAATGTAGTTATCTCGTTTGATTTTCAAGAGCTTCGCACATTTGTCTCTTTAGGTTTTGCTCCTGAGAGAAACTTTATGTTGTCCAATATTGAATATTTGAAACTCCTTTAAGAGCAGGCCGGATTTGCTGTCCTTGTCTAAATAAGATTTTTGTTATTTACTCAAGTATTAATCGGTGTATCTGCCAATTGAAGGTTAAGCGCAATAGATATTATTATTACAAATATTTATGCACAAGAAAAAAAATCTACCGCTTTGTTTTTGAGAAAAGTAAGGAACGCGAAAATATAAACATAAACTTTTACTTCGGCGTTCCTTACTTTTCTCAAAAACAACGCGGTAGAATTTTTTTTTCTTGTGCACAGATATTCATAATAATAATATCTATTGCGTTCAACCTTTAATTTGAAGATACACCGTTTAATACTTGAGTAAATAACAAAAAACTCAATTGTTACTCGGTCGGCATCAAATTCTATTCCGGCCTGGTCTTAATAATTTTGTTTTATTTTTCTCAATTTAATAACATCGTATATTAATATAACATTGTTCATATGCAACACCAAATTTGAGAGTCAACAATCATTTTTTTGGGCCCTTCTATTTTTTTATTCTTATATTTTCTTAGGCTCTATATTTTCTTGGGCTCTATAGTTTTTTGGCTCTATATTTTTCTAGGCCTTATATTTTTCGGATCCTCCATTTTTCTGAGTCCTATTTTCTTTAGGCCTTATATTTTTTTGGGCCCAATATTTATAAATAATTTTATACGTTGTTGTATTCCACCCAATGGTGCCAGACAGGGTATATACCCCGAGGACAAATAAAGAATGTCTATGTCTAACTTTATGTCTCTCTCATACTCTTTTGCTGTCTCTCTTTCTCTCTCGCCCTCTCTTGCTCTTTTAATTTATCAGTACCATCTTTTTCTTTAATGACATTTTTGTTATCCTACTATTATTTCCCTGTTGAAAAAATCTACCTGGATTTCCACGTGGAAATCCACGTGGATTTCACATGGATTCCATGTGGATTCGCATAGGAATCCACGCGGATTGCCCACATGAATTTCTAAATATCTACATGGATTTCACAAAATCCATATGGATTTTTTTTAAATCCACGAGAAGCACATAAAATTAACACAGATTTTATAAAATTCATGCGAGTTCCTTGAAAGTCCACATAGATTTTATGTAATCCATATGGATTCTTTAACAGTCGACGAGGGCTTTATAAAATCAACATGGATTTTTTACGTGGAAATCCATGTGGGTAATCCACGTGGATTCCTATGCAAATCCACATGGAATCCATGTAAGACCCACGTGGATTTCCACATGGGTAATCCACGTGGAAATCTAGGTGGATTTTTTCAGTAGGGTTAATTTTTCTTTATATTTATTTGATTGTTTTCCTTTAATTTTTATATAAGCTTCTTTCTTAAGTGAAGCCTCATTCGCATGTTTTTGTTCCAATTTATCAGTACTCATTTTTGCTTAAATTCTATTTTTGCTATCTTAGTATTCTCTAATTTTTCTTCATATTTATTCAATTGTTCTTTTTTAATTTTTATATAAGCTTCTTTCTTACGTAAAGCCTCATTTAAACGCATTTGTTCCAATCCATCAGTACTTTTCTTTCTTGAATTTCAATTTCGTTTTGTATCTTTGTATTTTTTTACTTTCTTAAATCTATTAAGTTGTTTTTTTCATTTTCATATAAGCTTCTTTCTCACGTAAAGCCCCATTTATACGTATTTGTTCTAATTTATCAGTATTTTTTTTCAATTACATTTTTATTATCTTATTGGTATTTAATATTTTTTCATATTTATATAGTCGAACTTCTTTTATTTTCATATAATCCCATATGGAAAAAATTTTTGGATATAATTGTAAATAACTGTTAATAACTGTAAATAAATGTAAATAACTGTAAATAACTGTAGAAAACCCTACTAAAAAATGTCAGGTGAAAAATCACCTGATTTCTCACTTGATTTCTCACCTGATTTCTCATGCCAAAATCTCATGTGACTATTAGCGCAAAAAAACTAAGTTCCAAACCTATCGAAAAATTCTAAGTTTTTATCACGGAAAACAACATTGAGAAGTATGATTCTTTTTTCATTTTTCATAATTTGAAATTGATTTTTTATACGTAGAATTTCAATTTTTTAATTTCATTTTTCTGGTCATAGAAATAAATTTCAAACCACTCTAAAAATTATAAGTCCCGATCTTATAATTTTTAACACAAGCCTCTTTTATTTACGTGAGAGAGAGAAGAGAGAGAAAAAACATCAAAAACACATGCACAAGAAGCCTCTTTTATTCTTTTATACACTATGAGTTGAATTAAAATGGAAAAAAAGTGTGTACATACTTTTGATAAAACTACACTATTTATAAGTTAAGATTTTAAAGTTTTTACTGTCGTGACCATGTGCGTTCGTTGTTCCTTTACACTAGAAAAAGCAACACATTTAGTAAAATGTTCCTGAGCATTGTCTCAATATAATACATCTCTCATCGTACTTTTTAAAATACAATTCGCTCAAATTTATATAAACGTAACGTGCACAGTATCGCTTGTCTTTTCTTTCTTGTTATGAGAGAAACATAGACAGAATACAATAGTTCATAAATACGAGCGTATATTTCTTTTAGCAATAGTTTGCGTTAGGCCAAGTCTGTTGTCGAGAGATATTTTCGCTTGAGGCACGAGAGGTGCCGACAGGAGGAGCATGAGTCGTTTCAGCTATAGCTAAATGTGTTGCTTTTTCTAGTGTAAAGGAACAACGGACGCACGTGGTTACGATAGTAAAAACTTTAAAATCTTAACTTATAAATAGTGTAGTTTTATCAATAGTATGTACACACTTTTTTTCCATTTTAATTCAACTCATAAATAGTGTATAAAAGAATAAAAGAGGCTTCTTGTGCATGTGTTTTTGATGTTTTTCTCTCTTTCTCTCTCTCTCACGTAAATAAAAGAGGCTTGTGTTAAAAAATTATAAGATCGGGACTTATAATTTTTAGAGTGGTTTGAAATTTATTTCTATGACCAGAAAAATGAAATTAAAAAATTGAAATTCTACGTATAAAAAATCAATTTCAAATTATGAAAAATGAAAAAAGAATCATACTTCTCAATGTTGTTTTCCGTGATAAAAACTTAGAATTTTTCGATAGGTTTGGAACTTAGTTTTTTTACGCTAATAGTCACATGAGATTTTGGCATGAGAAATCAGGTGAGAAATCAAGTGAGAAATCAGGTGATTTTTCACCTGACATTTTTTAGTAGGGAAGTGTTAAAAAATGTGGGAATTGGGACATAAATAACAGTTATTTACAATTATTTACAATTATTTACTGTTATTTACACTTATTTACAGTTATTAACTGTTATTTACACTTATTAACTGTTATTTACACTTATTTGCAGTTATTTATATTTATTTACAGTTATTTACATTTATTCACTTTTTTCACAATTATTTACAGTTATTTACGATTATTTATAGTATTTTACAATTATTTACAGTTATTTACATTTTCGAAAATTATCACGAATTTATTCAATAATTTTATATATAGGCGAAAATTTTAAAAAATGTGAATAACTGTAAATAATTGTAAAAAACTATGGAAAATTGTAAATAGTTGTAAATAATTATAAATAACTGTAAATAACTGTAAATAACTGTAAATAACTATAAATAATTGTAAATAATTATTAATAACATTAAATTATCCACTAATTCAAAAATTTTTGAAAATGTAAATAACTGTAAATAATTATGAATAACTGTAAATAATTATGAATAATTGTAAATAATTATAAAAAACTGTAAATAATTGTAAATAACTGTAAATAACAGTTAATAACAGTTAATAACTGTAAATAACTGTAAATAATAGTAATTAATAATAAATAATAGTAAATAACTGTAAATAACTATTATTTATGTCTCAATTCCTACATTTTTTAACAGTTATTTACAATTATTTACTATTATTTACAGTTTTTCACATAAATTATTTCCATATGGGATTTTCTTTTACATAAATATCACGAACACGCCTTAGTTCTAATTTATCATTACTTTTTTTTCTGCATTTTCATAATCATGTCTTTTTCTGAATTTTCATTATATTAATTTGATTGTTCTGTTACCATTTTCATATTAAATCTTGTTATACATAAAGCTCCTTTGTCGTCTATTTCTTTTAATTCTTTTTTTATTTAATTTCATCAGTCTTAATTTTAATATCGTTATAATTTATGTGGATGTCATCGAAATCCATTAAATCATCATTCGATTAAAAAAAATTGTTCCAATTTCCATCTGGATTATTTCAAGATTTGAATTCTTCTGTTCACGATACATTTCCATGATATTTTTTGTTATGCTAATCAATGCATTTTTCAGTTTTTTTTCAAGAAGTTCAATCTTAGCGATCACGGTGCTTCAGAGTAAATTTAAATAAAAATTTAATGTCACTTCAAAATTTAAGTAATCTTCCACTAAAATATTTCATGAAAGATTTCAGGAACATTCCATAAATATTTTGCTGAAAGATTCCGAAAAACTTTAAAATAGTAAACTTCAAAGTAGTAATATTCAATATTCGTGCAGCGGAAAATTACATAAATCTTTCAATAATATTCGACGAAATATATCATAGAAAGATTCAAGTAATCTCCCAGTGGAATATTGTATAAAAGATTCTAGAAGGATTCCATAAAGTTTTCGTTGGAAGATTGCACGGAACTTTTTTACGGGAGATTTCCAGTGATGCTGATAGAGGAATGTTCGTTAAATGGAAGTTTTATCCCCAAGTGGTTGGACGATACCCTACTTACTATGTAAGCGAAAGGGTCGGCGCTTTGTTGTGTATGATCAGAGCAAATATGAAAATGCGATTTCACAACTAAATGTCAATGTTTATGTATGTATATATGTATTGATGTATGAGTATAATCCGTTATTATATAATATATATACTATCTCCTCAAAGCAATTCAAAACCTTTCATGAATAGAATCATTCCATCATTCCAGAAATATTTCGTGGTAGATTTGAAGCTCTGAATCTTTCATCGGAATCTTCCAAAAATCTTCCAGGAATATTTCATGAAAGATGAGAGATTACCCAAACCTTCCACTGAAATATTCTTGAAATTTTTCAAGAATATTCCATGGAATATTCGAATGTAAGAAGAATCAAGGACATACGAATATTAGAGGAATATTTTTTTTTTAATTTCTGAAATATTTCAAATCTTCCGTGCCAATATTCTACGAATCTCCCTATTGAAAAAAAACACGTGCAAAATACACGTGTTTTTTACATGTAAAATTTGCGTGTTTTTTCAAGCATTTTTTTCACGTGTTTTTTTCACTTGTTTTTGTTGACGTGAAATATTGTGAAAATTGAAAAAAAACACGTGTTTTTTGTATATTTTTTCATATTAAAAACTACGCATTTTTCATTAACGAACAATGAGAATGTTTTGTAAAGAGTATTTATAATACTTTATTTTGACCCTTTTGAAAAAAATACGTTCTATCTACACGTATTTTTTATAACTCTTCGAAGATCGAAGAGCTTCTAAGACCCAGAGTGTCTGGCTTCATATATCTTGTGTCTTCGAAATTTGTATAGGGGATGACAAAACTGAGAAAAACGCCACCTAGTGATTTAAAATCGCTATTGATGATCGATTATGTCGGTCTGACTCTAAGTCACTAGGTGGCGTTTTTCTCAGTTTTGTCATCTCCTATACAAATTTCGAAGACACAAGATATATGAAGCCAGACACTCTGGGTCTTAGAAGCTCTTCGATCTTCGAAGAGTTATAAAAAATACGTGTAGATACACAACGTATTTTTTTCAAAAAGGTCAAAATAAAGTATTATAAATACTCTTTACAAAACATTCTCATTGTTCGTTAATGAAAAATGCGTAGTTTTTAATATGAAAAAATATACAAAAAACACGTGTTTTTTTTCAATTTTCACAATATTTCACGTCAACAAAAACACGTGAAAAAAGCACGTGAAAAAAATGCTTGAAAAAACACGCAAATTTTACATGTAAAAAACACGTGTATTTTGCACGTGTAAAAAACACGTGTTTTTTTTCAATAGGGCTTCCATGGAATATTTTACGATGGATTTCTAGAATCTTCCAGAAATATTTTATGGAATATTTCATAAAAGACGCCTCAAATCTTCCATGCATATTCCATGAAAGGTTTATGAAATGTTTCAAATCTTCCGTTTCAATATTCCGGAAATCCTTCATGAATGTTTCAACGGGATGTTTCATAAAATATTCCTGCAAGGTTCCTAAAATATTTCAATGAAAGATCTGAGATGACCCAAATCCTCCAATGAAATATTCTTAGAATCTTCCAACAATATTCCATGGAATATTCTAATGTAAGAAGAATCAAGGACATACGAATATTACAGGAATATTTCATGAAATATTTCTAAAATATTTCAAAGCCTCCATGCTAATATTCCAGGAAGCTTCGATAATTATTCTATGCTGTGTGGGAGGTGATCAAAATATGCTAATTAAATAGTGTGAAAAGTTATCATATGTCATATGCTAAAAATTTTAAGAAAATATGTAGTAATATTCAATTTAGCATAACTCCTGAACTACAAAAACTTTTCTAACACAATAAGGTTTCAAGTGAAGTGTCCAACTTGTACTTTTTCATCTTTCATGCACTTTTTCGTAAGAGTTTTAGTTTTTTGGTTTTTCAAGTTCTTATAAACATTTCTTGTGATTATATTTTTGAAAAAATAACCTAATCTTTGTCTCTGGGTTTATTGAAGGAAAAGAAACAACACGGATTCATTCTTTTTATCAAAGAATCATAACCTGCAGTATCAGCCGAATCTGTTTTTTAGAGGTGTGGACATCTCTGCTTATTAGTTGTGCAAGTTTCAAATTACTTCTTAAAGTGCATATTAACAGATGTCATCGATGTAAATATTTACATTCTTTGAATACTATGTATGTAAAAGTTAGCTACATTGAATCAAAAGTTAGCTAAATTTATGCAAAATTTAGATGGAAATTACACGCGTAAAAAAAATTCGTATTGCCAAGATATTGGCGAAATAATATCCAATATTTCGCATTTATTTAAAAATCTCTTGGCAAAATTTTTCCAATATTTTGTCAACATTTATTATTTATCAATCCCTAGGACCGAAACCCACATTATTCCCACATATTGGCAATATATTGGATATTGCTGATATATTGGATATTGCTATATCAATATGCATAATGATAAATAATTTCAAGTAAAAAATCAAAGTTTTAGCACATACTTCTTAACTTTTTTTATATCATATCTATAGGTGATATTAAAATCTTTAATTCCTCTATATTATTAAAAATATATCGCCGCTGTCGCCGTCAGAAATAAGCCCCTTATTTGTGGACCCTCATTTTTTGATTCCCTCTCAATTCCCTTCTTTTTTTAGCTAAAAATTAGCTAAATTTGACTTAATTTTAGCTGAAAGTGAGCTTAAGTTACATTGATTTTAGCTAAAATTAAGATAAATTTAACATAATTTTAGCTAAAATTAACGTAAATTTAGTCAACTTTCAGCTAAATTTGAGCTAAAATTGAGTTGAATTTTGCTAACTTTCAGCTAAAATTAATTTAAATTTAACTAAATTTCATCTAAATTATTCTCTATCCCTCTATATTATTATTACTACATCTGTCTATATATAGCCGTTGTCGCTGTCAGAAATAAGTCCCTTATTTATGGACTCTCATTTTTGGACCATCATTTTTTGACTCCCCCTCAATCTCCCTCTTTTTTTAGCTAAAAATTAGCTAAATTTAACTTAATTTTAACTAAAAGTTAGCTAAATTTACATTGACTGAAATTTAGATAAATTTAACTTAATTTTAGCTAAACTTAACGTAAATTTAGTCGATTCAGCTAAATTTGAGCTAAAATTGAGTTCCATTTCGCTAACTTTCAGCTAAAATTAAGTTAAATTAAGCTAAATTTCAGCTAAATAATTATCAATCTCTCTATATTATTATTACCATATCTCTCTTTATATCGCCGCTGTTGCCGTCATAAATAAGCCCCTTATTTATGGACCTTCATTTTTTGACTTTAAAAACTTTAAAGAAAATATCATTTTAGTACAAATAGCAGAAGTAATAGTGCAAAATGAAGAATTAGATTCTGTTAAGGAAACTACTGAAACAGAATCAGTGAAATTAGAATCAAATGAAATTTTAAAATCGAATATTAAAAATGAATACAAAGAAGAAATTAAAAATGAGCCTGAATGCGTTGTTGAAAAACTAGATAATAATAATGTTTAAAATAATTATAATGATAGAATAGAATCAATACAAAAGTCATTCAAAACAATAGCATCGAATGTTGAAGAGAAGTCAAAAGTAAACAGTGCTCCTGAAGAGGAAGGAAGTCAAGTAGTTATCAAGCAAGAATCATATAATGATTTAACTAAATCAAATTGTAAAATAAAAGTATTATTAATTGCATTAATTAATTTAAAGCAATCTTTCAATAAGTATAAGTGTTTTAATTTTATTATGAATTGCAATGTATTAGTGAATTTAAACTAAACATTTTAATTTTTAAAGTGATTTGAAAATAAAAATAATATATTCTAAATTGAATAGAAAATTTTTTAGTGTATTGAATTATGTCAATTTGAAAAAAAATGATCAAATTAGAAAAGTATTTAATATGTTTTAAGGTTTTACATGTCAGGTGGGGGTTGGCGCGCTTGCCCCCTAGTATAATATATAAAAATGAAATATTAGTAAATTGAATTCAGAAATCTTTTTTTGCAGAACAAAAAATATATTTAATAAAATAATTTTTGAAGTCAAATTTTACAAATATAAATATAACAATAATAACGCGTATACAATACTTTGTAAGCGATTTGGGTAATGTACTCATTATATATATGTCGACAACTAGTGTAATCTTTAAGTTTACATTTTAACAAATAATTTAAGAGCAGACCGGATTCGCTGTCCTTGTCTAATTGGCATTTTTGTTATTTACTCAAGTTTTAATCGGTGTATCTTCAAATTAAAGGTCGAGCGCAATAGATATTATTATTATGAACATCTATGCACAAGAAAAAAAATATCTACCGGTTTGTTTTTGAGAAAAGTAAGTAACGCCAAAGTAAAAGTTTATGTTTATAATATTTTCGCGTTACTTACTTTTCTTAAAAACAAACGAGTAGATATTTTTTTTCTTGTGCATAGATGTTCATAATAATAATATCTATTGCGTTCGACCTTTAATTTGAAGATACACCGATTAAAACTTGAGTAAATAACAAACAACTCAATTGTTACTCGGTCGGTATCAGGTTCTACTTCGGCCTACCGTTAAGCTATTGTGAGTTAAAATTAAAGCAGTAGAAGCTGAGCTATAGGCTGTCAAAGTTTCGAAAAATCACGTTTTTTCAAACTTTGCGATTTTTTTCTGCCGATTCAGTGCGTTTAAGCAATATATTCATGAGGATCTTTTTTGCTCAAAATGAACTAAAAAATATGATAACATTTTTTTTCTAGACACATAAAAACACATTTTTATAATTTATTTATAAAAACTGTTAATAATTATTTAATACGCCATTTTCAGATTTTCTACCCGAAAAATTCGGAATCAGCAGGTCAAAATATATAAAAAAAAAACCTGTGTAGAATCAAAGACCTCGGTCGGCCACGACTTATGTAATTTGCCCCTGGACTACCAGTTAATGTGATGAATTTTGATACAATTTCAGAAAGCATTGTTGGTCCCTTAACATCGCAAACTTTGATATTACTAACATGAGCTTGTTGACCGTGCAGAATGGTTTCGTTATCAGTTCGCAAAGTTAATTTCTTTTTAAAAGGGTATACTCTTGATTTGTCAATTGAAATTCTTTCCTGTTTGCATACTTGACAACCGAATTTACCGTTGTATTGACACTTATTTAGAAAAATCGCTTTAGCTGAAAAATTGCACGTGCCATTTATAATTATATCTTTAACATTAATAGGTTTATCTACATGAGGGGACTTCAAAATCTATACCTTTGTACAATTTTTTTAATGAATTTTTTAAGGAAATTAGAAAGAGATTAACTTTATATTTCAGTTTTCTAAACCACAAGCCAATTAACAACACATTTTCAATATTATGTCGTTCTTTGTAAGGAAGTTCATTAATTGTTAAATAAAACGTCCAAATATTGTATTTGGAAAGTTTTAAAGTTCTAACGCCGTCAGAATACCACGTAAAAGATATATTGTTGGGATTACGTAATATTTTATTTGGACAGAGTATTTCTTGATACAGCAAACCATCATAAATATCAGAAAAAATGTTTTGAGCTTGAAGTGACTCATTTCTAGGACATTTAATTATTTTTTCGTAAAAATAAGGTCGCTTGTATAAAGTTTATAATTGTGAAATTAAAGAAATTTCAAGAAAATAATTTATTGAATTATTATTACATTGAAGACATAAAGAATCTTCATTATTCAAATTAATGAAACATTTCGAACAACAAAATATATGAATTATTTTCTTCAAGTTGTATTTATTAAAATTAAAAATGATTTAATCTTTTTCTTATTTACAAAAATGACATATAAATCGATTTGGGTTGATTACATTTGATTTGATATTCCTGTTACTCAGAAATTATTTCAACCAAATTGTAAGGTGAATATACAATTAGTATAATAGATTTTTTATTATATTTATATTCGTAAAATTTGACTTAAAAAATTATTTTATTAAATATATTTTTTGCAAAAAAAAATTTCTGAATTTAATTTACCAATATTTTATTTTTATATATTATATTAAAGATTTTAATATCACCTATATTGCATACCTTAACCCTGGTGACACAATCTGTTGCAAGCACGATTGCGCAGAACTTGCGTGGTCTGTTTCCACATTTTAATGCATATCTGCTGAAATTTAATTGCGACTGAAACGTCCGTCAGATTTGTAACAGATTGCCAATCGAAACGTGCGATTCTAAAATAAGAATAAACACGCAAACTTGCAGCAGAATTGACGCAGTGTTCCGTAAGAATCTTACAGCAGCACTTTACTCCAGAATTACATAAGAATGACATAAGTTAAGTGCAATTATATGACGAGAATAAACACGCAATTTTGCAGCAGAATCGAAGCAGTCTTCCGTAAGAATCTTGCAGCAGCACTTTACCCCAGAATTACATAAGAATGACATAAGTTGAGCGCAATTATATGACGAGAATAAACACGCAAACTTGCAGCAGAATCGAAGCAGTCTTCCGTAAGAATCTTGCAGCAGCACTTTACTCCAGAATTACATAAGAATGATATAAGTTGAGCGCAATTATATGACGAGAATAAATACGTAAACTTGTAGCAGAATCGAAGCAGTCTTCAGTAAGAATCTTGCAGCAGCACAGTTTATAGAATTTCAAAGTTAATTAATAGTTCAAAAATTGAAGTCACTTTATAGAATAAAGATAATACATTGTATTTTAATAAAAAAATTTCATTGTGAATATTATTAACATTTAACTAACGAGAACATGTTCATAAGAGTTGTTGACAGATTTTAAGAAAGCAAATGTTGAATATAAAAATTATAATTTATAATTTAATGAAAATATAATAATCAATAATTGCGATACATTTAATGCATTTCTTTAAACTTTACGTGTTCTTACTACCAATGCCTACACCTATAGGCACATATTGGCTAAAAGGAAAAAGAAGAAACGCAAAAAACAATCAACATATATACACAAAGGGATGGGCGCTGATGTTATAGTATAAAATTATATACATGTAGACATTGGGGAGAAGAGAGAAGACCATTGCAGCCAACTGTCAAATATAAAAAACGTAGATAAAAATTTTTTATAATATCTAAGAAAAGTTTTAAATAAATTTCTATCAGTAAAAGATGATAAATATTTTGGTTCTACATTCATACGTAATTCTGTAGTAAAGTTTTGTCGCAAGATTCTTATGCGAGATAGCTTCAAGTATGCTGCATGCTCGCGTGATTATTCTTATGATAAAATTGCATTTAACTTTTGTCCTTCTGATGTAATTTTAGCGCAAAACTGCTGCATGATTCTCACATAAAACTGCTTCAACTCTGCTGTACATTTATGTATTTATTCTCATCATTAAATTACACTTAACTTTTGTCATATTTATGTAATTCGGGGGTAAAGTGCTGCTGCAAGATTCTTACGGAAGACTGCTTCGATCCTGCTGCAAGTTTACGTGTTTATTTTCGTAACATAATTGCACTTAACTTGTGTCATTCTTATGTAATTCTGGGGTTAAGTGCTGCTGCAAGATTCTTACGGAAGATTGCTTTGATTCTGCTGCAAGTTTGCATCTTTATTTGCGTCATATAATTGCACTTAACTTTTTTCATTCTTATGTAAATCTGAGGTAAAGTGCTGCTGCAAGTTTCTGATGCAAGACTGTTTCGATTCTGTTATATGCTTGTGTACTTATTACGATTCGCAGGACAGCACTTTCAGACAATTTGCAATTCTTACGTAATTGTACTGCAAAACTTTGTCGGGAATCATTTACTCAATTTTGTTGCTAGTGTCTGTAATAAGTTTTTTCCGCAAGTTTACTGCAAAATATCTTCAAGATTCTGCGCATTCTTTCCGTTCCGTAGATTGCACTTTCTCTCTGCCAGAAACGTGCAATTCTGTTGCACTTATCTGCTGTAATTTCTTTTCATAAAAAACCCTATAAAATGCGAAAACAGACAGCACATGTTCTGCTGCAAGTTTTTGATTTTTAAGAAAATTGCAGCAAAATTGCAGCAAAGTTGCGTTGACCATATTACCAAGGTTATAGATATGATATAAAAAAAGTTAAAAAATTTTCAATTAAATGAGTTAAAACTTTGATTTTTTATTTTGAAATTATTTATCATTGTACATATTGATATAGCAATATCCAATATATTGCCAATATGTGGGAATAATGTGGGTTTGGGCACTAGGGATTGATAAATAATAAATGTTGGCGAAATATCAGAAAAATTTTGCCAAGAGATTTTTAAATAAATGCGAAATATTGGATATTGTTTCACCAATATCTTGGCAATACGAATTTTTTTATACGCGGGTAGCTAAAATTGGTTAGCGACGGAGCAGTGAAAATTTTATTTTATCATAAATAAAATCATTATACTGTTCTCAAAAGAAATTGTTATCGAGCGCAATTTTGTTATACATACATGATTCTATAATAGATATTTTTTTCATAAAATTCACCATATTTTAAACAAAAAATAAGTAACATAATTTCTGTAAATTTTTTAAGAGGAGGTCACGTATCTCCGTCCTTTTTTAATCGAAGAATTAATTTTTAGCAAAAACTAATAACTTTATCAAAAAATAAAGGGAAAGCCGCATCTTGTATCAAAAAAAGCAATATTTTCTTTGATAAGAAAAAATTAATTTTATTGCTTCGTTCTCAAGAAAACCTTGAAAAACCAAATTGTCCACCCTAACTTCTATGATTTAAGTTTTTCAAGGTTTTCTTGAAAACGAAGCAATAAAATTAATTCTTTCTTATCAAAGAAAATATTGCTTTTTTATTACGAGATGCGGCTTTCTCTTCATATTTTGCTAGTGTTATTAGTTTCTGTAAAAAACTCAATTCTTTGATTAGAAAAGGACAGAGATACGTGACCTCCTCTTAAAATAATTTTTGGCGAGCGCAATAAAGAAAAAAATTTTATGAATGACCCTGGTAGAAAGTTGAGCATATTTTCAGTATATCATCCCGTATTTTATGGGCAGTCGCGATCATATGCTTTTAGATATCGCGATAAACCTCCATTACTCTTAACGAATTATCGCGATGGTATCGGGTGAATATGGTCAATGTTGAATTATACTATATTCATAAACAGCATATTACAAAGTGTGAGTGAGCACGCATATGGGAACACAGTTAGTGAGAAAGAGAAAGGCTGTTCACTCCTTGTTTCCTTTTCAGTTCCTGAACGGACAGTCTTACACTGTAAAAAAAATAGCAGAAAATCACGTTGTTGGTCGACGATTTCAATGCGACCATGCACCGTCGAGGTTATTTAACTTCGTTCAACGGCGACATTTTAACGTGCTTTGCGTGATTTCACGTAAACTGAACACAAGATTTTTAGATTAAATCAGTTAGATTTTGCGCTTCAACAATGTTAAATAACATCGACGGTGCATGGTCGCATTGAAATCGTCGACCAACGACGTGACTTCTTGCCATTTTCTTTTACAGTGTATTCTCTCACACTAAGTTTACATATGCACTCGCTCACTCGCACTTCGCACTCACTGATTTTACATGGATATTTTATTCATAATCATACTGTATATGTTCGCAAATAAATTTAAGTTATATAATAAAGAACAGAAAATGTTGACACTATACAATAACAGTATATGCATCTTTAATAATTTTAAAGTTAAGTCAAGTCAATCTAACCTGCACATAGAGTGATGAAGATAGATGCTTATAGAAGTCGAAGCGTCGAGTGATGCGCGCGCAGCTAACATTCAGTATTCACAACTATAGGATATATTTTACGATTGTACAAACAGGCGCCATCGCGGGCAGCATGTATATATACAGATTCGCTTTCTATAAACGATTTTAATTGCAAAATTATTTACAACTCATATGAATTGTAATAATGAATATTATAATATTTATAATTTATTTCGAATCAGAAGAAAAAAATTTTAATTATTTTAGTGATTATATTTTATATTAACTCTGTAATCTTTAATATATTATCGTGTATTTATCGGTCACTTATCGCGACTGCGTAGCGACGAGATATAGCCAACAGTTAGTTATCTGAGCATATCTTATCCTTAATTTTCTACCAGGGGAATTAAAAATTTTAATGCATTCCATTAAGTATAGTAAGAGAAAATTAAACAACGGATTTTCGATTCTCGGTCGGTATCGAATCTGCTCCAGCCTGCTCTTGAAGATTAAGAAGCACTTTTTCAAAGAACTTCTACGAGCACATTTACCCGCACTTTATAATAAGAACTTTCAAAGATACAATCATTAAAACTATACTCCTATATTTAATTTATTATAAAAGTATCGAATAAAATCTCTATAATTAAATTATTCAATCAAGCATACTTATTTACTGTCTGCCTGTATCTACTAGGCTGAATCATGGTAAGTTATTACAATTATATTTCTATGTATTTCTTTCAAAATTCAAATATATTTGATTGTGATAGCGATTCAAATCAACTAAAATTAGTGGAGTCTTTCTACCACTAAACTAACATTTGATAAAACGTTTATAAATCGATTTATAACTTTATCCTTCATTTAATATTATAATAAAACATATACACGTAGCCCTCATAACACACAACATATAATTATTAATTCTGTCTTGGTGTAAAGCCAGGACTTCACAGATGATTAGATTCATTAAAAGATCATTAAAGATTTACCTGAAAAAAACTTTGGAATAATTAAAATTATTTAGTATTTTAAATAAAAGTTATTAAAAAAATTGCAAATTCTTGGATATTTTTTTAAAGTTATAAGAGCAAGATGGGGGTTGGTGCGCTTGCGTGCAGGGGACTTTCCCCCTAATATATATATGTGTGTGTGTGTGCGCGCGCGGGTGTGTGTGTGTGTGTGAGTGTGTGTGTGTGGGTATGTGGGTGTGTGGATGTGTGGATGTGTAGGAAATTCCACACCAACTGGAAGAGCGAAAAAACAAAAATCGCTGAAACTCTGAGAATATATTCCGTCTGCTACCTAAAATATGTAAAAAAATTTTCAAGCATTTAGATTGGAAGGATCAAGAGCTATAGATCCTTGAAATTTGGAAATTTTTCAAAATTTTTGGACAAGTCCCAAATTTATTAATTTTTTTTCTGAAAATTCTGATGCTTTAGAGGGAAATTCATAAAAATACTTCTTGTTGTAAATGAAGAGGAGAGTTAAGATGATTTTTTACAGACCTGAATGTTAAAGTTTTCTATTAGTTCTTATATATATTACATAGTAATTAAAATTACTCATTGTTCGCCACTTCAGGAATTGCTTTTCAAGAGCTTATTTTCTTCCATTTTACATGAACTTTGAAATGAATTTTTGATCATGTAAATCAGAGCCATCAATAAGGAGTTATGACAGTTTAAAATATATATTTTCATGTATGATTTATTTTTCATATTGGAAATAAATTATACATGAAAATATATATTTTAAACTGTCATAATTCCTTATTGATGGCTCTGATTTACATGATCAAAAATTCATTTCAAAGTTCATGTAAAATGGAAGAAAATAAGCTCTTGAAAAGCAATTCCTGAAGTGGCGAACAATGAGTAATTTTAATTACTATGTAATACATATAAGAACTAATAGAAAACTTTAACATTCAGGTCTGTAAAAAATCATCTTAACTCTCCTCTTCATTTACAACAAGAAGTATTTTTATGAATTTTTCTATGAAACTTCAGTATTTTTAGGAGAAAAATTATAATGTAGGCATTTTTTCAAAAATTTTGAAAAATTCCCAAATTTCAAGTATCTATAGTTCTTGATCCTTCCAATCTAAATGCTCGAAAATTTTTTTACATATTTTGGGTAACAAAAAGAATATATCCTCAAAGTTTCAGCGATTTTTATTTTTTTGCTCTTACAGTTGGTGTGAAATGTCTTATATATATATATATATATATATATATGTATATATATACATCTATACTAGCAAAAAATACCTCGCTCCTAACGTCACTCGGTTGAATTTTCATATATTATATTATTATGTATAAATTAGCCAATTTTAAAATAAAAAAGAATCGTCGTAACTTATAAATTTTGATATTGTAGTTTTGTACTAAATTAAATTTTTATATTTTTATAAAAAAGATTAGTTAAAGTTACAATGTACATAAAAATTGTTTAAATACAAATTATATCATGATGAATTAAGAATTTGTTCTACTTAATTGCATTTGAATCAATGAAAAAATATAATAGGAATTTTTTCTTTTTAATCACGTGTTTCAATCACGACCCTACTAAAAAATCTCAGGTGAGAAATCACCTGATTTTTCAGGTGAGAAATCACCTGATTTCTCAGGTGATTAATCATGCCAAAATCTCATGTGATGATTTTTTTGGTTTTTACACGTTTCAAACCATGCTTAGTCAATTGCGAACTATTTTTGAAAATTTTTGAAAAATTGAACTTAGAAAATTTTTTGTAAAATGAGTCATAATTTTTTCTAAGACCAAATTTTAAAAAAATTTTCTAAGTTCAAATTTTTCAAAAATTTTCAAAAATAGTTCGCAATTGGCTAAGTATGCTTTGAAACGTTTAAAAACCAAAAAAATCGTCACATGAGATTTTGGCATGATTAATCACCTGAGAAATCAGGTGATTTCTCACCTGAGATTTTTTAGTAGGGGAACCATGAAATAATTGAAAACAGTATTTGACGTTTACTAGAACTAACAACTGCACGGAGAAAGGAAAGTATTGTTAAAATAGGTTCTAAATCAAGTATATCTAATTTATATATTAAGGTACTTAAAAAAAGAGTGACGATATAATTTCAATTAGTACTACAGCTTGAATTTTAGGGACCAATGTTGGTACTATTATATTATGAAGTAAGAGCATAAATTTGCGATGCTTAGTCTTTTTTTTGGTACTAAGACTGATCTTTCACCTACTCGATTCAAGGACCATATTTCGCAGAAAATGCAATTATTAATCTCTTTTCGTGCAGATTTTTTTGTTACTAAAATTGAAAATTATTAAATATAGAATTATTTACATAATATATAACACTTTAAAATTACTAATAATTAATATTTAAATTCGTGATATCTAAGGATTAAAACGATACATGTTTATCTTCCATATTCCGTTTTAAAATAGTTACTTTTGAGTTTTAAATTAATGATTAGTAATTTAAAATTGATATACATATTATATGATTTATATTATATTTATCAACTGTTGAAAATTGTTACACAATTTATTGGGTTTTACGTTAACAGGTATTAATTATATTAAAGTTTTTCGCTCCTAACGTCGTTCGGTTGAATTTTCTTTTATTATATTATTATGTGTAAATGACTAATTTTAAGTAAATAAGAATTAATTAATTCAATTTTGAGTACTGAATAAAATTGAAAATGATTTGATGAAACATAATATAAAAATATATGTACACATGTGCTTAAAGTAAAAAAGCGTATAATTTATTTCATCAAGTGACTATTCCTCACTCTACTTCCATTAGAAAAACAAAGATAGTACGATATTTGATATAAATAAACTGAGAACTCGGTACTGAGTTACAACTATAATTTCCAGACCTCAATACATGACCATGAATTTGAACTATGAAATTAATTTATAAGTGAAACATGCTTAAAAGAAATTCGTGTTGATTTCTTATAAAAATATCTTCACAAATGTATTTTATGTATATGAAATACGAAATTTAAATAGAAAAAATCATAAGATTAAAATACACCATTTTAGTTAATTTTAAATTCAAATATTTCGGAATAAAAAAATAACTATTTGCAATTATTTAACAATCCTTTTTGCATCTAATATAAAAATTATATGAGATACAAATATTACAAAGTGTATGTATCACAAGTAAGGTTTGCATATCATAAATATTATAATTTTTAGAAATTTCTTGATAAATAGATTATTAATTTGAAAAATTTAATATTTTTTTATTGATGACAAGTAACTTTTCAAACTTTTCTATTGTAATAATTATTTTTTTAATATATATTGAAAAAATAATAATTTTATTTGATGAACAGTTATATAAATAATATATATTTATAATTGTATAACTAAATTTATTAAATTAAAATTGTATTCAGTTATCATTCAGAGAATGAGGTATTTAAATTAGTTTTCATGAAAATATATTATTTAAAAAGTTACTTGTTAACATTTTTTTATAAATAACATACATTTAACTTTAATTAAATTTTCATTTGTACACGTGTTTATATTTAAATTAATTGTGATTTATATAAAAATTTTTAGCAATTTATTTAATTGAAGCAATAATATTTTTAATAAGAGAAACATTAATTTTTATAAAATATCAAATTATCTCATTTGAAAAATTATCATTACATGATATAAAAATATTTTTTTAAATATCGTTTGAACATAAATTTTATGACCCCGTCAAAAACGTTTAGCTAAAAAAATTAGCTAAAAATATAGCTAAAAATACAGCTAAAAATACAGCTATATTTAGCTGAAATATAGCTATATTCATCTCGATTTTTTAGGTAAAAATCCAGTTATTTTTTAGGTAAAAATCCAGTTAATATTTTGAGTCTCTTGTAACAGCGGAAAATATAACTGTATTTTCAGCTGCATTTTTAGCTGTATTTTTAACTGTATTTTTAACTGTATTTTTAGCTAATTTTTTGAGCTTATCGTTTCCGACGAGGATAACAATAACTAATAATATAGCTAAATTTTCAGTTATATTTTTAGCTGTATTTTTAGCTTCAATTATTTTATAATTTCACGGAATAATAACTCGTTAGTTATTTTCCTGTAAAAGAAAGTTCCAAAAATGAGGTGAACCTCCTAGTGTCAGCTCTCCGAAGATCGAAGAGCTTCTACGTTTTGGCACAAAGTATCTTGCTCTTTTATACCTGTGTCCTCAAAATTTGTCGATGGAATCGTAAAATTTAGAGAAACGCCACCTTGCGACGTAGCATTAATCAATAATTAAAGACAGGTAAGTTCACTTCACGTCGCTAGGTGGCGGATCTCTAAATTTTACGATTCCATTAAGAAATTTTGAGGCCATAGGTATAAAAGAGCAAGATACTTTGTGCCAAAATGTAGAAGCTCTTCGATTTTCGGAGAGCTGACACTACGAGGTTTACCTCATTTTTGGAACTTTCTTTTACAGGAAAATAACTAACGAGTTATTATTCCGTGAAATTATAAAATAATTTAAGCTAAAAATACAGCTAAAAATATAGCTGAAAATTTAGCTATATTATCAGCTATTGTTCGCCTCATCAAAAACGATTAGCTCAAAAAATTAGCTAAAAATACAGTTAAAAATACAGCTAAAAATACAGCTGAAAATACAGTTATATTTTCCGCTATTACAAGAGACTCAAAATATTAACTAGATTTTTACCTAAAAAATCCAGATAAATATAGCTATATTCCAGCTAAATATAGCTGTATTTTTAGCTGCATTTTTAGCTATATTTTTAGCTAATTTTTTTAGCTAAACGTTTTTGACGGGGAAAATACAATTTTAAAAAATTATTTATTAGATATTAAATTTTTTTTAATAGTCAATTATAAAGATAGGACAATATATAAGATATGAATAAATCCCCAGCGGAAAAAATAAATGAAACACTTGAAATCATTCGAAAAGTTTTAGAAGTAATCAGAAACAAAATGAGGGAAACTGAAAGAAACAGTAAGAATTGAAATCGGTCGGAGAGACTTTGGTAAAATTGGGACGAGACATTCAAAGTATTCAAGTTTGTTTCCGCTTTTTTCGGTATATTTCATTTATTTTCATTTCTTTTCATTTTTTTACAAAATATCTTAGATTCTTTCCAGAATTAAACATTTATTTTCTATAAATATTCAGAATATTTCGGAGTCTCTCGGAAATTTTCGGATGGCTTCAAAATTTTTCAAAATTTCTCAGAAGTTTTTAATTTTTCTTAGAACTTTATGAATTTTTTCATATTTTTCCAGAATCTTTTAGAATATTAATTGAAATAATCAGAATATTTTAGAGTATTTTAATTAATTTCTAATTTTTTCCAAACTTTTCAAATTTTTCCAAAAGTTTTCCCTATTTTTTTGAAGTTTTTGGATTTATTCCAATTATTTAAGTATTTCAATTAGATTATTAAAAAATTTGTAAAGAAATTGTTAGAAATTTTCAGAAACTCTCGAAAACCCTCGGAAATTTTCAGAAATTTTCGGGAAAATTCGAAAACATTCCGAATCTTACCAAAACTTTTTAAATTTTACGAATAATATTAGAAAATAACATTTATTGATAATAATAATTTGAAATATATACTTAACCTGTTAAATAATTTAATATTTCAGTATTTAAAATTCGACTTAATCAAAAATTTCAAGCTAAAAACTCGATTTTGAGCCCACTTAAAAAAGGAATCGAGCTTGAAATTGTAGACTGGGAAATCGTTACCCACACAGCATGGAAGATTTCACTGGAATATTTCGAATTATTCCACTGGAATATTTCAATGGAACCTTCCATGCAGATTATTGGAGGTCTCCACGGAATATTTCAAAATATTCCATTGGAATCTTCCATTAAAAGGTTCCAGGAATATTTCAGGAATATTTCAAAGGAATGTTCAAAAACTTTTTTGAAATATTCCATGAAATATTCATGGAAGATTTTTGAAATATTTCATGAAATATTCCATGAAAGGTTTATGAAATATTCCAGTAAAATATTTCATGGACGATTCCAGGAAGATTCCATAAACATTTCGCTGAAAGATTCCAAAAAACCTTTAAATCGTACAGCGAAATATTACATAAATATTCCATAAATATTCCACGAAATATTCCACAGAAAGATTTAAGTAATCTTCCAGTGGAATATTCCATGAAAGATTTCAGAAAGATTTCATAAACATTTTACTGGAAGATTCCAAAAACTTTAAAATCATACAGCGGAATATTACATAAATCTTCCATAAATATTCCACGAAATATTTCACAGAAAGATTTCAGTAATCTTTCGGTGAAATATTCCATGAAAGATTTCAGAAAGATTCCATAAACATTTCATTGGAAGATTTCGAAAAACTTTTAAATCGTACAGCGGAATATTACATAAATCTTCCATAAATATTCCACAAAATATTCCACAGAAAGATTTAAGTAATCTTTCAGTGGAATATTTCATGAAAGATTTCAGAAAGATTCCATAAACATTTCATTGGAAGATTTCGAAAAACTTTTAAATCGTACAGCGGAATATTACATAAATCTTCCATAAATATTCCACAGAAAGATTTAAGTAATCTTTCAGTGGAATATTTCATGAAAGATTTCAGAAAGATTCCATAAACATTTCATTGGAAGATTTCGAAAAACTTAAATCGTACAGCGGAATATTACATAAATCTTCCAGAAATATTCCACGAAATATTCCACAGAAACATTTAAGTAATCTTCCAGTGGAATATTTCATGAAAGATTCTAGAATGATTCCATGAAGTTTTCGTTGGAAGGTTGCGCGGAACTTACGGAAGGATTCGAGTGACGCCGATAGGGGGATGTTCATTAAATGGGAGTTTTATCCCCAAGTGGTTGGAAGATACCTCACTTACTATATAAGCGAAAGAGTATCGGCGCTTTGATGTGTACAGTCGAAGCGAATATGTAAATGCGATTTTATAACTAAATGTTTATGTATGCGTATATGTATTGATGTATAAGTTTAATGTTTTATTATATAATATATATACTATCCCCTCACAGCATTTCACATCTTCCAGGAACATTTCATGAAAGATGAGAGATTACCCAAACCTTCCATTGAAATATTCTTGAAATCTCTCAAGAATATTCCATGGAATATTCCAATGTAGGAAGAATCAAGGACATACGAATATTAAAGGAATATTTCATGGAAGATTCCTGAAATATTCAAAATCGTCCGTGCCAATATTCTGCGAATCTTCCATAAATATTCCACGTAATTTTTTACGATAGATTTCTAAAATCTTCCAGAAATATTTCATGGAATATTTCATGAAAGATTCCTTAAATCTTTCGAGCATATTCCATGAAAGGTTCATGAAATGTTTCAAATCTTCCGTTCGAATATTCCGGAAATCTTCCATGAATGTCCCAACGGAATATTTCATGAAATATTTCTGCAAGATTCCTGAAATATTTCAATGAAAGATCTGAGATGTCCTAAATCTTTCAATGAAATATTCTTGGAATCTTCCAACAATATTCCATGGAATATTCCAATTTAGGAAGAATCAAGGACATACGAATATTACAGGAATATTCCATGTAAGATTCCTGAAATATTTCAAATCTTCCGTGCCAATATTCCAGGAAGCTTCCATAAATATTCCATGCTGTGTGGGTAATACTCAACTATTTCAACAGACCTTATTGTGCTTTTGTATTATATAATCAGTTTATTATCTCACGTTTAAATATTTGTAATTTTTACTCATCAAGCTTAACGATTTTAATTTTAATTTCTCAAAATTAATGACAATTTATTTATTTTTAATAAAACAAAAATAAAAACAAAATACAAAAATTTGATTCTGAAACGTGGACAATAATAAAAAATTTATTAAATGGTATTTAAGGGGGTGCATCAGTCCTGTTTTACCATTTTTTAAAATAATTTCGTTACTATGCGATATAGATATACAATATAGTTGGTTGCAACGTTTCCCTTGTTTTCGCGCATAGCAACGATCATAGCGATGTCAACAAATACGAATAAATTTATTAATTTTCATTTAGCATAAGAAAAACTTTTTGATGTGTTCATAGATCTAAATAGTTGTCCGCTCTTCATTTTTCAAAATAAAAACTATTCCCAAACAGAAAATCCTATCCAATCACCCATTTAAGAGAAAAATTGTTTTTCAAAATGGTAAAACAGGACTGATGTATCCCCTTTAATTATTATTTATAATGAATCATTTATTTTAAAATGGAAAAAGAGGAAATTAGAATGATTGATTACAGTTAAAAAAAATTGAAAGAAACTGAAGTAAATTGAAATAAATTAAAACAAGTGAAAAGAAACTAAAGTAAATTGAGACAAACTGAAACAGATCAAAAGAAACTGAATAAAACCGAAACAGATAGAGACATACTGAAAAAATCGGAATTTGTATGAAATCTAATTTTTTCCATATTTACTTTTAACATTGAATAAAATGAAAAATACCGAAAACTTGTAATAATTTTAAAACAAATTCAAAATGTTCCAATTATTTTATAATTTTACAAAAATTTTCCGTATGTTTCATTTTGTTTCAGTTTTTACAATTCATTACTTATTTCCAAATTTAAAATGAAATAATCTGATTAATTACAAGAGTTTTGGAAATATTCAGAAACAAACTGAATTAGTTTAAGGAAAAATGAAATAAAATGAAACAAACTGAAATTAAATGAAAGAAAACGAGAGAAATGAAAACGAATAGAAAGAAACTGAAACCAGAAGAATGAAACTGAAACAGTTTAAAAAAATTGAAATTAATTTAAAAAAAACTAAAATGAACCAAAATGATTATGACAGCTGATTTTTCTATATCCACTTAGAAAATGATATAAAATGAGACATTCAGAAAACTTCCGAAAATTTCTGAAATAGTGTAAAATGTACCAATTGTTTCGTCCCAATTTTCACAAGAACTTTCCGTTTCTTTCAGTTTCTTTCAGTTTCTTTCAGAAATTTTCAATTACTTTCGTTTATTTTTTCCGCTGGGGATGTTTCTGATTTTATCTATAATTATGCATTTATATTTATGAACTGTCTAGATAGAAGAAGAATTCCCCCTAAAAAAGTAAACATTTTAAAAGAAAATTTACTTATTATTTGCGAAACATTTATTATGAATGCGGAAAAAAATAATATTCTGTAATATCACTCTAAACTTTGTATTAAATATGATACAAATCATTGAAAGTACAATTAATTCACTATGTTAAATTTGTTGTCAAAGTTTGATTATATTTTACTATAAAAAGAAAAAAATTGACTGTCTTTCCATTCTACTGCTGAATTTCCATAAAAGGAATGTATTAACTTGTAGTATGTCCCATGATGATTATTTATTTAAATTTTTAAATTATTCCGATCATTAGTTTTCAAGATATTTAAATTTCTGATTCCAAATAGAAAAAATTTTAGTAAATAATATTGGAACCCGAACTTCTCAATAACTAAGAATAGATTTATGTAAAAATTTAACTGAATAATCTTCGTGATACGTACTATATGTTAACGCATCTCTTTATTCAAAATTTTAAAATACAATGGAATTATAGTCAATATTTATGGGTGGAAGTGTGCTGTCCATTTTACATCTCCTTAAATAATTTATATTTATAAAATTCACATAATATCATATGAAAAATATTAAAATCATATATTCAGTATAATTGTCAACTATAAATAAAAAGCTTAAAAAATTATTATCAAGTGATAACTTATAAATAGTTATATTATTTTATTGAATATATTTCCAACCTAAATAATTAACTTCATGTTAAAACTAAATTTAATTAGCATTCAATACCACAAGTTATTTAAAAAATTTACCGTTATTCAAAATTATTAAAAAATTATTTATAAAAAGTATTCCCATATCGAAATTTCAAAATTATACGAATTCAATTTTTTATTCTTTACATTAGAGAATTAGTTTTAATGTTAAAATTTTTTTGTGAAATGCAACATATATATATTATGACAACCTTGGGGATTGGGAGGTTGCACTAAGGTATAATTAATATGCGGGGTTTCAATTAATGTAATAATAAAAATTGAGCTTTATTGTAATAGTTACACAAGTATAGCACGCGCGCTCGAAATGGACGCCAGCCGCGTATAACGTACGCGACGTCGTTTCCAATGGCAGAGAAACTATCGGCAAAAGTGAAAGCAGATAGTTAAAATAAAAACACACGTAAAAAGGGCACGGGCACACAGTAAAAAAAATGAGTATATTAGCACGAAGGGAAAATAGCACTAGAACGCGCACGAGATCGCCCGGCACACACGTCGCACAAATAAAGCAATTGATTATGCTATTTCACTTAGCACTATGGCACTCGTAATTATACGAGGCTTGATTTTAAATAAAAAAAAATAAAGCCAATTAGTCTCACTCACATAATAAATTATGCTATTATAGCGCACAAAAAAAATACTGTATATTACAGTCGGTAGTAACGCTCTTTTCGCTATGGTGATGACAGAAAGAATGATACAATGGCGGGTTCTTCCTGTCAACCAAGCTCATTGCTCTTACGGTACGCTGCGCGCGCCGCAAAAGAGAGACAAACAACCCTAAACGGACCCCGACTTAGCTACATAAGTCAAGCAGCTTGCTAGCCATATCTATGCACATTGTAGAAGCCTTATAAACTCGCACGTGTGCGCCGACGAACTCGGGTATGGTGTTACGGGTTTGACTCGCGTGGTCTTCTTTTCTTCTTGCCGACAGTCATATGCTTCTTTCTGTCGTCTTTATGCGTTATTACTATATATATATATAAGTGACATGGTCAAATTGCCAAGTTACAATGTTGTGTTACAGTAAATCAGAAGGCGCTATGCCATTAATAGTGACCAGCTGACAGATCAGCCAGCACCCATCTCATGCTGCCACGATTCACACTTACTCAATAGAAGTTTTTCATACAAATAACGTTTGAAAGTGAGAAAATCTTCAGAAGTAAAAGACTCCAATGAAGAGAGTTCTTTGTTGAAGTAGTCAGCCGCAGAATAGACAAAAGAATGCTGCATAGCAGCAGTGCGAACGTCAGGACAAATAAATAGTCTCAGCGGTAACCTAGCAGAGGAACGCACAGACGCATTAATGTGCTGCCTTACGGACCTAGTGGCTTGGTATGATGGACTACCGTGAGCAAGCACGTTGAATGCCAAGGAGATTTTCAAGTATAGGCGTCTATTTTGAACCGAAAGCCAACGATATTGAAGGCGAAAAGGCGTCACTCTGTTTCGGCTGCCTATGTGGCCGTGAACAAAATCAATGCAAGCATTAAAGGCTCTATGCAGACGCAAGTTTAGTATTTGTGGAATATCATCATAAGTGAATGCTGCATAGTCAAAATGCGGAAAAATAAGGGACTTGACGAACTGTTTCCTAGTATCCTGAGACAAAGCATGTTTATGAAATTTCAGCGACCGTAAAGTAGCATGTACCTTACGAATCGTCGCAGAGACTTGCTGATTCCAGTCAAGAGTGGAAGATATCTATATACCCAGATTTTTAACTACCGAAGAATAAGGAACAATGGTATTTCTAATCAGAATATTAGGAGCAGAATATAGGGCCATTAATAATAGAAGTTAAACCATCAGCTATGGAATTGTCCACAAGCTTAAGCAGTTCAGCAGAAATAGAATCAGGACCAACAGCTTTAGAGCCAGCCGAACGCAGAATATTTAGTATAGTATTTGAACTAGTTAGAGTAGAATCAAAGACTGGAATATCTGATCTAAGAGGCATGGAGAGAACACGGTCAATGTCAGCATTAGTCAGAGCAGGGCTAATAGATAAAACCAATGTGTAATGCTTTAAGAGCACCGATGAAAAAAAATATTTAAGAGGGGACGGCAGAGTATTTGAAGCAAGTCCTAACTTGCGAAGTTCCAACCATTTATGTTTGGCTGTAGGAGCAGATAAAAGCCTGTTAGCTGTATAATCATCTTTTGATTTAGAGAGAGAGTTTGAGACTTCATTTCGTAGTTATTTAAAACGAGCATAGTCATCTGCCGAACCAGTTCTCCGAGCCGTGCGATAGTAGTTATCGCGACGTTTCATAAGTAAGCGTAAATCATGAGAAACCCATGGTTTCCGCTTAGATAAAATTATAACAACTCTAGCAGGAGCAAATTTATCGAAGACTTTAACAAAACTAGAGGTAAAATTAGTAACCTTAGCATCAATAAGGTGGCCATTCGATTCAGCCAGTTCAGAAAGAGGTTGATGTAAAGTATTTGAACCTGAGTAAGTAGAGTATAATGGATTTGACAATATATGAGAAGAAAAAATAGATAATGGACCCGCAGGGAAACATGTAGATAGACATTGAGAAAGTTCAAGCTTAAGAGCAGTAGTATTACAATTACTGAAGTTTCTAGTTAAGAAAGATTTAACAGCCCTTTCGGGTTTAGAAAACTTAAATTTAATTTCAAATAAATCATGACCAGCAATAAATGTAGCATTGGACTTTTCATATGCTAGTAAAGCTGACCTATCGTTTATGGCAAATGAATCTAGCCAAGTATGAGAGTCATGATCCAAGGTGAAAACGTTATAAGTGGCCTTCGAGGGCACCAGAATCAATGATAGAGAATCAAAACAAGACCGAAGAGCATCGGATGAGTGTGAAGACTTATTTAAATTAATGTTAAAATCTCCAGTTATTATAATATTTTTATAGTTAAACGTATGCTCAGATAGGATATTAAAGAGGCTATCGAGCAAGGAAGTCTTAGGTCTTACATAAACTATACAGAAAAGCAAAGAGTTTGCACCAACACTTATATCGAATATGAGAAATCCTGGGGAATTATCAAAAGAAGGATCGGAATGATGAAGAATTCTGGTTTTAAAGGTATCACGAACATAGGCACCAACACCACCACCCGATTTGCCTTGTCTATCCAACCGGAAAAACTCATAACCATCTATATTTATGATGGTAGAGGAATTAAGATCCGAAAGAAAGGTCTCTGTGACTCCAAAAATATCATAAGCCTTGGACCTACACTGGAATTCAATCTCGTTAAAGTGAGTTTTTAGGCGGTTAACATTTGCGTGAGCAACATTTACATAATCAATTATTGGATTTGAAGAAAAATCATTACTTAAGTGACTAGGGGACAATACATCGGACGAAACAACCTGTGAGTCTTTCAAAACTAATTTTTGATTATAAGATAAAGAAGCTAGATCAGCTTCAGAAGCGATGAGAATAGGAACACAGTCCTTCGTGCGTCTCATATATACCTTGAGATCAGTGACAAAAGGCCACTCATAATTAAGATTCTTCTTAGCCGCCTTAGCCTTTCTTAACAATGAGTATACCTCTTTAGGCCATAATGCCCGCAGAAAGATTTTAGAGTTTCCACCATAGCCAAAAATACGCTTGCATGGAAAATCATGCAGTCTAGATGCCGATCCGACTACACGATCACGAACGTGACTGAATGAGCACAGAACCACCATTGAATTTTTAGTGATATTAACCTCCTCATTACCTTGATCTTCACCAGCAGTTTTACGTAACCATTTACGCACACTAAGAAAGTGCGATCTATTAATATTGAGTCCCATGGGAGTGAGGATCTTCGTAAAATTATCAATACTCAGTGAGTCAATGCCTAACGGCAGACCCAAGACCAAGATCTCACAAGAATCCTTATAAGGTCGGAACAACACAGACTCAGTGCGCAACAAACGAGACTCAATACGCCGAGAATTTGCGGCTCACTCCTCCTCGGCTTCCTTAACAGCCAATTTAAGATTGTCAATTCTGGAAGCAATGTCTTTAATATTAGACATAGCAGCAGAGTTAGTATCAGTATTGATCTTGACGTCAGCTGACAGCTCAGTATGCTTATGAAAAAGAGACGTACTATCAAGTACAGCGGCTACATAAGGCAAAGAAGCGTCAGTCAAGTATCGCGACGGCGAAGAGGGACAAGTAGGCGTAGACGCCTCACCCGGCACTATAAAATGATCAGAGCGTGAGGAGCTACCACCTAAGCTAGGGCAACGCCTACGAGCTAGCGGCTCCAAAGATGTGTTAGGAGAAGCCACGCCCCTTTTTCCCACTGGAAGCGGTGATGCGATACTTTCGAGCTCGAATTCACGCTCTGTTCCAACAGCAAATGTGTCAATGCACGTGTCACGCTGCCTATATGCACGTGTAGAGCGGGCACAGCAAGCAATTCTACGATCACCTATGAACCAAGCAGAATCGCAACAAGTAAAATGGTACAGGTTACTACAATCTACACATTGAAGTGAAGGCGCAGAACGTATAATATATATATATATATATATATATATATATATATATATATATATTGTAACGTTTCTGCTTTCCTTTTTATTTAATACCATATAAATTTATTATTACGTATATATATAATGAGTAAAGAGAGTGGGAAAGAAAACGTTGCCTCCTGTTGCCAGATGCTTCAGAGAGTAACCAGGATTTGGAGCAGGAGGCGGTCTGGGACGGACGGCGGAAGAATAGGAAAATAAAGGGTTTAAATACGGTTGATTTTATACTTGGAAGTACCTTAGCTTTATTTCTGTCACAAGACAGTCAAAGAAAAGGTACAACGACGATAACAATTTCAACATAAATAAATAAGAAAATAATGATTCTATATAAACCAAAAATAAAGTGTGTTTGACGCGTCAAAGAAAGAAAAAGAATAAATTATTGTTCTCTTGATAATAATAAATAATGAAAGATAAAGTTTTGCCACTTATCGGCCGACGATAAATAAAATAACAAAAGGTAACTTCAAAAGAGAGACGTTATTCGTCTGTGATAACGGCCCGGGCGGTCGGTTATCCGGTGGCGTTCTCTAATACCTGAAACATAGGTCGTGGAAGAGAAACTTGTTAATACTAAATTATCAATTAAAGAGAAAGTTTGAGTGGCCGGCACTCTTAGAACTTAGATTTACTAATGATATTATCTTGCAGACCAATAAAGAAAACGTTGGGTGGACGACACCCTTAATATACTACTATTACAATAAGAAATAATTATTTACAAGTGGGTATACGGAACCTTTACGGTAATAGAGCGAGAAGCGCTCTACTTTATCGGCGGTTTATAAAAAGTATTATCAGATTTTAGATGGACAGCACCCTTAATTTTAATGCGGCGGAGGCAGCAGGATGAAGCGTATATGCGGTTTCCTCGATTGCATCTAATCTAGGCCAGCGAGCGCACTCGGCGAAGATTATCTGCAATTCGACTTACTACTAATGGTTTGATGCATTAGAGTAAGCGAGAGAGCAAGCTTCTCTTATACAGAGTGGGAGCCCCATATAAGAGAAGCCAGTACTGTATCTACTCTCTCTCTCTCTAGGCCAGCGAGCGCACTCGGCTAAGAGAGGGGGAGAGCACAGTCCACAGTGCTTGCCTGATGGCTGAGCCGTTGGTCTTATATGTACTCGAGCTCGCTGTTCCTCTTGCGGGAACAGCAAAAACTGACGCCACCTGGCGGTTGATCTTGCTACTACCCAGCCTCGCGGGAGATTTAAACCGTGCTTACTGCACGATTATAGATAATCGTTGCAATATATATATATATATATATATATATATATATATATATATATATATATTCATTCATTAAAATCAGTTTGTTGTAAAAAGAACTAAATTCAAAATTATTTTAAGTTATTTTTAATAATTGTATTCTTCAATTTATTTACAGTTCTTTACTGATATTTGCAGTATCTACATTCAAATAATGTATAAATGATAATAAACAACCCACACAGCACGGAATATTTATGGAAGCTTCCTGGAGCACTAGCAGCGAAGATTTGAAATATTTTTGGAATCTTCCTTGGAATATTCCTGTAATATTCGTATGTCCTTGATTCATCCTACATTAGCCTCTTTCTTTCGTCTCTTCGTCTTCGTCTTTCCGTCTCTCCATCTCTCTCTCTCTTCAAGTAAGTATAGTTATCTGCCTGCCAGTAACGCTCTGTTTGTCTTTGATATTGTTGTTGCCTAGTCCTGCCTACGGTCATTTTGTTACAGGTAACTTGCAAGGCATTCGGTGAATATAAAAGTTCAATCTGCTTGTTGTGCCTTGCATTGGATTTTTGTTTATTTTGTGGTAATATTTGGGAAGAGATTATGTTGGCTCGGCGGCATGGCTGAGAAATTTTATTGACCATCACACACCACTGGACATTCCTGGTACTACTATTCGCCTTATTTTATACCAGCCGTTAAGACAGTTTTCCACTTAACCAACTACAGTGATCTGCATTCGACTATACGCCACGCTTTTTCAATCGTCACAGTGCTTACTGCCTACATCTTTACCTCTAATTTTTAGGTTAGTGCTCTCTTATTTCTGCCATGATATGTGTGTGTATGTGTGTGTGTGTGTGTGTGTATTAACCGTTAGAACTGTATTTATTAATTTGTAAAGTTTAATTTATTGAACTTTATTTAATAAACTTGATTTATTAATTTTTATAAATTTGTAATTATTATTATAACTTATTTTTGTAATTTAGACCGTTGGTTCTTTAGGATAGGTTTCCAAGAATAAAAGAATATAAGGTCGTATATTTTGATATATCATACGTTGTTAATACATATTGGTTAGTTACATCTAATATTGCTGTGTTTCCAAAACGTCTTTCAATAGGTAAAGGTTCAAACTTAAGGATTTTGTACGGGTTATTGTGGATAATGGGATATTTAGTAACTATTACGAGTCCGTCTGTTTTAATGTAGGATGTGAATGTCATAACTTGTAATATTGAGAAATAATTTTTTATTGTCGGTGCTATTAACATGTCATTGTATTGCTGTTTTTTATATAAGCTTTGTAGAGTTCAGGTTTTAATAATGCAGGTGATAATATTCCGTTTCTTGCTATATTTATAGAATTGAATAAATTCGTTATATAAGCTTCATATTCTTCTAGCGATGCATCAATTTCTTGCAAACTAACAAGGAGAGTGTTTCACCATCGGGTCACCGTTTTTGCTCAAATTTTGGGAATGTTTTCTAGATGCAGAAATATGAAGAAAGCTAAAATTTTAGAGGCCAACGTTCAATATTTCCCTAGTTACAGGCCATTGAAGAAAATCACTAAAAAAGTTACTAGATTTTAAACGCTTATAGTTCCTCAGCATCATTAGCTAGAAGCTTAAACCTTTTTTCAAATGAAAGCTGAGCTCAAATCCTTTCGAAATAGCACCTATACCATCTCAAAATATTATTTTTTCCCAAAGTTAGAGCGTAATAAAGATTGGACCTGAATTTTTTGTTTAAAACATTAATTAATAATAAGAGCTAAAATTGGGTTCAATCTTTATTATGCTATAATTTTAGGAAAAAAAAATGTATGTTTGTATAGTTTGTCTATCTCTTGATTTATAGAGTTGGCATCATCAGAATTGAAGGTACAAAATAAAAATTTACTCGCTGTTCCTACAAAGTTGAATAATCCTCTCTTTTTTTTGTTGCTTTCTGAGTGTAGAAATAAAGATAATCTTGCGAATAATTCATGTAGTCGTTTTTCTCGATGCATTATGAAATCTTTTGCAGTACAGTGAACATTATTACTTACTTCTTTGATTTTTGTTAATCGATTTTGCATGTCTATTTTATTTTGTATAAGGGCTGTAAGATTTATATAATTAACAATAGTCCAAGTATCTTCGAACATATAAGCAGTTCCATAATTTTTCTGTAGTATTGGTATATTAGCTGGTGTAATTTCTATATCTGCTTTGCAGTGATGAAACATGTCATATTATCATTGTCGCCTTCATCTGTAACAAAGAAGGGATTCGAGATAAGCGTGATCTCATTAAAATTTCGTCTGAGAATTTTTGTTTTAAATAAAAGCTGAACTGTATGACTATCATTATTGACTGTGAGAATTGTTGCTGGCCCTATAAATCCACGTGATGTTCTAAAATTTACCCTATCCCCTGGTTGTGGGTTGATTCTTGAAGTTTCTCTATTATCTACTGTGTTTTTATTAATTTATTTTTGTCTTTGTATATTTTCTCTTGCTTCTTTTGCTTTCTTTGTATTTTCTTCCAATCGCTTATTTAATGAATTTAACTTGTCAGAGTTAAAATTTTCTTTAGGTAGGATTCGTCCAAAGAATAATTCATAAGGTATATATTTTGTTGTAGGATGTATTGTTCTATTATAAGCAGTAATAATTAGGTAAAAGCTTTTATTGTTTGAAACTGCTCCAATTATTCTTTTCTTCAAAGTTCCTATAAGTCTTTCTACTATACCATTCGATTGCGGATGTAATGGAGTTGTTGGTATATATTCTATTTTATGTTTTTCTAATAAATTTTGAAACGCCCTTGATGTAAAAGTAGCTGCATTGTCACTGATTATTTTCTTTGGTGTTCTCCATTCACTCATTAAATCTTCCATAGATTGCGCAGTTTGATCTAGATTTTTCAATTGATAAACTTTAGCATATCTTGAAAGCGCTTCTATAATAAAAAGTAATTTTATTCCTTTTTCTTCGGCATGATCTATATACCATAATTCGTTGATTTCTTTTGGCGCATTAATAATAGTACCTGGAGCTTTGAATCTACTATTAAAATTTCTTTCTGCACAGTATTCGCAAGTATCGATCCAATTTTTAGCCTCTTCTGCTTTTGTTTCCCAACAATATTTACGAAGTTGAAACATAGTTTTATCATAAGCCCAATGAGCTTCGCTATGGGCTCTTGCTATTAATGTTTTTCTAGTCTTTTCACAATCCACATGAGTTTGTGCTAGACTCTTAATTCGTATTCTTCTTGGAAAACGAGCAAGTTTTGATAATAAATCTTGAGCCGAAGCGTCGTCAAAATTTCTTAATTCTATAATTTCTCCTTTATAATTAGGGTAATGACTACGTAAATAATTTATTGTTGATCGTATTAATTCTTTATTTGGAGTTAGTATAATATCTCCTTTACATGCTTGTTTTATTTCTATCTTTCCATATTTAGGTTCCTTTTCTGTCCGAAAATATACAAGTGTAATTTCCTTTATACCGCTTTTGACTGCTATGGCCTTTAAATGATCTGCAGCATCGAAGAATTTTTTTCTGTTAAAACCTCTGAGCTCCAATATTTGTCCCTCTGTGTATTTAGACAATATTTCTTTTAAAACTTGTTTTATGTCCTGATTATCAGTATTGTTGTATATTATGTCACCTTCTATAGCATTAACGTACTTTATTCGTGGGTTTTCTCTTTTTGTTACAAATGCTCGGCTAAGAACATCGGCATTAGTATTTAATTTACCCTTTTTATATTCTACTATAGGTTGAAAATCACTAATTTTTAATAAAAGTTCAAAAATTCTAGATCCGATTTCTGGTGATTTTGATTTGATGAGACCTGCTAATGGTGCATGATCTGTTATTAAAATGAAAGGTTTCCCATATAGAAAATGTCTCAAATGACGCATTGCCCATACTGCTGCTAATAATTCCTTTTCGGTAGTCGAATAATTCTTTTCAGCTTGATTGAGTGTTCTTGAAGCATAGGCGCAAGGTGAATCTTTTACTTTCTTGTAATCATCTTGACTAAGAATCGCACCAAGTCCTTCATTACTCGCATCTGTTGTCAGTATGAAGATCTCTTCTAAATTAGGGTATTTTAATATCGGTGATGATGTTAATTTTTGCTTTAATATTTCGAAAGCATTTTTACATTTATCATCGAAATTAAACGTGACATTTTTACTCGTTAGTTTATTAAGAGGTGCTGTGATTTTACCGTAATTTTTAATAAATTTCCTATAGTATCCGCATAATCCTAGAAATTGTCTGATTTCCTTTTGATTGGAAGGTTGTTTATAATTTCTTATACATTCTAATTTGTTTGGATTAGGATATACTCCTTTTTCTGTGATGAGATGTCCTAAATATTCTAATTCTGGTTTTACATATTCACATTTATCAGGCTGCAACTTTAAGCCTGCAGTTCTAAGACAATCAAATAATATCTGTAAGTTCTTTAGATGTTCTTCAAAGGTTTTTGAGTATACTATAATGTCATCTAGGTATACGAAACGTATAGTGCCTATGAGTCCTTGTAATTTTAAATTTATTATTCTTTGAAATGTAGCAGGTGCGTTTTTAAGGCCCATTGGCAATTGTTTAAATTCCCAATGCCCTTTATGAGTAGAAAATGCAGTACGCTCTCTGTGTTCTGGAAAAACCGGTACTTTATAAAAGCCCGAGGCCAAGTCAAATGCAGAGAAGTATCTCATACCTCCCAATTGGTCAAGGATTTCATTTATTGACATCAATGGGTAATTGTCTTGAAGTGTGTATTCATTTAATTTCCTGAAATCTATTACAACTCTATATTTTTGTATTTCTGATGCATCCATTTTCTTTGGAACACACCAAACAGGTGATACAAAAGGCGAATTTGACTTTGTTATAATACCTTCATTTTCAAATTTTTCTATTTGTCTGTCTATTTCCTTATCTAAAGATAATGGGTATCGATATAATTTTGAAACAACTGGTTGATTTATTGTTAAATCTATACGATGATACATATTCTTGAGCGATGGTGCATTATCTCCTTCTAATTGAAAAATATCATTGTATTCTTTGACTAATGTTTGTATTGCTAATGCCTGTTCTCTCGGCAAATGCGATGTGCGTGAATTATCTGTTACGTCACAACGTATCTTTTATATTACTTTTTAATCTACAATTTTTAAAATATCTTTTTATTAATATGATATTGATGAACTAATTAAACGGTCATCGAACAATAAAAGAATGTGTTAACCTAAACAGTAAAGAAACTTAAAGTTGATATTGAGCAAACAAAATTCTTCGATTCAAAATTACAAAGCCAAACTCATATTTTTAAATTATTTGTAAGAAGAACAAGATCCACTTTTTACCTAATGAAATTATGTCAAAGATAAAAAATTATAAAAGCCGACTGAAATTAACGACAGTGGGCACTACCCCAGGATCATCGTTGGTACCAAGTCGTAAATCCTGTAGTTCAAATTCAAATTCAAATTCAAATTCAAATTCAAATAAAGTTATTGTATTCAATATTTAATTATTTTTACAAGTGTCAATAAATATCTTAAAAGTTTCTTATATTCGACTCGAGTCTTATTTCAAATCGTGCCTATATCTATTCTTTGTCTGTCTGTATCCAGCCTTCGTCTACTTGAATCAATCAAGGTAAGAATATTCATTTTATATATACTTTATTTAAATACTCTAAATAAATATTCTTCAATATACTTCAATTGTGAGAAGCGGTTTACTCAATTAAATATTGGTGGAGTTCAATTCACCACTAGATTATACATATATTTATCTTTCATAATTATAATTTAATAATTAATTCAATTATTCCAAATTAATTCAAATTCATATTTAAAATCATACAAAAATATTCAACATAATCAAATTATACATTTTTATTTAGTCCTGGTGAAAGCCAGGACTTAACATATCTATAGTAAGTTTATCACGATGATATTTTTCTGTCATGAACGTTTGTTTATTATATACTTGTTTCTGTAGAAAAATTGTTTCATAGACATTTTGTTTTTGTTCTTGAAATTATTCTATCTCTATTTCAGTATCTATTTTCATTTCCTTTACTGACTCATTAACGATGTTGAGTGTTGTACTTTTATTTTGTACTGTATATATTACTGGTGTTATTATATTTTTCGGATCGGTTATTATGTACTCTCCATCTGGTATATCTATATCTATTTTTATAAGATTGATTCCTTGATTTACATAAACAGGTTTTTCATTGAATGTGAATTGTAAAGGGTCGTCTTGTGCATCAAAAATTTTTACATTTTGTTTTTCTGTATCAATTAATGCTTTATAATGTTGTAGCCATCCCCGGCCCAATAACCCATCGGCATCGAGAGGTATTTTATTGCTTGCGACATGATATATAAAGTCCTTTCCAAAAACATTTAATTTACATTTGCCAAGCATTGTGTGTTTTTCGTTAACTATCTGTATTGTTTGTCTCTCTTCTGGTTTTTGTCTTATAGGATTGCAGGCATTAAGATCCAACACTTTGTCTTTAATGAATGTTATGCCTGCTCCTGTGTCCACTAAGAATTTTAATAATTTTCCTCCTGTCCCTGAGGGTCGCATCCAGAGATGCCAGTGCTTTTCATCTGTTGGAAAGATTGCGTCTGGTAATCCTGGTTTTCCCAATAATTCTGACGATCGGGTGAGGTCTTCGACCATGGTGCCGGATCCTCTAAATAAGTTTTGCTTTTTGAGGCATTGAGGCGAAAATTTACTCTTTGTGCATTTTGATGTTTAAAGCAGTGCTCTTTGTCATGACCGTATTTATTACAGTGGGAGCATGTAGGTTTATCCTCCTTTTTATCTGATCGATAATTTTCTTTTCGATCTCCTGAAAAGCTTCTATCACGTATGTAATTTTTATCCGGTGTTGAATGTTTCTCACGATTTCTTGAATCATATCTAGAATGACTCCTATCTCTTGAATGTTTTTCATATCTATCTCTTCTGAATCTCTCCTCATGTTTATTATAATTTCTATTTCGAAGTTCTTCATCTTCTTTTCGGAGTTTTTCTTCGTATAAAGCTTGTTGATACGCTATCGGTAAAGTGTGTTGTCGATTTTATTGTACGGCTAAACGTAAGCCTTCTGGATACAATCCTCTTATAAATTTCGAAATCATGTTTTTATTTTCATAATTCCGGTGCATATCTCTAAAATCGTCGTTTAAACCATCTATTGAAATCTGTATTCGACGATTTATGTTATTATATCTTTGTATATAGTCCACCACCTTTTCATTTGTTCTCTGTCTCATAGAGTTACGCATTTCAGCTAATTGATCGTATTCAAGTTCTAGTTTTCCAAAGTGTGTGTTTAAACATTCTTTGAGTTGCACTGCCGTAGTCACTTGATTTCTTTCAACTACTTCTTGTGCCTTTCCCTTTAGCTTAACTGCTATTACCTTCCGTATAAGCGCTGATATTTTCTGCTCAGAACTAAGTTGTTCGGAGGCGCGAATGATTTGATCAATAAATGCGCTAACATCTGTTGATCTATCATATTCCCTTATCTCTGTTAAGAGTTCACGTATTAATAAATGATGTTTTCTCGTTAATCTCGGGAGAACATTTAATCTTGGGTTGTTGTCTCTAACTGCAGGTGGTATACTTGGGATTGATGGTGGATTTTTATTTTCTGTCATCTGAGTATTTAAAATTTGTAATTGTTCTGTCAATAATATTAATTGCTTTTCTAATGCGTCAGCCTTTTCTTTTTGACGTTGCAATTCTTGCACTACATTTTGTTCGTCTTGATCGCATTGCGTTATGTCTTCATTGGATTTAAATTTCTTTAGTAAACTGTCCATCTTACTGGGTTTAAATTTATTTTTAATTTATAAAGACCGTCTGTAGTGTCGTAGAAATTGTTAGAAACGTCAGAAAGGGAAGTAGGTGATCGTGGGGTATTTTCCGATCTTATACTATTGTTATCGTCTTCACGATAATCACAATACATACGCGGGTGATGTTCCTATGTGTCAACCTCTCAAACGTGTGTGCTCCGGCTTGAGACGTTGTATGTCTTATAAATAACTTATAAATAAAATGAATGTTACAGAAAGTTAGATACGCCTTTATTTTTTGGCTTGTCCCGCTGTGTGCTTAAAATTATTGTACAACTTACTTGAAGGTTTTTAAGAGATGATGTTTTGAAGATCTGGTTGGCTGCGTCTCTTTAACCGCTGGTGGTGCAAAAGTACTCTTTTATTGTAGAGATGATCCTCTCTTTATTCCTGGGGATGCAGACGTAGCTTGATGAACCCTTTAACTACTGGTAGTCAACTCCTGAGAGTGTGGGCTATTGTCACCAGATTAAAGATAAGTTTTCTTGATTTTTAAAACTCTCTGTTTCCTCCTGAGAGAAGATATCCTGAGATATCGGAGTTTTGTTTAGTTGTCTTTTATCACTTGGCTTCTTTTAATTTTTAAACTCCTCCGTTTTCTCCTGAGAGAAAATATTTTAAGAAATCGGAGTTTTATTTAATCACTTTTATCACTTGGCTTCACTATCCTCTTACACTGCCACCAATTTATGTTAACCGTTAGAACTGTATTTATTAATTTGTAAAGTTTAATTTATTGAACTTTATTTGATAAACTTTATTTATTAATTTTTATAAATTTTTAATTATTATTATAACTTATTTTTGTAATTTAGGACGTTGGTTTTTTAGGATAGGTATCCAAAACTAAAAGAATATATATATATATATATATATATATATATATATATATATATATATATATATATATATATAAATTGAACTTTTCTTTATTTCTCCTTCTTAACCTTTAGTACAATAATTTTAGGCGAAGCTTAGCCTTAGACGGTAAGTATGAAATTAAGCTTGCGAGCTAAAGACTCTTGGGTTTTTATACTATGGGTAAAAGACAGTTGCGTTCTTTCGCATGTACACTGAGAAAAAAATTTAGTTGGATTAAGTAAGGCTTAATTGAATCAATGAAATCCCTTAGGTGCGGGCGGCACATAAAATATTTTGTCACATTAATACAAATATTTGAATTGAGTCAAATAAATATTTCATTTTTTTAAATAAATATTTGATTCTACTAAACATCACAAATATTGATTAAAAATAATATTTTGTATTTTTAAATAAATATTTGACTTACTAAATGTCGCGAAGATTGATTCAATAAAATTAATTCATTGTTTTTATAAAAAATTTTATCAATTAAAATGCCCATTTGTTTTTCTAATTGATTATTTCATTACATTAATATACATATTGGAATTAAATCAAATAATATTTTGTATTTTCAATTAAATATTTGACTTATTAAATGTCGCGAAGATTGATTCAATAAAATTAATTCATTGTTTTAATAAAAAAAATTATCAATTAAAATGTCCATTTATTTTTCTAATTAATTATTTCATCATATTAATGCTATATTGAAATTAAATTAGTTCAATATTTTATATTTTTAAATGAAAGTTTAATTTATTGAATATTTTAAATTTAATAAAATTTTAAGATTTAATAAAATTAATTCATTGTCTTAACAAAAATTGATTAATTATTCGGTTTCACAAATAAAATATTCCTTCAAAGTAAAGAAATATTTAATTAATTCGATTTATAGATATTTTAATCGAACAAATACTGTCTTTAATCAACAGTATTTGCTTTCAGTGATTTACATTTATTTATTAATATCAATGAATTGATGACTCATTAAAGGACAGGTGAATATGATTCCATTTATTTATATGGTAAAGAATAACAATTATTAACATACTAACATTAGTATGCTTTATACAGTGATCGCACACGCAGTAAATCTAACATAAATTTCGCTCGCATTACAATTTACGTATTATCTTGAATTTTTAACTTCCTTATATATCAACTTAGAAGCCCTCTTACCGCTTGCGAGATCGAAAATTAACGACGCCACCAAGCGGTAGTATCATCAAACCATCGAACTAAATGATTTTGTTAAAACAATAAATGTTTCTTTTAGTTCAAATATGTGTTATTTGAATGAAATAAATTATATAGATGAATCAAATAGTGGATCTACTTGATTTTAACAAGTATTGAATCAGATTTCTCTGTAATTTTTATTAACTTTAGTACATATTTTGCTAAGTTATTCACTTAGCAAGACACGTATTTAAAACATGAGTTTGTTTGAGTATAAAGGATGATAACTTATACAAAAAAATATTTTTCAAGAATATTAAATATTAATTTTAACATTATATTTCATTTGATTTAGTAAATATGTTATTAAATAATAACTGCTTGTTTCAATAAATATTTCATTAAGATAATCAAATAATTAATTAATCGATCTGATAAAGAAATTAATTAATACAACAAAATATTTAATTTGGACATAAATAATAAAATATTTAATCGTTAAAAATAATAATTAATTCAATTAATCACTGATTTCATAGACGCAATATAATTAAATAATAAAAGTAATAAAATAATTTTATAGAACAAAATAAATCAAATATTTGAATCAATTAAAAATTTATTTAATTTAATGCATCCAATTAATTATAATATAGTAATGAAATTATTTGAGTAAAAGACAATGAGATATTTCATAGAATCAATCATATATTTCATAAAGAGAAAAAACGCATTCATCAAAGCAACTAAATATTGAATTAAAATGATTAGGTATTTCATTGGCCAGTGAAATAATTTAATATAAGTCATACATATTTATTTAAAACAATGAAATATCTTTTGTTATTATTCAAAATTTATTGAAAGAATAAAACAATAATTTTGACATTATTAAATATTTCATTAATATAATTAAATATATTATTGAACAGTAAAGTAATTTAATAAAAGTGATATTCTTCTTTTAATCAAAATTTGATAAAAATAATAGAATAAATACGTTAGAATTAGTAAACATTTTATTAAGATAATTAAATATATTATTAAACATCAAAGTAATTTAGTAGAAGTATTATAATATTTAATTGAAATAGTGAAATATATTCTTATGTCAATCAAAACTTGATAGAATTAATAAAATAAATATATTCGGTATAAATATTTCATTGAGATAATCAAATATATTATTGAACATTAAAGTAATTTTATGAAAGTGTTAATACAATATTTAATTGAATCAATGAAATATATTCTTGTTTCAATAATAACTGGATAGAAATAATAGAATAAATATATTTGGTTTAATAAATATTTCATTAAGATAATCAAATATATTATTAAACATTAAAGTAATTCAATAGAAGTGTTAATACAATATTTAATTAAATCAGTGACATATATTCTTGATTCAATAACAATTTGATAGAAATAATAAAATAAATATATTTGGTTTAATAAATATTTCTTTAAAAAAAATTTAATATCTGATTTTACGTTGCACCTTTCTTGACTTTAAAAAAATAATTTTTTGGTTTTCTTTTTGTGAATTCATTGAAATCGGATTTGTTGATTTTAAGGAACCTATTTCTTTAAATTAATTGTAATTTTTATTGAAATGCTGATCAAATTTTATGTGTTATATACAACAAAATATTTTTTTTTATACAATCACATATATTATTAATTAAATGACAATGTTATTAACTTAGTGAAGCATTTATTTACAATATAAGCTTCTTTAACTTAATCGGATGACCGTTAATTCAAGCAAATATTATATTGATGATTGACCAATATTTTTTTATTGTTATTAAAGATTTTGTAAATTTAACAAACAATTTACTAAAATAAATATTTAATTATTGTAACAAAATATATAGATAATTTACAAACATATTCTATTGTTACAAATAAATATTTTATAAAATTTTATCAGCTGCCTTAATGAAATTGATTTGATTAAATCAATCAAATAATTTAACCGAAACAATAAATTTTTCTTTATTTTAAAAAAATATTTATTTTTTTCAACTCAGGTATCAATTTTTTTTATCCCAACTAAATATTTCAGTGATTTAATAACCTTGCATATTACTTCAATCAAAATTAATTTTTATCAACAAAATATTTAATAACTAAATTTATTTCATTGACTCAACTAAATTTTTTTCTCAGTGTATGATATTATTGATACTTTTATAATTTCCGGGAAAAGATTGATTGAATTTTGCATGGGATGCAGTTAAGAGTTCGATCGCCTCTTGTGCGTTGCATTCTTGTGTGTCGCATTCTCGCGAATGTATAACGTTATTGTTTGCTATCGCAGTCTCAAGGTAGAAGACTTGACATATGATGCGTACGCAGTTCAATCACCCTTGAGTGAAATGTGCAAGATGAATATAAGTATAAATGTGTTATGAATGTTTGTCTTTGTTTACATGTGTGTGATGGTTGTGTGAGTGGTATATAACTGTGAGATTATACGTTCTGCGCCTTCACTTCAATGTGTACATTGTAGTAACCTGTACCATTTTACTTGTTGCGATTCTACTTGGTTCATAGGTGATCGTAGAATTGCTTGCTGTGCCCGCTCTACACGTGCATATACGAGAGGCTATTCACTATAAGAAATCATTGACCACCTTCAGATGAAATCATTTGAAATCATTGAAATCATTTTAAATCATTGAAATATTTTATTAAATTTTATGTGCACAATATGATTACCGAAATCAAAACTATTTAAATTGAAATCATTGAAATCATTTGAAATCATTGAAATCAATGAATATTTTTGTATTTAGTTTACAATTTAAAATATTACCAGAAATATAATACTAAATATTATTTAAATACCAGATTAATATGAGCTGCTCTGATAAATAAAATAATTTTTGATTTTTGGGGAATAGTATCGATATACAATATATAAATATTTATAAGAATTTTTTTCTGGAATTGAAAAAAATGAATGATTTTAATCATAAGCAAAACGCATCGCACAAAAAATTTTTATGTAAAAGATAATTTATATCAAAACAAATAAAAAAAATATATATGTGAAAAATAAAAAAAAAGAAATACTAACAAAAAATTTAAATAAGATCTATAAATAAGTAAATAAGCATTATTTACTTATGTTTGAATTTCTCTCTTTGTATCTGTCACACACGACTGATAAGTTTTTCGATCATAGCTCTTATGGTGGTCAATTTTTTAAACTAACTTTGTGTTTAAAATTACAGAGGGTAAGAGACTCGGAGTTGCAAAAATATAAAAATATTAGTAAACTAAATACTACAACGGAAATAGCTTATAACAAAAAATGCTCCGAAATTCACATTGGCGAATGGTGTCTCTTTAGAAGATTAAGTAGAAAAAAATGCTATCTTGGACATGTACTTAATTTTGGATATTTAAAAGAGCCAACGAATAAAAGTTTGGAATACTCAGCTTCCTATGCATGTGTCAAGAATAACATTAAAGATATAGGAGTTTTATGTCATTGGTATGAACCAGACAATAAAACTAAAAACTTCTCGTTAGTCCCCATGGAAAAGCATGGATACATAAATATTGAAAATTATGTATCGACTATATCAACATCTACAACAACTAAAAGTGGTATTGTAGTTAATGATGAGCTGTATAAAAAAATTAAGAATTTTTTTGAATAAATAAATGTAAAATTTAGTTATTCTTAATTGAATTTTTTAAAATATAGGTATTATTTTAATTTTCATATGATTCAATAATGACGATTTAGGGATTATAATTTAAAGTAAGCTTAACCTTCATAAATATTAATTTTAATTATCTTGGAATGATTTTGGAATTATTTGAAATCATAAAAAATTTGCTTGAAATCATTTGACATCATAGAAAATTTGCTTGAAATCATTTGAAATCATTTGAAATCACTGCCTACCATAGGCTGTTTTGAAAATGTTTGAAATTACAAGTATAAAAATATATTTCTGAAATCATTTTGAAATCATTTGAAATCATATGAAATCTGTAATCATTTTGACACTTTTTTTTAAGTGAATAGCCCATCGTGCATAAAGGCAGCGTGACACGTGCATTGACACATTTGCTGTTGGAACAGAGCGTGAATTCAAGCTCGAGAGTATCGCATCACCGCTTCCAGTAGGAAAAAGGGGCGTGGCTTCTCCTAACACATCTTTGGAGCCGCTAGCTCGTAGGCGTTGCCCTAGCTTAGGTGGTAGCTCCTCACGCTCTGATCATTTTATAGTGCCGGGTGAGGCGTCTACGCCTACTTATCCCTCTTCGCCGTCGCAATACTTGACTGACGCTTCTTTGCCTTATGTAGCCGCTGTACTTGATAGTACGTCTCTTTCTCATAAGCATACTGAGCTGTCAGCTGACGTCAAGATCAATACTGATACTAACTCTGCTGCTATGTCTAATATTAAAGACATTGCTTCCAGAATTGACAATCTTAAATTGGCTGTTAAGGAAGCCGAGGAGGAGTGAGCCGCAACTTCTCGGCGTATTGAGTCTCGTTTGTTGCGCACTGAGTCTGTGTTGTCCCGACCTCATAAGGATTCTTGTGAGATCTTGGTCTTGGGTCTGCCGTTAGGCATTGACTCACTGAGTATTGATAATTTTACGAAGATCCTTACTCCCATGGGACTCAATATTAATAGATCGCACTTTCTTAGTGTGCGTAAATGGTTACGTAAAACTGCTGGTGAAGATCAGGGTAATGAGGAGGTTAATATCACTAAAAATTCAATGGTGGTTCTGTGCTCATTCAGTCACGTTCGTGATCGTGTAGTCGGATCGGCATCTAGACTGCATGATTTTCCATGCAAGCGTATTTTTGGCTATGGTGGAAACTCTAAAATCTTTCTGCGGGCATTATGGCCTAAAGAGGTATACTCATTGTTAAGAAAGGCTAAGGCGGCTAAGAAGAATCTTAATTATGAGTGGCCTTTTGTCACTGATCTCAAGGTATATATGAGACGCACGAAGGACTGTGTTCCTATTCTCATCGCTTCTGAAGCTGATCTAGCTTCTTTATCTTATAATCAAAAATTAGTTTTGAAAGACTCACAGGTTGTTTCGTCCGATGTATTGTCCCCTAGTCACTTAAGTAATGATTTTTCTTCAAATCCAATAATTGATTATGTAAATGTTGCTCACGCAAATGTTAACCGCCTAAAAACTCACTTTAACGAGATTGAATTCCAGTGTAGGTCCAAGGCTTATGATATTTTTGGAGTCACAGAGACCTTTCTTTCGGATCTTAATTCCTCTACCATCATAAATATAGATGGTTATGAGTTTTTCCGGTTGGATAGACAAGGCAAATCGGGTGGTGGTGTTGGTGCCTATGTTTGTGATACCTTTAAAACCAGAATTCTTTATCATTCCGATCCTTCTTTTGATAATTCCCCGGGATTCCTCATATTAGATATAAGTGTTGGTGCAAACTCTTTGCTTTTCTGTATAGTTTATGTAAGACCTAAGGCTTTCTTGCTCGATAGCCTCTTTAATATCCTATCTGAGCATACGTTTAACTATAAAAATATTATAATAACTGGAGATTTTAACATCAATTTAAATAAGTCTTCACACTCATCCGATGCTCTTCGGTCTTGTTTTGATTCTCTATCATTGATTCTGGTGCCCTCGAAGGCCACTCATAACGTTTTCACCTTGGATCATGACTCTCATACTTGGCTAGATTTATTTGCCATAAACGATAGGTCAGCTTTACTAGCTTATGAAAAGTCCAATGCTACATTTATTGCTGATCATGATTTATTTGAAATTAAATTTAAGTTTTCGAAACCCGAAAGGGCTGTTAAATCTTTCTTAACTAGAAACTTTAGTAATTGTAATACTACTGCTCTTAAGCTTGAACTTTCTCAATGTCTATCTACATGTTTTCCTGCGAGTCCATTATCTATTTTTTCTTCTCATGTATTGTCAAATCCATTATACTCTACTTACTCAGGTTCAAATACTTTACATCAACCTCTTTCTGAACTGGCTGAATCGAATGGCCACCCTATTGATGCTAAGGTTACTAATTTTACCTCTAGTTTTGTTAAAGTCTTCGATGAATTTGCTCCTGCTAGAGTTGTTGAAATTTTATCTAAGCGGAAACCATGAGTTTCTCATGATTTACGCTTACTTATGAAACGTCGCGATAACTACTATCGCTCGGCTCGGAGAACTGGTTCGGCAGATGATGATGCTTGTTGTAAACATCTACGAAATGAAGTCTCAAACTCTCTCTCTAAATCAAAAGATGATTACCAGCTTTCGTAAGGTACATGTTACTTTACGGTCGCTGAAATTTTATAAACATGCTTTGTCTCAGGATACTAGGAAACAGTTCGTCGAGTCCCTTATTTTTCCGCATTTTGACTATGCAGCAGTCACTTATGATGATATTCCACAAATACTAAACTTGCGTCTGCATAGAGCCTTTAATAATTGCATTGATTTTGTTCACGGCCACATAGGCAGCCGAAACAGAGTGACGCCTTTTCGCCTTCAATATCGTGGGCTTTCGGTTCAAAATAGACGCCTATACTTGAAAATCTTCTTGGCATTCAACGTGCTTGCTCACGGTAGTCCATCATACCTAGCCACTAGGTTCGTAAGGCAGCACATCAATGCGTCTGTGCGTTCCTCTGCTAGGTTACCGCCGAGACTATTTATTTGTCCTGACGTTCGCACTGCTGCTATGCAGCATTCTTTTGTCTATTCTGCGGCTGACTACTTCAACAAAGAACTCTCTTTATTGGAGTCTTTTACTTCTGAAGATTTTCTCACTTTCAAACATTATTTGTATGAAAAACTTCTATTGAGTAAGTGTGAATCGTGCCAGCATGAGATGGGTGCTGGCTGATCTGTCAGCTGGTCACTATTAATGGCATAGCGCCTTCTGATTTACTGTAACACAACATTGTAACTTGGCAATTTGACCATGTCACTTATATATATAGTAATAACGCATGAAGACGACAGAAAGAAGCATATGACTGTCTATGTCTATGTAGCAACGATTATTCATAACCGTTTAGACAGGATATTCAAATCTTCCGCCACGGTAGTAACAGGCTCAACCGCCACGCGCCGTCAGTTTCGCTGCTCCCGCAAGAGGAACAGCGAGCTCGAGAACATATAAGAGCCAAGGCTCAATGTACCAAAGAAGCTGCACTTACGCACCGCCGTACCGCTGTACCGCCGTACCGACCGCACTGTAAATAATAAATTTATTTAATTCAATATTAGATTGTATTTAGTCTGTACGGCTGAGCCACCGTACCGGCTGTTTTGTAAAATAGTAACTTTAATAATTTAATATTAATTTATACTTAAGATTAAGGGTGATTCACACCGAGCTGTCATAGCATATACCACCGAGCCACCGCGCTAACCTGTGCATAAGACATTTTATCTAGTATGAATTCATAGTAATGTTAAGGGTGTTTCCCCACCTATTACAACCGTAGTATTAAGTTAGCTTTAAGGGTGTTTCCCACCTATTGCCGGAAAAGGGCAAGCCAAGATTTCTCTACCCATGTGCATCCGCCGCGCATTAGAGAATCATAGGCCTTCAGCCGCATTTCGTCTTACCGCATTAAGGGTACCGTCCACCCATTGTTAGTATAATAATTAGTTTAATTACATTTTTGTTTGTTCATTAACCCAGCGTCCAGGCCGTTAACCGCCGTTAGTCTAATTTGACTTACTATTAGAGATTTATTTCATTTTGATTAAAAGAAAGTAATATAATTTAGTTTGAATTATTTTTTATTTCATTTATTTCCGTCGCCGACAAGAGGCGCATAAGCCATCAAGTGGCTTATAATAAATTCAATCTTTATTTCTTTGTATGACGCGCATAATTATATTAGGTTAGCTTATCACTTTTTATTATTATTGTTATATGTCGTTGTAAGATTTGAGTTCAAGGTACAATAAACCCAGGTACTCCCTAGCATAAATAAACGTGTCAACCCTACTGAAAAATATATATGAGATCTCATATGAGATCTCACATGCGATCGCATATGAGATTTTGGCACGAGAACTCATATGAGATCTCATTTATATTTTACATTTTCAACCCAACTAAAAAATATATATGAGATCTCATATGAGATCTCATATGAGATCTCACATTTGATCTCTAATGAGATCTCACATTCGATCTCAAATGAGATCTCACATGAGATCTCATATGCAATCTCATATCAGATCTCATATGAGATCCCGTATGAGATCTCATATATATTTTCTATTTTCAACCCTACTAAGAAATATAAATGAGATCTGATATGAGATCTCACATGCGATCTCATATGAGATCTCATATGAGATTGTAATGTGTGATCTCATGCGAGAACTCATATGAGATCGCATGTAAGATCTCATATGAAATCTCATATATATTTCTTTGTAGGGTTGAAATAGAAAATATATATGAGATCTCATACGGGATCTCATATGAGATCTGATATGAGATCGCATATGAGATCGCATGTGAGATCTCATTTGAGATCGCATGTGAGATCTCATATGAGATCTCATATATACTTTATATTTTCAACCCCTACTAAAAAATCTATATGAGATCTCATATGAGATCTCATATGAGATCCCATATGAGTTCTCGTGCCAAAATCTTATATGAGATCGCATGTGAGATCTCATATGAGATCTCATATATATTTTTCAGTAGGGAACCTGTTTACTATCCTTTATCTTTCCACCGTTCGTCTAGACCGACCTCCTGCCTTAAGCGTCTGGCAACAGGAGGTAAAGAAGTAATTTTTCTACCCGCGAAAAATAAAAACGTTACAATGTCTTATAACCTCTTCCAACCTTTATCCTGAAAAAAGATAGCACTAAGTGCTCATGTAAAAAGGAAAAGGATGTAAGGTTACAGATTACACAGACCCGTTTTTAGTGCAGCGTCATGCTACATCTAGTCCGGGGTCTCTATGTGTTTGTTTGAGTTAGTGATTAGTAATATATTGCCTCTTATAAGCCAGAATATTCAAAGACTTATAGTCTTATAAGAGTCTAATCATTTGCTTTAACTTTGACTCGTTAAGATTTAACCGCTTGTCAACAACTAATAATTTTAAACAGGTAAATTCAAATTAGTAACGCGTGATTTGAATTTAAGTACTTCATATACATTCACTCAAAGACGCTTCATTAAAAATACTACTTATCAAATTCTCCTTAATTGTAAGATAAGTTAATATTAAATAAGATTTTGCACACTTAATAAATTCACCAATTAAATACACGTGAATTTAATATTTACTTTAATTTACTAAATTAATGTTAGTTTTAAGTTAAATAAGATTTATCCTGTTATTACTGCTACCGGTACGGAGCTGGTGGTTATCCAGCTCCTCGCGGACCTGCAGAATAATCAGAAAGAATTTTAGGTGAAACCAAGTATTAAGTTTAAGAGGAACTTTATTAAAAGCAAGCTGGCCAAAGAGTGCCGTACAATAATTTCGACGACGACTACATCGCTCTCGCTTGAGCCGCCGTCGCCGCTATCCTCCTCCTCTTAGTTAGATTTTGCGTTGTGGGGGAGATACCTTGCTAATTTTAACTCGCGCTCTGCGCGAGTCCATCTCTTCCACACAATGTTGCGCACACGGAGCCTCTCCTCCTCAAATTCTACATATTGTCTGTAAGAGGGGAGAGATTCTTATTTTACCTTATTATACGATACAGGTACGCTTACGTGTGTGTCGGTAATACACTATAATATAATATAAGCGTTTCTCAACACACATGTGAGCGTGTACACCTCTTGTATTAATTTCTATCCTGCGCGTCGGTATAACGTCTAATTGTTATGCCGCCCCGACGTGCAAGATAGAAATTCATACTCTAATGATTTTACATGATTTATATTTTATTCTTTTTTATTTATATGACAGGTTACAATTGCCCCCCAAAAATTTTTATACTTTACTTTTTGCTTTGATTTGAGAATAAAAGAGACGCGTTATTTGTTTTTTCTAATTCTAATTTTTCATTACTTTAATACCGTTAATATTTAATTTACACTCTATTTATTTCTTTTATTCTCGAGTTTTGAAGTTTACGTTTCATTTGATTTTTCTTGTATCTAACCTGCCCCCCAAAACAAAATAAATTACACATCAATTGTATTTGAATATTCTAATGTCAATATTTTTACTTTGTTTTTGTTCGTGCAATTGATTTTGTTTTCTTACATCTTTATAAGTAATGTTACGCACAGACAAATGCTTTTAATTTTAATTTTGTTAATTTTTGTATATACCTTTTAATTTTCTTCTCTTCTAGTTTTCTTATCTATTCATCTGGATCTGATTTATCTCCGGATAGATCGGACCTGGTTGACGGTATGCCGATTCTTCGTAGGCGATGTTTGGCTAGCGCTGCCTCTTGCGCGTATACGTATCTCCTTTTTAATGTATGTTTTGGTGTATATATGTTTATGATTTCCTCATCTATTTTTTCTTCTTTCGGCTTTATAAACACCGTTTTCTCGGCCTTCTCGCCCTTTTTAATTTTCCTTTTGCTTTTGGTTGATCCTTCTTTCATGGTTGCTAGTCCAATTTCTTTTTCTTTTGGTTTTGCTAGACTTTCTTTTCCAGGTGCTGATGCTGTAAGAGACGATGCCTGATCATAATTCTTTGCAGAACTTTCCCGTCTTTCCTCATAATTTATTGGTCTATTTAGAGATTCATCCCATACGATGTCTAGTCTTCTCTCTTTTATTAGCTGTTCATCTACTTGAGACGTTACGTGTCTCATTCCTACGTACTTGTCCGGGCTTGTTCCGGCGTGCCTGTATAATGCTGGGCGAGTTTTGAAGTTTACTGGCCTTTTCACTTCTATCACTCTTGCCATTTTTCTTTCTTTCTTTTTTTTTTTAGGTTTTTCCTTAATAACTATTAATTAACAACTATATTTTACACTAATAATCTATTTACACTTTAATCTATTTACACTCTAATCTATTAACTGTTTCTTTTTCTTCTATGTTTTCTATTATAGAACTTGCTTGTCCTAATGACTTATTGGTACTGTATGGCCAGTCTAAATTATTCCTTTGACCGTTGATATGTTTGACAAATTTTGATTTGGGGGGTGGGTCCTTAGGTGTTATAATCTTTTGTTTACTTTTTTCTTAATTTCGTGCTTTTCGGACTTTTATCTTTTCTTATTCTCTATTCTAATTTATAATATTATTTGATAAATTTTTCCGTGGTTCTCATTTTCTTTTCTGTATTCATTAGTAATTTTTGTGTTTCCCTTTTTTTTTTTTTTTTTTACTCCTTTTTTCTTTCAAAAAATGGCTTTAAATTATCTGTGTGGAATTTTCCTCTTTCTTCTTCGTTTTCATTTATTAATAAATATGTGTCACTTGCAATTTCTTTTTTGATAGTGTATGGGCCTTCATATACTTGTAAAAATTTTGCTATTTTATTTCCTTCTGTATCAGATACATTTAGTGATTTTACTAACACTTTAACGTTGGTTTTAAATTTATATTGTTTTGTTTTTTGATTTTTTAATTCTGCTCTTCTTTTTATTTTTTTGTGCATTTTGTTTTTTGCTAAAAATAACTTTACTTCATGATTTACTTCTTTTTTCTTTATTTTGAAGAATTTTTCCCATTCTCTCGTAGGTATGACGTTCATATGCAATTCGCAAGGTGTAAAACCTGTAGTTTCATGCGTTATTTCGTTCATAATTGTTTGAATTTTTTGAACGTAGGAAGCCCATGATTTGTGGGAGTCTTTTATAAAAGTACGAAAAAATCTACCTAGTTCACGATGTATTCTTTCTACCATGTTTGACTGTGGATGTCTAATTGATGAGAATATCGTTTTTATGTTATTTTCGTCTAGTGTTTTCAGCCATTTTTTCGCCGTGAATTGTGTTCCGTGGTCTGTCATGATGGCATTTGGTTTTCCATATTTAGGTATGTATTCATTGAAGATTTTTTTGATTGTTGTAGCTGTGTTTGCTCTTTTTATTGCATACATCACAACGTATTTTGAAAATACGTCTATTGTGGTTAGTAGGTATTTTACATCCCCTGTTGACGTAGGTAAAGGTCCGTAGAAATCTATTGACAAAATTTCATTCTTTTTATCTGCAATTATAGGCTGCATTTTTGAGTGATACTTTATAGTTAGGTATTTTGATTTTTGGCAATTTTCGCAAGTTTTTATTAAATTATACGTTGCTTTTTTCATTTTTTCTGCATAGAAACTTTCTAATAGCAGCTCGTATGTTTTTTTCGGCCCCATATGACCATAAATTTCATGGATTTCGATTATTATATCGTTTAGCACAGCTTTAGGAATTATTACTTTATTTCCTTTTTCGGTTATTTTTTGTATTATATTATTTTCGATTATATAGTTGTCTTGTATCTTTTTATTTTCTTTCATCTTTACTTTAATTTTGTTGCATTTTTCATCCTTTTCTTGAGATATTTTAAAGTTTTTTAGTATTTTTTCTAATTTTGTGCTTGTTAATTTTTTATTTTTTATTATAGCAATTTGTATTGTGTTTTCGTCATTTTCTTGATATTCAGATTCTTGTCTGCTCAAGTAGTCTGCTGCTGCATTCTTTTTGCCAGGTATATACTCTGGTGTTATACTAAAATCTTGTATCGATAATATCCATCTTTTTAATCTGTAATTGCTGAATTTGCAGTTTTTTAGGAACGTTATTGCTTCATGATCGGTTCTTACTATTATATTTGGAGCACCTCTTAAATAAGTGTCTAGCTTGTGAAGTGACCATACTAATGCTAGTAATTCTTTCTCCGTTGTGAAGTAGTTTAGTTCGCTACCCTTAAGGGTTCTGCTTATAAAGCATACTATGTTTTCTTGATTTTTATCATCTAATTGTGACAAAATTGCTGCAATTGCATAGTTGCTAGCATCCGTCGTTAGTATGAATGGTTTGTTTGTATTTACAAATTTTAATATCATATTTTCATCAAAAAGCTCTTTTATGCTTTTGAAAGCTTTTTCGTGCTTTTCTTCCCATTTATATGGAGTATTTTTTCTTAGTAATGCTAATAAGGGAATTATTTCGTTTGCGTATCCTTTAGCAAACTTGGTATAGAAATTTACAAATCCGAGAAACGCTTGTAACTCCTTTACATTTCTTGGTCTTGTGAAGTTTTTTACAGTTTTTAGTTTTTCTGGATCTGGTAATATACCCTTTGAGGTTATGTGATATCCCAGAAATTCTATTTTTTGTTTGATAAATTTTGATTTCTTAAAATTAAAAGTGAGGTTGTATTCTAGTGCTTTTTCAAATAATTTTTCTAAATGTAGCAAATGTCCTTCGAACGTAGCCGAGCGTACATTTAAGTCATCGACAAAAGGTATCACGAATTTATGCAGATCACATATTACTTGATCTAATCCTCTTAATAGTGCGGCGCTGCTTGTTTTTATGCCAAAAGCTGCTACGTTAAACTCGTATACTTTATTATCTATCATGAATGCAGTATATTTTTTACTATTTTCTGTAAGTTCTATCTGCCAGTATGAGCTAGTGAGATCTAGACTTGACATAAATTCTTTTTCTTTACATTTTAAAAATACTTCATCTATAGATGGCGGAGATTCATAATCATTTACGATTTTTTCATTTAGTTTTCTTGCGTCTAAACATAAACGTACTGTTCCATCCTTTTTTATGACAGTTACTATTGGGTTTATGTATGGGCTTTTCGATCTTCTAATAATTCTTAACTCTAACATTTTATTGATTTCTTTTAAGACTTTTTCTCTATGGTTTATTGGTATAGGATACGGTTTAGTGTAAAAGTGTTGTTCATCTGTTAGTTTTATTTCGTGTTTATATGATTTTAATAAACCGGGTGCTTTACGGAATACCATGCTATATTTTTCGAGTAAGATTTTTAATTTGTTTTTTTGATTTTGTGATATATTCTCACATTCATTTATTTTTTCTTCTATCTCATCATTTGTAAGACTAGAAGTATTATAGTAGTTTTCAGAGTCCATAATTTTTGAATTTTCGACTTCTGAATTGTACTCGCATGATATATGGTCATTTTCGCCATCATGCGTTTTTATTAATTGTATGGGTATGTATGCTTTAGCATTTAATTTGCTGTCATTATATGACATATTTACATCTTTCTCGTTTATATTTATCATGATTTCTTTAAACACCGTGTTTATAATCATGTGTAGCATTTTCTGTGTGTCGTATCCTATAATACAATCTTTTATGAGTTTAGGAATTATTAGATATATTATATTTATTGTTTCATGTTTAAATTTTGTTTTTATCATTATTTGCTTTTTTATTCTTTGTGTTTTGGAACCCGTAGCTGTCTTTATGAATTTATTTGAGATAGGAAAGAGGGAGCAGTTTTTCAGCTTATCGAAATTTGTGAAATAAAAATTCTCCGATATGCATGTTATTTCGCTGCCTGTATCTAATAATGCTTTCGTATCTATGTCATTCAGTGTTATCTCAACTTCTGGGCAGTTTATGATTTTCTCTTCTGTATCATCTATCTGTATATCATTTTTTAGTTCTTCTTTTATATCTTCATACATAGACATTACTATTTTTTGGGGGTTTTCTTCAGTTGCATCCTTACCCCTTGGTGTTTTTAAATTTTCCGGTGCAACTCTTATTAGTTTTCCTGTTGTTTTCCATTTTTATTATCATAATCTATGTTTGACACGTCTATTTGTTCGTAGCTTTTTCTTAATGTTTTGTTATCTATTGGTGGTTTGAGTTTTTCTTGTTGAGGTTTCCCTGTGAAGTTACTATTTGTAGCGTTTGTTGTCTTCATTGCTTGTATTTGAGATAGTTGTTTTTGCTCGTGATTTTGTGTGCTTTGGCCTGGTTTGTTCCAATGTGTATCGTTTGTTGTTCTATTCGCATAATTCTGTCTTTGATTATAATTTGGGTTTTCTTGTTGTCTGTTGCTATTGCTATTATTCGTATTATTTCTATTATTTTCATTGTTGATTGATCTGTTTTGTATTTGCTGATTTTGGTAGTGTGCTGTTCTATTTTTTGCATTCTTCTCTTGAGTTTTGTCGTCGCTATCAAAATCTGCGAGTATTTTTAGAAGTGACGTTTTATCTTTGTTTTGTGAAAACTGTATAGCCTGTCTTACACTTCTATTGAAATGTCTGGCTATTTTCTCTGTTAATTCCTCATCTGTGTCATTTAAATTCAATTCTTTTGCGTAGCCGAATAACTGTGTAGCGTATGAGACTCTTGACAATTTTCCTTGTTCATAAAACTGGCCAAATTCAATTTTGCGTCTTGAAGTTCTTTGTACATCATGACTCCAAAATCTCTCTTTAAATATTTCTTTGAATTCATTGTATGTAGTGACGTTATCTTGATGGATATACCACCATTCATTTGCTTCCTTCTGTAACACTGTTTCTAATATTTGAAGTTTTTGTTCTTCGTTTATGTTTTTTAGAGCAATATATTTGTCCAGTTCGTTTAGAAATTTTATTGGCCTCTCGGTTTCATTACCTTCAAATTTTGGAACCGGAATTTTTATTTTATTTGTGTTTTCTTTAATATTTGTAGCTGCTTGTTCTGTTGTTTTGTTTGTTATATTTTCTTGAAGTTGATTTATTTTTTCATCCTGTTCAAATGCTAATTCATCTATCTTTCTATTCAAGCTGCTATGTACCATTTTTATAGCTTCGTCTTCGTTTATTGCTATTTTTAATCCTTGTAATTCTTCAACTAATTTGTCGTTTCGTTCTGATAATAAGGCGTTTTGTCTTTTATACTCGTTGAGTAGATTTCTCATTACAATGTTATCTTCTGATAATCTCTGTATTTTGTCAGATAATGCGTTTACTTGTTCTTTTACATTTTCTGTTTCTGCGTGTGCTGTTTTTTCTAAATTTAAGTGTATCGATTTTTCTGAATCAGTAGATGTGTTCATTTTTGTTTCTAATTCTTCCTGTTTTGCAAATAATTCCTGAAACTCATCTGATACTACTCTCATCCATTCATTTTGTTTTGATTGATTGTTTGCGTCAAAGGATTGATCAGCATCTTCAATTTCTTTCATTAATAACGTTGAGCGTCTTTTGTTCGCCATTTTGATATATATATTTTTTTTCTTTACTTTTATTCTTCTTCTTTTTGAATCTTCTTTCTTGAATTTGTTTTGCTTTCGCAATGAAATTTAATTTATAATTTAAACAAAAGAAAAAAAAAAAAATATATTTGTCTGTGCGTTTATTTCGCGACGCTACTGTACAATTTATTTTATGTTATCTTTGTGCCTAAGTGTGACACCGAACCTGCAAAATGTCTAATTGATTTGATTTTACTTTATTTGATTTAATATATTTTCTTTATTATTTAATTTTAAATTTATTTACTTACATTCTAATGTTCATGAAAATTAATATCTAATAAATGAATGAAATCTAATAAATGAATATTAGTAAAGCACAAATTGAGCACCACTGTGCTGGTTGAGTGTCACTGTTTACAATATATTAATTTTGAAATATTATTTAATTTCCTATGTTAAATTTTATTTGAGTTTATCGATGCTTAATTTCATCAATACACGCTTTCTATCGCTTTGTTTACATTTGCGGATTAGCGGTGTTAACTATATTACCTTTTGTGATCTTGGAAATAATTCGAAAATTTGCGACTTTTATGTCGTTTAAAATTTTAACGTTATCGCGAATAATATTTAAATTCAAAATTATTTGAAATTTTCTTTATTTTCGAAGTATTTCCAATTTCTTTTTAGTTTTCTTTTCGCAATTTTCTTTTTCTTTTAGTTCATTCAATTTTTTGTATTTTTATTTCTTTAATTTTTTATTTTTTCTTTTATTTTTTCAATTTCCACTTCTATTTCATGCAAATTTTCTGCCATTTGTGGCATATTATAATTAAATTTAAATCTAACTTCGTTTAATTTGATCGTGTTCTCATTTATTTTATTTGTTATTTCTGTTACTTTTTTTTCTAAGTACTGTAAATATGTTTCTATTTTCTCTACTTTTATTTGCATGAAATTTAAGTTTTCATTTTGTTTTTCGATTTTAGTTGCTACCGCGTTTACAATTTTCTCGAATTCTATATTACTTAATGTTACAGACTCTGTTTTCTTATAATTTTTGTTTCTTTTTTGTAACGAAAACTCTACTTTTTTGCATAGTTCGTAACATTTTTCATTTTGATTATTTTGTTTTTGTATTGATTTTATTATAAAATCACATACTTTTATTTTGACCATTACGCTATTGGTCTTTTAATTTTGTATGTGTCTTGTTACAAATTCTTAGCTCTGAAAAGAGAAGAAAATTACTTTATGATTTTATATATATCTAATTACAATTTTTTGATTTTTGAATAAGGTAATATATCCCTAATTACAATTTTTTGATTTTTAAATAAGGTAATATATCCTTAATTACAATTTTTTGATTTTTAAATAAGGTGATATATCCCTAATTACAATTCTTTGATTTTTTTTTTTTCAAACAAAATGAAAAAAGGAAATTTCTTTATAAAATTTTATTAACTATTTATTCTCAGTCGTGGGTTCAAACAATACCCGTGGGCGCCAGTTATAACCTCTCCCAACCTTTATCCTGAAAAAAGATAGCACTAAGTGCTCATGTAAAAAGGAAAAGGATGTAAGGTTACAGATTACACAGACCCGTTTTTAGTGCAGCGTCATGCTACATCTAGTCCGGGGTCTCTATGTGTTTGTTTGAGTTAGTGATTAGTAATATATTGCCTCTTATAAGCCAGAATATTCAAAGACTTATAGTCTTATAAGAGTCTAATCATTTGCTTTAACTTTGACTCGTTAAGATTTAACCGCTTGTCAACAACTAATAATTTTAAACAGGTAAATTCAAATTAGTAACGCGTGATTTGAATTTAAGTACTTCATGTACATTCACTCAAAGACGCTTTATTAAAAATACTACTTATCAAATTCTCCTTAATTGTAAGATAAGTTAATATTAAATAAGATTTTGCACACTTAATAAATTCACCGATTAAATACACGTGAATTTAATATTTACTTTAATTTACTAAATTAATGTTAGTTTTAAGTTAAATAAGATTTATCCTGTTATTACTGCTACCGGTACGGAGCTGGTGGTTATCCAGCTCCTCGCGGACCTGCAGAATAATCAGAAAGAATTTTAGGTGAAACCATGTATTAAGTTTAAGAGGAACTTTATTAAAAGCAAGCTGGCCAAAGAGTGCCGTACAATAATTTCGACGACGACTACATCGCTCTCGCTTGAGCTGCCGTCGCCGCTATCCTCCTCCTCTTAGTTAGATTTTGCGTTGTGGGGGAGATACCTTGCTAATTTTAACTCGCGCTCTGCGCGAGTCCATCTCTTCCACACAATGTTGCGCACACGGAGCCTCTCCTCCTCAAATCCTACATATTGTCTGTAAGAGGGGAGAGATTCTTATTTTACCTTATTATACGATACAGGTACGCTTACGTGTGTGTCGGTAATACACTATAATATAATATAAGCGTTTCTCAACACACATGTGAGCGTGTACACCTCTTGTATTAATTTCTATCCTGCGCGTCGGTATAACGTCTAATTGTTATGCCGCGCCGACGTGCAAGATAGAAATTCATACTCTAATGATTTTACATGATTTATATTTTATTCTTTTTTATCTATATGACAGGTTACAGTCTATGTCTATGTCTCTGTCACTCCGTCTCTCCATCTCTATTTCTTCGTCTCCGTCTCTCCGTCTTTGATTCTCTATCTCTGTCTTTTCGTCCCCATCTCTCCATCTCCGCCCCTATGTTTATGTCTCTTCGTCTCTGCCTCTCCGTCTCTGTCTCTCTGTCTCCGTCCCTGCATCTATGTCTTCCCGTCTCCGTTACTACGACTCCGTTTCTTCGTCTTCGTTTCTCTGTCTCTGTTTCTCCGTTTTTGTCTCTTCGTCCCTCTGCCTATATCTCTTCATCTTCGTCTCTCCGTTTTCGCCTTTCCGTCTATGTCTCTCTGTTTCTCTTATCTATACGTAAATAGCTATAGAACTATTTTTCAACATTAATTTTAATATTCAACCTCAATAGCTTCAAAATATAAGGCAGATGTTCTTCAATTTTATTATATTTCTACTATCATACCTAGGTTCCAAACACTTTTGAGCATTTTTTTTAGAAACAAAATAAAATTGTTTGGTTCAAAATTTTTTTTTCCATTCTTACTTATTTTTCTCCAAATCGATTATGTAAAACGATTTTAAAAATGATGCCTAAATTATATAATGGGCCTAGAAATCATTCTCAGATGAAATTTTAAAGTTACATTAAATTTTTATTTAAACTTCCTCGGGGGCACCATGCTATATCTAAATTTAGTGGTGTTTTGTTAAAACATGGTTTATGAAAAAACTTCTTATCATGTCCGATGGATTATCATAATTAATATTTTTAGTATTATAATTATGTGAATGTGGAAACATTCTTATTTGTTGCGTTTCAAAAATTCCTAATAAATGTAATCGCATTTGAGAAACATCATATCTTAAACAACATGAAAATAAATTTTAAAGTATTGCAACAGCAAAAGCGATTGTAAAAAGGCCGCTATCGTAATGATTCTACTGTTTTAAAAACTATGCTCAATTCTGATTTGTTTGGAAATAATCTGTTTACATAGATCTTATTCTCATCTTGTAGATATTTAAGATTTAAACTGTCATATATATAAATTATTTTATTATTATAATATATACCAATCCAGTGAGCTTTTGCAAAATTTCCGGAAAACAATACTTCTTCATCAGTTTGTACTGTATTAATATATTGTGGTTTTTGAATTGGTAAAGTTGTTCGCATATTAAATAAGGTTCACTAATTCAAGATATTATTAAATACTGATATATAAATATCAGTTATTATAGAAGCAATTCCATGATAACTGATTCCTAATTTAATTCAGTGTATTTTTACTTCTAAAAGCTAAAAATATAAGAAATTACGAAAAATGCTATGAATTAATTGTAATAGGATACAAAATTATAATAAAATTTGTAAAAATAATATAATGGTTTAAGAATAGTTATTTTTGAAAATCATATACAGTGGGGTCCAATAAAATGGAGCCACCCTCGAGAAAAAAAGTGCTAATTAAAAAATTTTGTATCTCAACAAATGAGGGTCGTACAGAACTCTACGACCACTCATTTTAAACATATTTGTAAGGACTTTTTCATGGTATATTGGCAATTTAATTTTAAGTACTTGTTTGGGAAATGTTACGACTTAAAAATAGCAAAAAAAAAAATTTTTCGCTTGTGTTTAAATTTGAATCATTTTTCGGAAAATGATGGTAAAAAAATCTTATATTGCTAGATTTAAAGGTATTTTGCTTAACTTGAAATTTATTTTTTAGTTATTCTTCTAGGTTCAATATTGACTGAGATTTAGCGATATTCGTTCGAAAAAAGGGTTTTTTTTATTTTTCCGATATCTGCCTAATGAGAGGAGATATAGAAAAATGCCAAATAAAAAAAGTGTATTTTTGTATGTAGAATAACTTTAAATTTTCTCAAAAATTTTTGTGCATTTCAATTTTTTTGATATTGTTGCGGTACTCTTATAAGAGTATGGTATACGTGTATATAAGAATACCGCAACAATATCAAAAAAATTGAAACGCACAAAAAATTTTGAGAAAATTTAAAGTTATTCTACATACAAAAATATACTTTTTTATTAGGCATTTCTCTATATCTCCTCTCATTAAGCAGATATTGGAAAAATAAAAAAGACCCTTTTTTTTCTGTTCTGTACGACCTATATTTGCTGAAACACAAAATTTTTTAATTAGTACTTTTTTCTCAAGGGTGGCTCTGTTTTATTGGACCCTACTGTATATGCGTATATCTCTGGAACTTTTCACTTTTAGGAACAGGGTTTTATAGAAATTTAAAAGTTTATAATTTAAGTTCCTAAGATGGCACAGACTTTGACCAGTGCTTAAAATTTTCGTTTTAAGGAGTAGAATATGTACTCGAACTTTACTGTCAATTGAAAAATAGTCACTAACGATATACAATTTTATACGTCAAAAATGATGCATTTTTCATAATTTTCTACACGTGTTTCTTACGATGTATAAAAAGTAACTTCCTTTCAACCGTATTTTAATTTTCACATCATGGTTTACATAATAAAAACAACAATTTAAGATTACGTCTATTGATGTGCTATGCTTTAATAATTAGTTTCACCATTTTTAAGGACCGTGTAATTATCCATGCAAAAATTACACATACCTTAAAAATGTTGAAACTTATTAATAAAGCATAGCACATTAATAGACGTAATCTTAAATTATCATTTTTATTATGTAAATTATAATGTTAAAATTAAAATACGATTAAAAGTAAGTTACTTTTAATACATCGTAAGAAACACGTGTGGAAAATAATGAAAAATGCATCATTTTTGACGTATAAAATTGTCTATCATTAGTAACTATTTTTTAATTGACACTAAAGTTCGAGCACATATTCTACTCTTTAAAACAAAAATTTTAAGCACTGGTCAAAGCCTGTGCCATCTTAGGAACTTGAATTATAAACTATTAAATTTCTATAAAACCCTGTTTCTAAAAGTGAAAAGTTCCAGAGATATACCCATATACATAACAAAAAAACATTGGATGAAGTTTTTGGTGTTCAGGGCCAAATTTTGTTTATAAAGATCTTGGCGATTGTATTTTGCGAGTCTAAACTTAGATTTTCAAAATTCATAATAGTAGATAATAGTCCAAGTAAACTAACAAATCTATGGAACATTTGGTAAGCAGTGTATAGAAATTCCTAGAGCCTACATTTCGATAAGAAAATGAATAAGCAGGAAATATACATATCACAGTCTTAGAAAGACTTCAAAGTTTATGTCACTTAAGAATACAAAATTAAATTATTTACGTAGATCAAATAATGTCTAGTTCTGATATGGATACATCAGAATTTACTAATAATGTGGATTCAAGCAAGAAAAGTTATCTTTCCAGAGAAGAACAATTAGAAGAAATGCTAAATGGACTGAAGGAATACTTCAAAAGCTTACCATTGAATGATCCGTTACAAATCTCAATTCTTACGATAGTTCCTAATAGTTAGAGTATTTGCCAGACAGCAGAAGAATTTGGTACATCTAGAAGAAGTGTCGAAAAAGCAAGAAAATTGAAAGAAACAGAAAGAATTTTAGCCTTGCCAATTCTCAGAGCTGGTAGAACTTTGACTCAATTAACCAAGGATAAAGTTATTTCTTTTTATAATAATGGTCAAAATAGTAGAATTATGACAGGCCAAGAAGACACTGTTACTTTGATAAAAGGTGATCAGAAAGAAAAAATGCCAAAGCGCTTACTTTATAGTGACATTAAACAATTGTACACACAATTCAAGCGGGAAAATCAAACATTAAAAATTGGTTTATCTAAGTTCTACGAACTTAGACTACGATAGTGCATTGTAATGGGAGAAAGAGGTACACACAATGTCTGTGTTTGTAGTATACATCATAATTTCAAAGCTATGTTTGATGCTGTAGATTTGCCGAAGTACGCGGAAGGTATATCTAGCCTATTGAATCATTATGCTGATGTTATAAAACGGGTTTTATGTAAAGATCCCACAGCATCTTGTTATTTCAAAGATTGTTCTGTGAGCCCACCGATTGAAGATTTTCTGGAGTATGTGACTGATCTACTTGAAGAAAAGAATATCTCGCAAGTGATTTTTAGCACATGGCAATCAACTGATAGGGCCACTTTATTCAAACAATGTCTTCCTATGCGAGAATCAATCAAAGATTTTGGTGACCGTTTGAAAAAGTTGCTACCACATCATTTTTTATCGAAAAATCAAACAAAGTATATTACTGATCGGAAGAATAATTTAAAAGATGACAAGGTGCTAGTTCATTCTGATTTTTCGGAAAATTTTCCTTACGTCTTTCAAAATGCTGTCGTCATTTCATTATAATAATGATCAATCAACTGTTCATCCCGTAATATTTTATCACAAATCCAACGAAAAAATCATCCTCAAAAGCAGTATACTTTTATCTGAATGCACGACTCATGATACTACTGCAGTTTTCATTATGCAGAAAATAATCATCTCTGAAATGAAAAAAGTTATACCAAGCGAAAAGAAAATTATTTACGTAACAGATAGAGCTAAACAACATTACAAAAATAGATTTCAGATGATGAATCTAGTACATCATTATGAAGATTTCAATATTATTGCCGAATGGCACTTTTTTGCTACTGCGCATGGTAAAGGCGCATGTGACGGATTGGGAGCAGTTTTAAACGTGAAGCTACACCTGCTAGTCTGCAAGCAAAGGCTAATGATGCTATTTTAAACAGCGGAGCACTAGTCGATTGGGCGAAAAACAAGTTCAAAGAAGTACAAATTTTCCATTATGATACAATGGAACATACAAAAACAAAAAAGTTTCTTAATAAAAGATTTAAGAAAGCCCCCGCTGTCACTAATATTTTAAATGGACATGCATTCATTGTAGAAGCAAACAAAAAATTGAGAGTAATGAAATATTCTTTTAGTTTCGAAACACTTTCTATTATATGTTATTAAAATTGGCTGATGAGGTCGTATGAATACTCGTGATCATATCCAAAGTAAGAGGAAGTAAGGATTTTAGCGTTATTCAAAATAGTAGTGTTTCAGATTAGTCCATATTATTTCTTGATATGATCATGCTTAGTTTAAAATCACAATCAGTTCTCACTTCAAGTTACGATTCCAAAAATTCTAGTTTCACATTAAAAGTTAGTATTATCCTTTTGTTTACGTGATAATTATTATATAAAACTTAATACAATACTAGTTATAAAAAAAATTATCAAAAATTAAAAAAGAAGTAAAAAAAAAATAAAAAAAAAATAAAATAAAACCAGAAAAAAAATTAAAAAAAAAACAAAAAAAAAATGAAAATTAAAGTCATAGAACTAGTATCTCTCCACGTCCTTGTTGTTAGTTCTGGGTAATTCAGAGAGGAAGAATATTAAAATTTTTTTATCGAACACGCTACTTACAAACATCAATAATTTTTTTAAAAAATAATAAGAGATCTGAGTTGTTATATTCATTGTAATTAATTTTTTGCATTTCGGTCGCCAAATTGGTTTCCTGAAAATAATTGTTGTTGATATTTTTATTAATTTTAATAGTACATCGCATTCTAAAGACACAATTTAGGTTGCACCTGAACATTTTTTTTAAGATTTGATGGATCAATGATTCACGAAAATGTGGCAGTTGATGATTTAAGCTCAGTAAATTTCCAACAGTCATACTAAATTTCACGTCAAAAATTTTGAAAATCGCTTTTCTGATTTCGGAAGAGAAAATCTTTTTACATAGAAAACATATTTGCTAGATAAGGTTTATTTCGTTATATGTGTTTTAATATTTACTTTCTTATATTCAACAAAGAAAATTCACAATTTTTCTGTGATTTTTTTATATTTTTGTTACCATATTAGATCTGCCATTTCAAAAAGATATAAATGTTAAATCCCACCTAAACAGAAATGGCTACTTTATTAACTCGAAAAGCGATCCGAAAGAAAGCCAGATCTAACATCTAAGATTTAACGGGAGAAAACAACTTTTCTCCCGTAAATTTCATTTTTTCCTAATTAAGCAGGAAATAAGTTCTTTACTTCCACTTACTAAGGAATTTTTAAAATTAAATAATTAATTGAAAATTTCCATAAAAAAATGAATTTAAATTTCTTCTAATTATGCCCGCTTTTTAAAGTTATTAAAGTGGCCACGGTTTAGGTATGAATAAAGCCCATTAGTACAATCTATTTTTACCTCTGGTGTTCGCTTCGTTTCACTTCGCTCACTCGGGTCTTAAGGTGGCTCAAGCGATTTTTTCTAAAAAAGTGAAACTATCAAAAATTTGTATTAAAATATTCTTTATATCGTAATATTTCGATATTTATTTTGAAAAATAGAGGTTGACGAACTATTTTTAAAGAAAAAGATGTTTTAATAATTGTAAATAATACATGTGCTCTTATGGGACTGAATCATAAATTAGGTTTTACGGTAATATAAAAAGAAAGTAAAAAAAAAAATATTTGTTCACGGAGATCATTTTCAAGAAGAAAAAAAGGACTGACGAAGAAATACAGAGAAATAAATCTAAAAGATCGAAATTTTAAATAATGAGCTTCCGTAATAAACGCCATACGTAAAGCTAACGTGCGTTCAGAGTGCTCAAAACCAACAAAACAGCAGGGACGTACCATAGTAAAACTTGTAATGAGAAACAAAACAAAAAATTTTCTTTCTTTTTTATTACTTTTGATTACTTAAAATTGTTTTCTTATCATAAGGAATAATCAATAATACTATTTAATTAGTTATAATAGCTTTATCAATAAAAACATTTTGATGTCGCAGACAGGGCCCCGCTTGATACGGCACCAAGCGCTTGAGCCACCTTAAATCTACCCTCAGGAGAAGTATACGACTTCCCTTCCTAGTTGAATAATGTACTATTGTAGGACTACATTAGTTCAACATGATTTAACATTGCGTTAATATCAATAACTTTGTCAGCCTAACTTGAAATAATTTTTAAAAAATTCCTATATTATACGTTTATTACTGTTTAGCCGCCATTTTGAATGAAATATTTTTAATTTGTTGATATCCCAACCACTAGGTTTTCAAGTATCTATATTAAATGCATGGTTTATATTGGTTTTACGGTGATATCTTAGTGGTTTTTATGACAAAATTTAATTTAAAAAACAATTGTCACGATTTAAGTACTTTTTTTTGGCAAAGAGACACCTTTTGAATTTTTTTGTCGAAATAAGTCAATTTGTTGGGCAGAACATGAAACGGACAGCTCAAAAACATAAGATACTGAAGTTCGGTAAGTACCTATAATCAGTTGATATGTTTTTTGTTACTTGAAAGTTGATCATAAATTTTAGTATAGTTAAGCGTGAATGGGTTTATTGACAATTTAACCCATAACAATCTCTCATCTTAAAATACATCTGCATCCCATATGGATTAAAAGCCTAGGATTTACAAAATTTTTAAGCCGTCATACGTTAAAATTTGTAGTCTCGAATTTTGACAAAAGTAGTGGTCCGTTTCACGTGGAATGTTACATATATATATATATATATATATATATATATATATATATATATATATATATATATATATATACTGGGGGGCAAGGGCGCCAACCTCCATCTTGCTATTACAATGTGGGGCATGTATGTGTGAACATGTATTAGTAGCCTATCGTATGACAGACAGGCCTCCCTTCCCCTCTGAGACGAGTTAACGTGCTAGCGTGCTAACGTTACTCTCTCACTTGACTACCGACTGTATCCCTGGCTTTAGCAAATACAACGCTTAACCATATCTCTCGTGTACTCATTCAACTTAACCTTAAAACCTCTACCTTCTCTCATCTATACTGTGTGGCTTTTGATTGGAGTCCCAGGCCCCACAACAACTTTTAAAAAATATCCAGGAATTTGCAATTTTTTAAATAACTTTTATTCAAAATACTAAATAATTTTGATTATTCAAAAGTTTTCTTCAGGTAAATCTTCAATGATCTTTTAATGAATCTAATCATTTGTGAAGTCCTGGCTTTACACCAGGACAGAATTAATAATTAAATGTTGTGTTTTATAAGGGCTACATGTATATGTTTTATTATAATATTAAATAAAGAATAAAGTTAGTATTTGATTTATAAACATTTTATTAAACGTTAGTCTAGTGGTAGAAAGACTCTACCAATTTTAATTGATTTGAATCGCTGTTACAACTAAATATACTTGAATTTCGAAAGAAATATATAGAGATATAACTGTAATAATCTTACCATGATTCAGCCAAGTAGATACAGGTGTGACGTCTGCTTAGTGGCGAGAAATTCTTTAATGAGCCTAGATATTTCTATCTAATAGCTCGTGGTGTTTTAATAAATTATACTTTCTTGGTTAGCAATCTTTTTGAGAGTATAAACAAAAAAAATAAAAATAAATTTAAGGAAAGCACTTGAAAATTCTCAAAGAGAATTTTCTGTCAAATCTCTCTTTTGTGGAAATTTGACGGAATGCCAGAGTTAGAAAATAATGAAATGCTATGCAAACAACTGCTCTTAATCGGCAACTGTTTACAATTATCGTTTACACAAACTGATTACAGTTGGTAAACAATACGCATTAATTTGTTAGTAAAAATGAAAAGGATTAAGGAAACAAAATAAACTTTATATTATAATATTTTAACTTACTTTTATTTTCTGTATGATGAGATGAGTGTAACAAAACAATAATTTAAACTTTTTAAACAAAATTGTTGAACGGTAATATTTATAAATTGCACAGTAAAAAAAACGAATTGTATATTTGAATAATTGTTTGAATTTGTAAAAAGTAGTGACTGACTGTCATATAAGGACTAGGCTTTTTATATCAGAAGGCCCAAGCTTGAACGAAAGCTGCCCCTCTTTATTGTATCATCTATTATTAATTAGTGGGGATTTTATTGATTTTATTTCGGTTTCTTTCTCTCTCATTCTTAAGAATGGTCAATACAATTAAAAAGAAAGTTAATAATATTTTCAATTGTTACATTTTTGCATTAAGATCGAATTCGATTCTTGCTGCAAAGTAATCTTTATCGATTGGACAGAACCATACGCATACGTACTCGCTTATATACATGGACATATTCATACTTTTAATAATCATTGCTATTTTTGTATTTAATTAAAATTGTATAGAATTTAGTTAAATTAATACTTATTATTACATTTTAAAATGTTTCATTTAAGTTCAAACTTTAAAGAAGAGTTCATCAATAAATTTAATAAACTCATTCATCTTGAATAAATAAAATATTAATGTTTATAAAAAAAATGTTTTTTAAAAAAAAATAAGAATCAGAATAGGGGGGACGTTACACAGGCTGACAGTAAATAAGTACACTTGATTTAATTATAGAGATTTCATTTGATACTTTTATAATAAACAAAATATAATGCGATTTAATATATTGCGCGAATAATTGTATAATTTTAAAGTGCGAGAAGTATAGTTGTAATAATTGTATCTTTGGAAGTACTTATTAAAAAGTGCGGGTAGAAGTTTTTTAAAAAGTGCTTCTTAATCTTTAATATAATTTGAATTTTGAATTGATGTCAATCGATGGAGTAATGCTTATTAAGCATTTTTACTCTTATTAACTGATATGGTTAACGTGTGTTACGTTCAGCATGTAAGATAAATTATTAATAAATTTTGTTTTTAATGAATGACTGAATTTCAGTCATCCATCAACTTCCTTTTGACTAACGTGCGAGCGCTACGTTTCCGCGGTTGGAAGTCTAAAAATAGAGGCAGCAAGGTAGGTTGAATAAATTAGTAGACACCCGTGAAATTGCCAGAGTTAAATAAATTTATTTTTCTTTCCCTTTTTTTATAATCCAAACAAGAAGCTCTGCTTCGTACATTATTTTATTATTTCTCTTTTTTTATTTTACTATTTCACTTCAGAGCGAACCACACTACCCTATGCCAAGTTATTTATTATTCCTTGCATTTCCTTTCTTAATTTTTTTTTACTAGTTTCAATTTTAATTTGCAACAATTGACAACGCTCGACATTTACTCCGCGAATAAACAATAGGAGAAACGCGTTTCTGAGCCATGATTCCCCCCCTGAGATTTACAATTAAGAAATTCGAAAAACTCTCTACCTTGTTTTTTTTTTGTTTCGATCTCCGCATCCCCACAATGTCAAACTTTTTCCCAGGTTGGTACAGTTGACTATGGAACTCGAGCGTAAAATCAAACTTCTTCTTTCTTTTAATTTAATTTGCGTCTCCTCGCTGCTGACTTGCAGATGGGCGGTGGCTGACTGCTGCTGGCTCTGGTGACGTGTTGGCTACTTGGCGAAATCGACATGGCCAGCAAGAGTTTTGTCAGGAAAAAGAGGGCCCACGCCTGCAAGCTTGGAGCTTTATACTCTAAGTCTCGATTCTAGAAGCTTCGTTGTCGCTAACGGCGGTATATTTTTTGTTCATTTGTATGATTTTCAGCTATTCTGATTGGTTGCCAGTCGGCCCTCCCTGTATGTTTTTTCCTGGAAACCATAATTTCGGTTAAATGAAAAGAGGTCAGCTTGAAGTTTATTGGTAATTACTTTTTGCCATTATCATTTCGGCTTTCTGTTTTTGAGACTCCGTCAAAGCTTTTCTTTTAAATTTTGCACTAACCTCGGATAATTGCTCCACATAAATTGGATTTAATGTCCCTCCACTCTGGATTTTTCTTCAGGGACGGCCTTATCTATTTTTATCCTGCACTTTATTCCCCTGCCGCTTCGCTGAATTCTTTTTATACTCCCCTATGTTAACTTCACAGTTTTCTGTAAAGCCGTTCATCGTTGCCAGGCTTCTCGCTTATTCTAAGCTTGCCGCCTGCCCGTATCTTTTTTTAGCATCCTATTCAGCTTGTACTTCTCCTTCCTTTGCTGATTTATTCGGCTGCCGAACCTTGATCTTCATTGAGATCAACTGAATTTGTTTGCTATTTGTCTCTCGCATTAATTTATTTATTATTTTATTGCGATTATTTTTACTTTTTTTATTATTACTATTGTTATTTTCGTTTATTTTTCGTTTGAAAAATTAATTGGTATTGGATTCGGCTCCTGTAGCGTACTTTTCTTTCTTGTACTGTTTTTAATTAATCAATATTATTTTTACTCTATTATCATTATTATTATTTTAACTTTAATTTTTTTTGTAACATTTATTGGTAATGAACTCGGTTCATTACACGTGGTAAATCTGGTTCACGTAGCCTTCGCATTGTTCTTGTTTTGTTGATTTTGTAAATCGCAATGCATTTTTATTTGTTTCTTAAAAAATGACTTAATTTTACAATATGCTTACTAAGTCGCATCATCTGATTGATTAATAACTGCATATTTTGGAATAAAAAATTTTTAAATAAAAGATACATTGTGACGTAACACATCTACACGAATTTATATATAATAATAAATGTGTTTGCAGAAAAAATAACTATTATTTTTATACGTAGATTATTAAATAAAAAAAATACCTACGTTGACTGTAACATAATGAATAAAAAAATAGTTCTATTAGTCTATATATCTATCAATGAAACGTTGTTTTTTCTCGTTTGTTTTATCGATGTTTTAATGTTTTTTATTAAAAATTTTTTTTTCATTGACGTTTCATTGTAAACAGGATTAAATTTGTCTCTAGATATACATATTAATATTAATTGTTACTATAACAAAATTAATAATACATGTAGATTATGTCATTAAATTTTCACAATTAAAACATCATTTAAGGGAATTTAATAAGGTATATGGTTTATACATAGCTACCGACATTGCAGTTTTCCAAACTTTTAATCTTTATTGAAAAATTTCCCGAAATTTTTTTATATTAGGCTTTCTATTAGTAAAAACGAAATGCAGTAATAAATAGATATTTGAAACATTTTTTAATTAAGAATGAAAAATTTAGAAAACAGTGATGTCGGTGTTTTTTTACAAAATTAAATAAAAATTTAATTAAATTTATAAAGACTATATATAAGTGTTTTATACTAATTTTGATTTAAAAAAACTGAAATTTAATCATTTGATTTTTAAACTTTAATTAAGCTTTTTCAAAATGATATTTTCAAACCTATACTTTAAATAAAATCGTAAAATTAATAATTATTTATACGATTAAACTCCACGATGATTACAGAATAATTAGCTAATTGTAAAAAAGATATTATAACCTATTTTTTATCTATTATTAATCTTAAACTCATATGTTATGATATGAAGCGTGTAGCTGCAAAGGTGGCTATCTCCATTTTTTCCGAATTCATTTTTATTGCATTTTCGTATACAGAACATTAAAATTTATCATGAGAAAATCATATGGGACCGAAATATAGGTATAGTCTTTTTTTATGAAATGAAAAAAATATGGTGTATTGCAAAATACACAGACTTTTAAGTATAAGTACAGCAGAAAATGTTATTTCTTGAAAAAAATTTTTTTGGAGATAACTACTTTTGCAGCTATACGCTTCATATATCGTTATATATAAAACTTAAAATTAGTTATTACCAAGTTCATTACAAGCTCAAATTTAGCTAATTTTCAGCTATTATAAAGCTTAAATTTAGCCTAATTTAGTTATTTTCTAGCTAATTACAAGCTTATATCCAGCTAAATTTAGGTCAAAAAATGAAGGGCACATATTTGACGATGACAGTGACTACAGCGGCGACATACTTTCAATAGTATAGAGAAAATATAATATGAATAGATCTAAAATTCAGCTGAAATCAAACCAAAATTTACCTGAAATTGCTTAAAATTAATGTAAATTTTAGCTAACTTTTAGCTGATTTCCATCTAAATTTTGCATAAATTTAGCTAACTTTTGATTTAATTTAGCTAATTTTTAGCTAACTTTTAGCTAAATTTTAGGTATCTTTTAGCTAATATAAAGAAAATATAATATAAATAGATCTAAAATGAAGCTGAAATTCAGCTGAAAAACCAAAATTTGCCCATAATTGCTTAAAATTAATATAAATTTTAGCTTACTCTTAACTAATTTTTAGTTAACTTTTAGCTTATTTTGAGCTAATTTTTAGCTAACTTTTAGCTAATGTTTAACTAACTTTTAGCTTAATTTCAGCTAGGTTCTAGCTGAATTCTTATACACAACGGCAGCGGTGAAGCGAAATCTTTTTATAATATATTAGGGGGTACCTCCCTGCTCGCTACGTTCGCCCACCCCCTTTTATATTTAATTCATATTTTTTATAATATATATAATCTCTTGTAATGATTTTACATTTGTATACTTATATACATTTATACTTTTTTTTCAATTTTAATAATTAATAATATACACATAAAATAAAATATAACATATGATACAAATATTTATTTATAAAAATATAATCATACAAATATAAAATTCATATAAATTTTAACAATAAATTTTGTTTTTATAATACTTCCTCACATATTACATTGTTTATATCATTTTCATTTTCATTGTTATTTTCTATAAAAAATTTTTTACAATTCTTTGATCTTGATAATGCAACATATAACTGACCATGTGAAAATAAAGGTTTATTTAAATATATTCCTACTTTTTTGAAACTTTGGCCTTGGGATTTATTAATGGTCATTGCAAATGCCAAACAAATTGGAAATTGTCCACGATATAATATAAATGGTAATGTAGTATGTTCTCCTGTATCTAAAGTTATTCTCGGTATGAATACAGTAGAACTTTTTTTATAACCTGTAATAATTTTAGCTTTTAACTTAAATAAATCAATAACTTTTAATCTTCTACCATTGCAAAGTCCTTCACTTACACATAAATTTCTTAATAACATTATAATACAATTTTTTTTAAGAATTAATTTGTGTTTTGGAAATCCTGGAAGTCTTAATGAATTTAAATAATCAATTGGAAATTTTAATTTGACATCTATTTCAGTTTGATCAATACCTTTATGTTTGGCATAATCAATACTATAGTATGTCAATGCATTTGAATTCATTTTATTTAATATTTTGTCATATTATATACATCTTCATTATGAGAAGAAAACATGATTTTATCAGATAAATCTTCGTTTATTTCTATATTGTTACCATAAATTTTTGTACATACATCTTTTGTTTTCCAAGTTTCAGGAATTTTTAAAGATGTAATTAAACCATTTCCAATTTTTAATAAAAATTTTGAAAAATTATTTTCATTGTTTCTCATATGTATTAAGACACTGTATAATAACGTTTTTCCAGTACCTCTAGGTCCATTAATGAAAATAAATTTTTTATTTTTAGTTTTATCAATAATATAATCAAAAATTTGTTGTTGATCATTATTTAATAAGGGTATTAAATTTTTAAATTTTTCATCATTAAGTTGTATATTTAGTTTTATTTCAAAATCTTTATTATCTTCTATAGGAATTGGATCTTGTAATCCAAAATCAGAACATTTTAAATTTTTAACGTTTAGAATCTTATTTATTTCATTAACTCTATTTTCATTATTATTTATAAATCCTTCACAAAAGTGTTTTTTATATTTATTTCAAATATTTAATGCTAAGCAACAATTTTTATCAGATATTAAATATCATGAAAAATTTTGTCTTAATTGTTTTGGCGTCATTATTTCACAAGTTTCATCAAAAGTTCTATAAATTTCTCCATCACATTCGATTAATCCCATTGCCATAGCTGTTTCTTTAAAAGAATTATATTTAACTTTTTTATAAGTTAATAAATCATTATAGGAAGTTGCTCTTTTTACTCTATATAAGATAAGTTTTAAGTGAAAACGTTCGATGTCCTTTGAGCTTACATTTATTAATCTTCCAATTCAATTTGAATACTTTGTTCTTTAAATCCATTCTTTTTTGTTTGAATGGTAGTAACGTTCTAATATATTTGCGTATAAATAATTCTTAGCATTTTTATCTTTTTTATTTAATTCAAACCAAGAAATTAATGTTGTTTTAAATTTTTTCATTGCTTCTTGAATATTACTTTTTTCAAACACTATATTTTGTTGGTTTTCTAAGCGAACTGCTAAACATTCTACTGAATGAGATCGTCCTGTTAAAGGTAACTCTTCTATTCTCCAAGCAGCTTCCATTGGACTTACATATCTTGAATTTTCATAGTTTTCTAATTCGTTATTAATATCAGAATTTTCTTGTTCTGAAATTTTTTTAACTTTTACATATGCTCTGTCATGGCCTTTATTCAAATATTCTAATAAATATTTTATACTCATTATTGATGCGCAACATTCTACATTTATATAATAATAGTATTTTTTGAGCAATGTTGAATTATATGGTACTACCATTGAATTATCAACTTTTACTTGTTGTACATTAATTTTTTTATGATAATAACAGTTTTTTGATTTATTATTTTCTCTTTTGTAATTTGCAAAACCGTTATCTTCAAAAGTAGTTGTATTACTAAACAATTTTGGAAATTTTTTTGAACATTTATTATTTTCTAAATTATAACAAGGTGTATTAGGACCATGTGGCCCATGTAACATATGTTTTAAAACTAATTCTTTTGATTCTTTATCATTTTCTGGAATTTCAGCTGATATGAATTTATCTATATTTTCAGGGGATGAAATTTTATATTTATAATCTAAAGTAAAAATCATGTGAATATGAGGAAAACCTCTCTTTTGGAATTCTATTACCCAAAACCAAGAAATGGCTATACCAAAAACTTCTCCAGATATTATATCTGCTAAAATAGCTTTACATTTAGCATAAAATAATCGGAAGCAAATATTTGGTATATCATTACAAGTAGTTCCAGGTGGAAAATTTTCTAATACTCGTTTTATTTCTGGCTAATTTGCATTAAAGATCATTGTAATGAATAAATCTGGACGACCTTTTTTTCTAACAATTGCCATAGCATCTTGATAATTTTTATTCATATATCGAGGATTACCTATGTATGTAGCTGGTAATACGTACATATTACCTAATCTTTCTGCATTTTTGATAATTATTTGAATTATTAAATGCGCTGCCGGAAGTATGATCAATTAAACCTTGATAACATTCTATTCATAATTTATTTTGATTATATTTTAAAAATGTTAAACGTGTATATTCAATTTAATTTATATTTTATAATATTTTTGATTTATCATATTTAAATTTTTTTCCTGATTTTAAAGCATATTCTTTATATTAAAATTAAAGCGTATATTATACGCTATTATGGTCTTCATCTTCAACAGATCTTTCTTTCGCACTATGTTACGAAAATCACTTCCCTACTCATAAAAGCTCAATTCTTTCCAATTCTGGTATAAATAAGTATTTTGTAAATTTACCAAAAATTTTTTTGAAAAATAAATCTTATAATAGTATTCAGACAGGACAGAAACTTGCGTGGTGGAGGAGTTTGCCTTGTATATTAAAGATAATTTAAAGTGCACTATTTTGGCTACTTCGGATACTCAAACTAATCATATTTAAGGTAAACCGGAGGTACCTGAATATATTTTTTGTTCCGTGCAATTGGGCAGCTCCGAAGCCGTGCTAGTTTCTGTTATTTATCGACCTCCTGCAATTTCCTTTTTTGGAAATACTGATTTTTTGGATAACTTAAGAAATTTTGCCTCTGAATACTCTCATAAAATCATAATGGGAGACCTGAATGCCGATCTCCTGCGTGAGAGCAGTGATGCCAAATTTATTAATAAATTATCGGCTGAGCTTTCGTTACAGTTGGTTCAGCACGGTGCCACGCATCACACTCCGACGTCTCACACGTGGATTGACCTGATTCTTGTGGACGATAATGACACAGTACTTGACGCACGCAACTTACCGGCGAATTTTCACAGTCGGCACAATTTAATTGATGTATGCATTTCTTGTAATTTTATGAAGATAGATAAAAAGATAATTAAGTATAGGAATTATAAAGATATCTGTCCAAACTTATTGGTGCAGAGTTTGGCCGGCTGTGATTGGACGCCATTTACAGTTGGTACAGTTGACCCGGAATCTGCGCTTGGCTGCCTCTGCGACAACCTTACGGCAGCAATACAAAATCTGGCGCCACTAAAATCACTTAAAATTGGTAAAGATAAATTTCCTTGGATAGATAAAGAGTTGTCGCAGATGCGGCACAAGAGAGATGCCACGTATCGTAGGTTTAAAAGGACGAAGGAGGAGCGTTATCTCTCCGAATTCTTGAAACTGCGTAAAACTATAGACGAACAGACAGAACATGCTAAGACAAATTATTATCATAATAGACTTTTTGATGTTCTTGCTAGAGGTAATGTCTGGAAGGAGTTAAAAGACCTGGGACTCCTCTCCGGACCTCAAGGGGACTTGAATGGATTCACTCCTGATGAGCTTAATGCACATTTTGCGGGAGTGTCAGTCTCGCCACACGATGATACTGCGGAACGTAAGAAGATTCTTTCGGAGTGTAGTGAAAGTGGCTTTGCCTTCAAGCCAATTAATATTAATGATGTAATCCTTGCGATTTCGCATTTTTTATCACAGGCTTGTGGCGAGGATGGCATTCCGCAGAGTGTGATACTTAAAGCACTACCGTTTATTGGAGAGCATCTTGTGACTCTTTTCAATTCCTCTTTTGCGCGGGGGATCTTCCCTTGCCTTTGGAAGCGTGCACGCATTGTGCCTTTAAAGAAGTGTCCTGCACCTAAGATGCCTAAAGATTTTAGGCCAATAGCAATATTATATTTTCTTTCAAAGGTTCTGGAGAAGATTGCCCATGACCAACTGCAAGAGTACATTACGACACACAAAATACTTGACTCTTTGCAGACTGGCTTCAGAAAGCACCATTCTACGCAGACTGCCATACTTAAACTTACAGACGACACAAGATCAGGTCTTGACAAGAAACTTGCCACGTTACTACTTCTATTTGACTTTAGTAAGGCTTTTGACACGATCTGCCCCTCCAAATTGCTTGCGAGGCTTAGATCGATGGGGCTTTCCAGGGATGCACTTGAATGGATTAGCTCCTATTTATCAGGTAGGAAACAAATGGTTTCTACACAATTAAAAGAGGATTCAGATTGGCTAACAACCAATCTAGGAGTTCCACAGGGCTCAGTGCTGGGGCCTCTGTTGTTTTGCCTTTACATTAATAACATACGTGACACACTCGACCCCTGTTTCGTCGAGCACATATTATATGCTGATGACCTCCAAATCTATACTCAGGTCCCTTATGAACATGTGAATGAAGGTATTCGTATTTTGCAGAGGGCGGCCAGGGCGGTGTCGGGGTGGGCTGTCGATGCTTCTCTCACATTAAATGCAAGCAAAACTAAAGCAATCGTCTTTGGCAGTAGTCGATTTATTAATGACTTCTATACTGGTGAGTCGAGAACGATTGAGCTTGAGGGTGGTGTCGACATATCTTTCTCTGATACCGTTGTGAGCCTTGGTGTTGTGCTTGACGCTAGATTGTCATGGGAGCCGCACATTAATATGGTGACTAAAAAATTTAATAGGATAATGTATAGTTTGCGGCTTTTCCGTCGATGCACCACTGAGGCCCTGCGTAAACAACTCGCAGCCGCCTTGTTGTTTCCGCACCTCGACTACTGCTCAGTAGTTTTGCTTGATGCTTCGCAGGGGTTGAGAAGACGTTTACAAAGACTACAAAATTCATGTGTGAGATATGTAATGGGTGTGAGAATGGGCGATCATATCTCTCCTCATAGAGCTGCTCTTGGTTGGCTGCGTACTGATTCAAGGAGGCAGTATTTTATGGCAGTACTTATGTACAAAATAGTGCGCAAGAATACTCCAGAGTATCTAGTGAGTCTCTTTACTAGATTTGTACCTAGGGTAGCCACTAGAGGAGAGATTAAGGACTTTGCAGTGCCCTTCATGCGTACTGAGACTGGAAGAAATTCCTTTCAAGTTCAAGGTGCGCATTTTTGGAACTCCCTGCCTGCCGATATAAAAAATCTTCCATCGCTCGGCAGGTTCAAATCGGCTTTGAGGAGGTACTTACTCGACCTCGAGTGATCTTAATTTTAAGTATTTTAATTTTATGTTAATTTATTTTGTTTTGTCTTATATATAGATTTAAGGTGTGAATGTATTTATTAGCGCGAATGATGGTTGAATGAATGCAGAAAGAATGAGTGATTCTGTTTCTTTTTATTAATAGTTATGACATCTTCGGTATCAAGTTTTTATTCTTTGAATTTTATTATTATATTATTTTTTATTATTTATTGTTGCATTGTTTTGTCCAATTTTATTTTTATTTGATGTCATGACTATGCTTTATGCTTTATCTTTTAAATTGTGTTATTTGATTTTAATTTGATTTTAATTTTATGACTGATAGATATTTAAGACTGTTTTTATTATAATTTATGTTTTCATGCTTTCTGCGTGTATTTAGAGTAGTCTGTGATATCGCTTTTACATAGTGACTTACTGATACAGTATTATATTTTAATTTTAATATTTGACTGTGATATCTTATCATATTATGCGCAATACTTTTTACAGAATTATTATTTATTGCTTGATGTATTACATGCCTTTTTGTACTCTTTTACAAAATAAATTAATATCTATCTATCTATCTATAATAATTTAAATAAATTGATTTGATTTATCAATTTTAAATTTAAATATAATATATTTAAATATTAATAAATTCAAATTTCCTTCTTAAGTTTAAAGCAATATAAAATTTAATAATAATAATCACCTCCTATCTTCTAAAGGCTCGATTCTTATTTCATTTATCTGGCTTAAACAAATATTTTCTTTTTTGTAAATTTCTAAAATCTTTTATAAAATAAAAAGAAAAATAAATCTTATGATAATTTGAATCAAATGTACCTGATTAATCAGATTTTGAATTTAAAAATTAAAATGTAAATAAAATTTACAACAAATTAGCTAAACTTAGCTAAAAAATTAAATTTTTAGCTAAAATTCTCAGCCAGCTGAAATTAGCTTTGAAAAATTCTTATAATTATTAAAATCAAATTGATATGATTTATAAGATTTTAAGTTAAATATCAAAATTTTAGCTAAAATTTAAAATAAATTAGCCAAACTTAGCTAAAAAATTAAAATTTTAGCTAAAATTAATATAAATTAGCTAAAATTTTCAATAAATTAGTTAAACTTAACTAAAATATTAAATTTTTAGCTGAAATTCTCAATAAATTTACGATAAATTATGAAAAAGTTATCAGCAAAGAGAAGGATTTAAGGTATGAAGTTGAGAGACTGACAGCGGCAGCGGCAGCGGCGAAAATCTTTTATAGTATAGAGAGATATATCAAGCTTTATACAGTTGTAAGAAAAATTAAGATTTAGCCCCTCCTTGGCCGCCCTCTGGCCCCTCCCTGAATAACGATGTAATTCGTTCAAAATTTAGCTATTTTTGAATGAGGTTGCTCCCCCTTGATCGCTCCTTGGTCACCCCTTGGTTTATATAATTCAATAAATTCTAATTATACTTAATGAATCAAGAAAAAGTAGAAAGTGTGAAATATAGAGGTATCGTGATAACGTGTTAGGTTTTTTTTTGTTAATGGAAACCCTCGCCAGGAGCCCTAAACACCACTTTAGCTAATATTGTTTTATAATATATATTTTTAATATATGGCTGATTCCATTCAGATTCATGCAGGCCGTCACTGATCGAATTTTTTTTTTCTTCTAAGTAATAAAAATACCTTCTATTATGTATATGAAGATAAAATTTACCTCGTAGGACGCTCAAAAATTTTTTTTTTTCACTACAGCAATTTTAGTGTTGGATGTAAAAACAAAAATTCAAAAATTGAAAATGAACCTCTACTTTTAAATGACTATAGCTCCGTCAATTTTTAACCTTTTTGGGCGTTCTTTTGACGAAAGTGTGCGGAATTTTGTCTAGTTTTAAATGCAATCTCGATTTTTGTAATACAATTTGATCTCACTGAGTTATTTACGAAAAAACGAAAAAAGCAATTTTTTTCAAACACAATTTTCTCAAAAACTGTATTTTTTTTTTTTTTTGAAATTTTTATATGATTTTATACATAAAAAATACTAATTTTTAGGGTAGGTGAGAATATACGATTTTGCCTTATTTTTTTTAAACAGATTTTTAAACGTTTTTTTATATTTTCGATTTTAAAACATTGATACCATGGCGCATCGTACTATTTTTCCAACTTTACGTCTTTTTACAACTATTTTTATGCTTTTATTTATTAATATATCAAAAATATCAACAATAATCTTCAAAATAAACTCCGGATCGAATATTTTGATCAATTAGAACCAAAGTTATGACGATTTAAAGTTTAAAAAAAAATGCTGAAACTTTAAATAAATATGATATTTACATTTAGGAAACGCAATTTTCGTTAAAGAATAAAATCTGAAGATATAAATTTTTTAATTTAAAAAAAAAGTTATTTTGATGAAAGAATAATAACCATTTATCCTCTTTTTATGGTACATTATTATAATAAAAATTTTTTTTGTTGAAGAATATAATTTTTTCATAAGTTTGAATTTCGCGCCTAGAATTTGAATTTATTTTGTAGGGAGTTGACGCATGTCACTACTAGGTGGCAATGATTCGTTCTTTGCATTCTCATCAACGACTTGACGCGTTTAAAAATATAAGAAAAGGAAGATGAAAAACAAAGTTGTTTAAGAAAAATTATTTTTTTCGATCTGTCATTGAACAGAATATCAATAATGGCATCACTGATTGTTAAGAGGCGGTCGGAACCATTTGCCGCTTGGTGGCGCTGCGGTCAGGTGAGAGAAAAATATAAAATATTTTTTATATAGCAATTTAAAATTTACTGAAACAATAATATACTTTGAATCTTGTCATTTCCTCTAGCCATATATATGTAGAATAATTATTAATATTAATTTTGTTTGAAAAGTCTAAAATATTGTTATAAAGCGAAAAATGCGGCGCGAGGTAGAGCCGACGTAAACATTAGCATACATCATTCTTTAGTATTGCTCTCTCTGTCGCACTAAGGGAAGGTGCACGCATGTTTACATCGGTCCTACGTTGCATCGCATTTTTCGCTTTATAACAATATTTCAGACTTTTCAAACAAGATAAGTATTAATAATTATTCTACATATAGATGGCTAGAGGAAATGACAACATTAAAAGTATATTGTCGTCTCAGAAAATTGTAAATAGCTGTATAAAAAATATTTAATAGATTTCTCTCACCTGACCGCAGCGCCACCCTATATGTAGCGGCGAATAGACCCGACCGCCTCTTAAAATGAAGTGCAAGGATTTAAAACAAAAGCACAAAAAAGTTGTTTATGATTGCTCCAAAAGTCCGCTTAGAGAATTAAGTGATCTAACGGAGTCTTTGAAGCGCTTGTATCCAAATACTTCTTACTCTAGAGAAGATAAAGTATGCCCTTCGTGTTACAAAATATTATTAGATGAAGTGAAAAATGCGCCTATTTCATCGACTTCAAGCAGTCAACAATCTTCGGAAGATTTTATTCATAGTGAGGCTGTGGTAGAACAGCTCAACAAGACTTCAAGTAATTTGAAATTAAACATTTCATCAATTAAAATGCCTCAAAGTATCAATATCAAGATGCGAGAATCTTATGCTCTCCGAAAAAGAAAACAAATAAACGATGCATTTGATTCACAAATAGCAAGTAAAATGATGAAAGTTTACGATATAACGGATTTACCCGCATTGAATGAAAATAATGAATGTAAAACAAATGATAAATGACTTGAGAATATTAAAATTGCATTAGATAATTGTTCAAATTTTCTTGAGAAAGTTCGATTGTTGAGTATTATACCAAGAAATATTTCCAAAGATTATTTATTATCAGTTTTACCAAATGTAACTATTTATATGATTGATCAAGCACGATCATTGGTAAATAATAAAAAAAATTAACAAGCAGTCTGAGAACTATTGTGACCATTCTTTGGATAGTGAAATTGTAATGAAAGTAAAGGATTATTATCTGAACGATGATTTTTATTGTTCTCGTCAAAGTGCAAATAAAAGCGACACAGTATCTATCAAAGAAAATGGTATAAAAACTAAAAAAGTCAAACACTTTCTTACGCGAAGTATAAAAGAAATATATCAATTATTTAAGAGGCGGCCGTATCATTCTGTCCTTGTCTAATCTAAATTTTTGTTATTATAAATAAATAAAATATTTTCATAGAACATAAGACAACCGCCCAATAGAGCAAAAGACAAGCAAACGATTCTTTTCTATGAAAAAATATGAAATCTTAATTATTTTTTGAGTGAAGTCTGAAACGAAAAAACAGTCAAATCAACTCAATCAAATTCGATTGTTTTTCCGTTTCAGACTTCACTCGAAAAATAATCAAAATTTCATATTTTTTCATAGAAAAGAATCGTTTGCTTGTCTTTTGCTCTATTGGGCGGTTGTCTTACTTTTTTATGAAAATATTTTACTTATTTATAATAACGAAAATTTAGATTAGACAAGGACAGAATGATACGGCCTCCTCTTAAAGACGAAAATCCTGAAATGAAAACAAAAATTGGTAAATGAACATTCTACGTTTTAAGACCGAAGTGGGTTATACCACATCCACCCACCGATTCGTGTCTTTGCGTTTACTGCGAGAATCTTAAACTTATATTAGATGCTTTGAATAATTATAAAAAAGAGAATAAACAAGTCATTGCAGATTTGGAATTGAAAATATGTTCTTCACTCTTTTGTTCAAAAGATGATATGAAATGTGTACTAAGAGAATGTAAAGAATGTCCCATTGGAGATTCTATTGATTTACAAGTAATTTCTTTGACAGAAGAAGATTTATATGAAGAAATAATTTATGGTGTTTGGGAAAAATCAAATTTACTGAATATTAAATATAAAATTTCTCAATAGAGTTAAGAGAGCGCGCTCTCACTGTAAGAGCTCATAAATTGGTCAAAGAAATTCAACGTATAGCAATTAAAGAGGTTAAACTTTTAGCGAAAAATAACGACTTCCAATTAGTTATTTATGTCGATTTTGCAGAAAATTGGACAGTTCTGCTTCAAAATGAAATTCAAAGCTATCATTGGAGTAAAAACCAAATATCAATATTTACGTCAGTATGCTATTTTGGAAATGATAAAACAGTCAGTTATGTCACCGTCTCTGAAGATATTAAACATGATTCGTCTCATGCCCTAATGGCTATAAATTTAACTATCGATAACTTAAAACCAAAACATATTGCGCAAGATCTTGATGAAATCATAACCATTTCCGATGGAGCTGCCAGTCATTTTGAAAATAGATATCAATTCTATGAGCTTCAAAACTCAAAAGTAAACAGAAAATGGCTTTTTTCTGCAACAGGTCATGGTAAAGGCGCTTGTGACGGTATTAGTGGTTTAGTTAAACATTATGCTACCACGCATAATCTGTCCAAGAAGAGTGCAGATTTTATTATAAACGCTGAAAACTTTGCCACTCACGTATTAAAATATACTCCGTCGATTAACATTTTTGTTATCCGCAAGGATGAGTTAGAAGTTTTTCGACTGACCAGAAAATGAAATGGTTAGGAAATGCAAAAAAGTTAAAGGTATTCAAAAGATTCACTGTTGGAAAAGTGAACCAAACTAAATCTACACTGCCAAAACTTCGAGACATGAGTGGCAAGAAGTTAATTGAAAGGTTTTATTCAAATTCGAATTTTTTTATTCACATTAGTTCTCAATTCATTAGTGTTCTTTCTTAATTGCATCGCATATTATTAGTTCATTGAAAATGACAAAATAATATATTTTAGTATTTAAAAAATTCACCTCTTCAAAATTCAAAATTCAAATTCAAAATTCAAAATTCAAAATTCAAATTCCAAATTTAAAATTCAAATTCAAAATTCAAAATTCAAAATTTAAAATTCAAAATTCAAAATAAATATATTTATTTAAAGTTTCAGTATTTTTTTTTAAACTTGAAATCGTCATAACCTTGGTTCTGATTGATCAAAATATTTGATCTAGGGTTTATTTTAAAGATTATTGTTGATATTTTTGATATATTAATAAATAAAAGCATAAAAATAGTTGTAAGAAGACGTAAAGTTGGAAAAATAGTACGATGCGCCATGGTATCAATGTTTTAAAATCAAAAATATAAAAAAAACGTTTAAAAATCTGTTAAAAAAAAATAAGGCAAAATCGCATATTCTCACCTACCCTAAAAGTTAGTATTTTTTATGTGTGAAATCATAGAAAAAAAAAATATATATAGTTTTTGAGAAAATCGTGTTTGAAAAAAATCGCTTTTTTTCGGTTTTTCTTCAATAACTCAGTGAGATCAAATTGTATTACAAAAATCGAGATTGCATTTAAAACAAGACAGAATTTTGCACACTTTCTTTAAAAGAACGCCCAAAAAGGTTAAAAATTGATGGAGCTATGGTCATTTAAAAGTAGAGGTTCATTTTTAATTTTTGAATTTTCGTTTTTACATCCAACACTAAAATTGCTGTAGTAAAAAAAAAAAATTTTTGAGCGTTCTACGAGGTAAATTTTATCTTCATATACATAATAGAAGGTATTCTTATTACTTAGAATTAAAAAAAATTCGATCAGTGACGGCCTGCATGAATCTGAATGGTATCAGCCAGCTATAAAATATAGCTGAAAAAATAGTTAAATATATAGCTGTATCAAGCTGTTTTTACAGCTATATCGATGTGTTTTTTAGCTGATTTTTATAGTTAAAAATGTACTTAATTTTATAGTTAATAATTTCATTATCTACCGAAAATATTAATAGCTACCTTTTCAACTATATTTTATAGCTATTATTATAGTTAAAAAAAACACTTAAATTTTTAGTGTATTTATTACAATATATTAATAGCTAGATATTTAACTATACTTTATGGCTGAAAATAAATGGTTTTTTAGATATGCTTTATAGTTGAAAATATAACTAAATTTTTAGTTGATAATTTGGTTATTACTCATAGATATTTAGCTGAAAAAACATAAATATTGCTATAATATAAATAAATATAGCTGTATTTTACTTATATTTTTAGCTGTTTTTATAGATGTTTTTTTTGACCGAGAACAGCTGAAAATATAACTGTAATTTTAGCTGTATTTTGTGCTGTTTTTTTAGCTATATTTTTAACAATTTTTTTTAGCTAAACATTATTAGAGTAGCTTTCAGATATACTTGAGTTTATTTATATTGTCCTTCGCTACCTTTGCTGTAAATTGATTAACCTATACATACACTAAATCTAAGTAATAATGTCCCTGGGGTCGCTAGAAAACACGCGCGCATTTTTTAGTAACGGTAAGATGGATTGGTCTTATATACAAAGTGTACTCAACTCTCACCACTTGCGGGAGTTGGACACAAATTTCAACGAGTCAAAACAGCTATATTTTAAGCTTAATTTTTAGCTAATTTTTTTAGCTAAACGTTTTTGAAGCGTTGAAATTTGTGTCCAACTCCCGCAAGTGGTGAGAGTTGAGTACACTTTGTATATAAGACCGATCCATCTTACCGTTACTAAAAAATGAGCGCGGGTTTTCTAGCGACCCCTGCGAGTTATTACTTAGATTTAGTGTATGTATAGGTTAATCAATTTACAGCGAAGGTAGGGAAGGACAATATAAATAAACTCGAGTATATCTGAAAGCTACCCTAATAATATTTAGCTAAAAAAAATTGTTAAAAATATAGCCAAAAAACAGCTAAAAATACAGCTTAAATTACAGTTATTGTTGGAATTTAAAGGAAGAAGGTGTAGTCAGAAAGCACAAACAAGTAATTTTTATAAGTCTTTATTTTGTGCTCTCTCTTATGCTGTTAGACTTGAACTAACTAGATGGCCATGCACTTTGTGCTCTATGGACCTTATCCTAAATTATTATTTTGTTTATAGTATATGAGTGTGTGAGTATATATGAATGTTACAATCAGTTTCGTATATACAGTTCTTAGAGATTATAACTTAATATGTTTGTATTTTCTATGTAACTTTAGGAGTCTTTATACGTTACTTTTTCTAGTTAAAATAATATAAAGAATATTTATTAAAAGATTGTATTAATTTTTGTACATATATCAATACTCCCACTCAAAAATTAATCCGTAACTATCAAACACAAGAGAGAACACTTTGTTTCTTTTATATATGTTGGGTGATACATAAGTGGTTCAACATTTGTTGCTAAGGATTGGGGAAAACCCAAATAAAAACCCAATCAAACCACTGTACTCGCAATTACAGATACAATAAAAATTTTATGAAAAGAATATATATAAACGAATGAAAAACAAATTTAAAATATTAATTCAATTTTAACTTGTGAATTAGACATTAATGAATTTTTTTTTTTTTTTTTTTAAATGCTCATAAAATTTGTTTATTTTATTCAGATTCTTCTAATCCTATCTGCTTGCGGATGTACGTAAATTGCACTTTCGGTAATGGCTTTGTAAAGGCATCAGCCAGCTGCTTATCTGCGGAAATATATTTAAGCATTATTAATTTTTGTTCTACTTTTTCTCGTGTAAAATGATATTTTACATCAATATGTTTTGATCGTTTATGATCTGTTGGATTATTTGCAATGGCTATACGACCATTATTATCTTCAAAAAGACTTATTGATTCTTTAAAATTAATTTTAATACTTTGCAAAAGAAATCTCAACCAGCAAGCTTCTTTAGCTGCTTCATATAATGCCATATATTCGGCTTCTGTTGAGGAAGTTGCAACTGAATTTTGTCTTTTTGTATTCCAACAAATCGTATTACAATCAAACATTTTAAATATATAACCAGTTGTACTTTTTCGGTCAACTTCATTACCTGCCCAATCAGAGTCTACATAACCTTTTAAAAAATTTTGGTAATTTTCATTTCGTTTGTAAACTAAACGAAGTTTTAATGATCCTTTTATGTATCTCAAAACTTTCTTTAAGTTTTGCCATAATTCTTTGTTATTTTTATTTTGATATCTACTAAGTAAATTTATAGCAAAGCAGAGATCAGGCCTTGTACATAACATAGCGTACATTAAACAGCCTATAACATTTCTGCATGGAGCATCATAATACTCGTCATCATTTAAAGCATTGAAATCTAATTTTGCAGGTAATGGAGTGTTTAAAATATTACAATTTATCATATTGTATTTACGTAAAATATTTTCTAAATAGACGTTTTGATCTAATGAAATCGTATCGTCTTTTCTTATTATATTTATTCCTAAGAATAATTTTATTTCATTCATATCTGTCATTGAAAACTGCCTTTTTAAATAAGTTTTAAAATTTTGCATTGTATTTTTATCATGTGTTACAATAAGAACATCATCTACATACAATAGCACATAAATATTTTTACAGATATGGTTGTTATTTTGAAAATATAAACAATGATCTACTGAGGAGTTTTGAAAACCATGCTTTTTAAGTGTAATTTCAAAAAGTTCAAACCAGCATCTTGCTGATTGTTTGAGACCATATAATGCCTTATTTAACTTACATACGTAACCTTCAGGAGCTGAAATTCCTTCTGGCACTCGCATGTATGTCTCCTCTTTCAATAGACCATTTAAAAATGCAGTTTTCACGTCCATTTGATGAATCAATAAATTATATTGATTTGCAAGGGCAACAAGCATTCTAAATGTTGTTATTCGCGAAACTGGTGCAAAAGTTTCATTATAGTCTTGTAAATATTGTTGACTGAAACCTTTTGCAACAAGTCTTGCTTTATATTTACATGGAATTCATTTTTCATCCATTTTAATATTAAAAACCCATTTGCAGTCGACTATATTTTTATTGTTCAGACGTGGAAGCAATTCCCATGTTTTGTTTTGTATTAATGATTGAATTTCATTATTAATAGCTTGCTCCCACTTACTTTTATCATCACGATATTTTATCTCATTGTAAGACTTAGGAATGTCAGTATTTGTCGATAGTGCATAAATATGATGATCATAATTTTCACCATAATTTATTTGAAATTTATTTTTTATTCTTGCACTTCGTCGCAATTCACCTTCATGAGAATCAATCTGAGCTTCAATCTTTTGATTAGAATTGTTTGCTTCAGTTTCTTGATTCTCGCTGATTTTATTTTCATCAGCTTTAAATCTTTTTATTTGAAGATGATTGTCTTCAAAATCATTTTTTGCGTGTACAAATGTTGGTCTCGAATCTTTAAAGTTTATTTCATCGAATACAACATCACGTGCTATAATAAATTTATTTGTTTGCACGTTTAATATTTTGTATACATTTCTCTCATAGCCAACTAAAATTCCTTTAATAGATTTTTTATCAAATTTATTTTGTCTATTTTTGTCATAATAATATACAGTGCTACCAAAAATTTTTAAACGATTTAATTTTGGTTTTTTATTATGCCAAAGTTCATATGGAGTTTTATTCTCCGCAATGGCTTTACTTGGGGTTATATTTACTAAATAAGAAGCCGTTAAAATAGCCTCTCCCCATAATTCTTTTTTAAGTTGAGCACCATGAATCATAGATCGTGATTTTTCTAACAGAGTTCTATTCATGCGCTCTGCTATAGAATTTTGTTGTGGCGTATAAGGAATAGTTAAATTATATTGGATACCTTTTTGTACACAAAATGCTTTGAATTCATTCGACAAATACTCATTCCCATTATCACAATTTAAATTTGCAATTTTTAAGTTAAAGTGAGTTTCACTTTTAGCTACAAAGTCTTGAAACATTTTAAATACTTCAGACTTATATGAAATAAGATAAACTACCGTGTAATGTGTAAATTCATCGATAAATGTAACAAAATAATTTTTATCATTAATAGTCGAGGGCTTTATGGGACCGCATACATCAGAGTGTATGATAAACAAAGGTCTTGTTACGTGACTTCTATCTCTTTCTTTTGAGAAAGGAAGACGTGCTTGTTTTCCGTAAATACAAGCTTCACACAAATCATTAGTAGGACTTATTGATTCAATTAAATTATTATCATCGATTAAATTATTTTGTTTCATTTTGATAAATTTAGATTTTTCAATGTGGCCTAAACGTTCGTGCCATAATTTATATGCATTTAAAATAATTGTATTATTTGCATACGTTTTATTACACGTATTATCTTCAGTAAAAATTATGCATATTAAATTATTTATTGACTTACCAGTTAGAATGGTCTTACCACCTCTTTTTATAATTACACCTCCAGATTCACCAAAAATGACGCTCATTCCGGCCTGCTGGATACGGCGTACAGACAAAAGATTTGTTGTTGCATCTGGTGCATATAGTACATTCTCAAGAATGCCCGATACACCGAGATTTGTTTTGACTGCTATCGTTCCTATATGGGTGGCGTCGATTGTTTCTCCTCTCTTGGCTATTGATATTTTGATAGGTTTTTCCAAAGTTGATAAAGTTTTGAATATTTTATTTTCTTTGACTACGTGATCTGTGGCTCCTGAGTCTACTATGAAAATAATTTTTGTTGGATCATCATTTTGAAATTCAGTTTCGTCCGCTGTCATAAATGCAAAACTACGATCATCATTTTGCGTTTGAATCGTATGCAGCGTCCGTTGTTGATTCTCAATAGTAGCGTTATTTTTTAAGAAATAACAGTCTCTTCTCTCATGATTTTTTCTACCACAATGATCACAGTGTTTATTATTATTTTTATAAAACTTTTTATTTTTATAACTATTATTTTGTTTTCTTTTAAAATTTACTTTGAAATTTTTATGCTTTTTAATTTTCTTTTCATTACTTGATATAGTTTCTGTTTGCAATACTTCTACACTTGTTTCACTCTGTTCATTTTTTAATTTTATTTCATAATCTAGTAATTTTATTTTTACAAAGGCGAGAGTTAAATCTTTATCTGACTGAGTTTGAATAGCGGTAACAAGTGCATCATATGAATTCGGTAACGTTAATAAAAGTCTAGCAATTTTACTCATTTCACTTAACGTTGCTCCTGCTGCTTGTAATTCAACTACCATTTCATCGAAGTTGATTAGATGTTTTGATAAAGGTATTGTTTCTTTAAATTTGAGTGTTAAAAGCTTCTTTTCAATCGCCAATTGCGTTGCTAAACTTTTTCTATCATAAATCGCATCTAATTTTTCGATGACACTTTTTGCTGTATCTGCTTCTGTTGAAAAACTAAGCATTGAATCAGACAAATATTCAATAATAATACCCTTAGCAATTCTTTCGCATTTTTTCCAATTATCATCTGATTTATCAGGAATATTTTCATCTAAGACTTTAAGTGCATCTTCTTCTGCAATTAAAGCGCGAATACGATATTTCCATATGCTATATTTTTCACCATCAAAGGGCTTAAGAGGAGGTCACGTATCTCTGTCCTTTTTTAATCAAAGAAATGATTTTTTTACAGAAACTAATAACTTTAGCAAAAAATGAAGAGAAAGCCGCATCTCGTAATAAAAAAAGGAATATTTTCTTTGATAAGAAAGAATTAATTTGATTGCTTTGTTTTCAAGAAAACCTTGAAAAACTTAAATCATAGAGGTTAGGGTGGACAATTTGGTTTTTCAAGGTTTTCTTGAGAACGAAGCAATCAAATTAATTCTTTCTTATCAAAGAAAATATTGCTTTTTTTGATACAAGATGCGGCTTTCTCTTCATTTTTTGTTAAAGTTATTAGTTTCTGTAAAAAAATCATTTCTTTGATTAGAAAAGGACAGAGATACGTGACCTCCTCTTAATGTTTCTTTTTGTCTTTTTTGTATCTTCACTCATTTTTGCACTATATCTTAACACATATACTTATCACAAGCACTTATTATTATTATTTTTAAAATTAATTTTTTTAATAAAAAAAGTTATTTATTATTTATATATTTTTATTATTTCGCACTACATACACCTTAGCTATGTGCTTGGGCGCATAACCTGTTGGAATTTAAAGGAAGAAGGTGTAGTCAGAAAGCACAAACAAGTAATTTTTATAAGTCTTTATTTTGTGCTCTCTCTTATGCTGTTAGACTTGAACTAACTAGATGGCCATGCACTTTGTGCTCTATGGACCTTATCCTAAATTATTATTTTGTTTATAGTATATGAGTGTGTGAGTATATATGAATGTTACAATCAGTTTCGTATATACAGTTCTTAGAGATTATAACTTAATATGTTTGTATTTTCTATGTAACTTTAGGAGTCTTTATACGTTACTTTTTCTAGTTAAAATAATATAAAGAATATTTATTAAAAGATTATATTAATTTTTGTACATATATCAATAGTTATATTTTCAGTTGTTCTCGGTCAAAAAAAACATCTATATAAACAGCTAATAATATAAGTAAAATACAGCTATATTTATTTATATTATAACAATATTTATGTTTTTTCAGCTAAATATCTATGAGTAATAAACAAATTATCAACTACAAATTTAGGTATATTTTCAACTATAAAGGATATCTAAAAAACCATATATTTTCAGCTATAAAGTATAGTTAAATATCTAGCTACTAATATATTGTAATTCCGGTCAAAAAAGGTTAGCTATAAAATATAGCTAAAAAAATAGTTAAATATATAGCTGTATCGAGCTGTTTTTACAGCTATATCGATGTGTTTTTTTAGCTGTTTTTCATAGTTAAAAATGTACTTAATTTTATAGTTAATAATTTCGTTATACCGAAAATATTAATAGCTACCTTTTCAATTATATTTCATAGCTATTATTATAGTTAAAAAAAACACTTAAATTTTTAGTGTATTTATACCGGGTCAAAAAAGGTTAGCTATAAAATATAGCTAAAAAAATAGTTAAATATATAGCTGTATCGTGCTTGTTTTACAGCTATATTGATATGTTTTTTAGCTGTTTTTTTATAGTTAAAAATGTACTTAATTTTATAGTTAATAATTTCGTTAGCTACCGAAAATATTAATAGCTACTTTTTCAACTATATTTTATAGCTATTATTATAGTTAAAAAAACACCTGGTACACTAAAAATTTAAATGTTTTTTTAACTATAATAATAGCTATAATAGATAGTTGAAAAAGTAGCTATTAATATTTTCGGTAGCTAACGAAATTATTAACTATAAAATTAAGTACATTTTTAACTATAAAAAACAGCTAAAAAAACACATCGATGTAGCTGTAAATACAGCTCCATACCCATACAGCATGAAAGGACTTTGAAAGGATTCTGAAAGGATTCATAAAAAGACTACAATCTTTCAGAAATATTTCACTGAAAGGATTCTGAAATAATTCTATGTCCGAGGTATTATTCTTTTAAAAATAATACATAAAAATATTTCATAAAGAATTCACAAGTCATTTCAAAATCCTTTCAATGGAAGAATTCTGTAAGGATCCATGAATTCTTTTGGTAATAATTCGTAAATCTTTTCTACATCTGATTCTTTTTTTAAATTTTTTTTCGGTAAATCTTTTCATACATCTTCCATTGAAAGGATTCTGTAAGAATAATATGAAATATTTTTAAAATATTTCATTGTATTATTTCTAAAAGGAATATACCTCGGACATAGAATTATTACAGAATCCTTTCAATGAAAGAATTCTGTAAGGATCCATGAATTCTTTTGGTAATAATTCGTAAATCTTTTCATACATCTTCCATTGAAAGGATTCTGTAAGAATAATATGAAATATTTTTAAAATATTTCATTGTATTATTTCTAAAAGGAATATACCTCGGACATAGAATTATTACAGAATCCTTTCAATAAAAGAATTCTGTAAGGATCCATGAATTCTTTTGGTAATAATTCTTAAATCTTTTCATACATCTTTCATTGAAAGTATTCTGTAAGAATGATATAAAAGATTTTAGAAGCAATTTGCAAAAAAAGAAAAAATATTGAAAATTCATTTGGAACCACTACAGATGAAGTGCAAAAATCTTTTATTTGCAACTTCAAGGTTATTTTTTCTTCTTTATCTAATTATTATTTTTCACATGCTTTTCTGCATATATTATTGAATAGTACATATTATTTGTGATATTTAAGGCTAGAAACGAGTTCGAAACATTAAAATTTTTGCGTAAAAAAGTTCAGAGGAAATTAAGTACAAAATCGGGCCTCATACAGTATTCATTGGTGATCTTACAAATGAAAGAAGAGAAGATGTAGATGTTGAGTTATTAATTATTGTAGATGAATTTGAATACAAAGTGACTTCAAATAAGTTGACTCATGCAATCGACTTTTGCTCTATAGCTATAAATAATTTAGAATAAGAATATCCAATTGAATGCAAGCACATTTGGTTGTTTTTATCTGAGTTTGTGTACCAAATTCCTCCAGAAGGAAAACCATATGTTTCTGTGAGCAATCTAATGAAAAATATAAAAGAAATAGATGAAGTGATTTCTATTTTAAATAGTTCAGCTCTTGAATAATATATATATATATATATATGTTGACTATCTAACAGAAGTTTGCATTTTTTAGAATAGATTAAATAGTTAAAATAATTCTACTTATCATGGAAAGTAACAGATTATATTACGGATTAAGGGGATGTAAAATACCAACATTACAGTTTTCCAAATTTTTCATTCTTAATCCAAATTTTTTAAAAATATCTCTATATTACTGCCTTCTATTTTAATTAATAAAAAACATAATTTAGAGATATTTAAGAAAATTTTTGAATAAAGATTAAAAATTCGAGAAACTGCAATGTCGGTAATTATATATTAAATTACATCACCTTAAGTACATGAATTTCTGCTACGTAGTACCTATTTTTTCGGTACTACGACTGACATTTCACCTATCCGATCCAGGAACAATATTTCGCAGAGAATATAATTTATTTAAATTTTGAATACATTATGTAAAAATATTTTGAATTGTAAAATATTTATTCCATCTAAAAATTATGTCTAAATTAAATGATTTGGGAGGTGAGATGATACTATCAATTTTAAATTTATATAACAACCCTGTCGTTCGACGTAATGTCATTCAAACAATTGTAGAAAATAATAATCGCATATTTGATACTTTTCGGTCATATTTTGAAGAAAATATGAATCGTATGCCAAACCTATTCACGGGAAATGTTAAAATAAATATAAATAAAATTTTCCATTCAGCTAAAGAGCTTTTTGATAAGTTTAATACAGAAACTAAAAGATTTTCACAGTATATTAACAAAGGTCTGACCAGTTAAATATAATATTGGATATGAATTTAAAAAAAAAATGAAAACATTGAAGTAAAAGGTGTATATATTCCTCTCTCTTGACCACTTAAAAAATATTTGAGATTCCTGGAGTGATTGAGCCATGATTGAAAAATATCAAAGATTCACAAAATGAGGATTTTTACTACAATATTATGCAAGGTAATCTTTGGAAATAAATAAGTAAAACTCACTCTTTCAGAGATATTTGGATACCACTAATTGTATTCGTAGACGATTTTGAATGTGGTAATGCGCTTGGTCCACAAGCTGGAAAAAATAAATTCTGTGGAGTTTATACGAACATCCATTGCTTACTACCAGAAATAGCTGCTCAATTCGATTTTATTTTACTAACTGTATTATTTCGTGCAAGTAATCGAAAAACATATCGGAATTGTGCTGTATTCAGTAAATTAATAAATGAGTTGATTAAATTGCAAATTGAAGATTTGATTGTAAATTCTAGCAATAAGATGTATTTCGTTCGGTTTTAATTAACTCTCTTTAGAGGAGATAATTTAGGACTAAATGAAATACTAGGTTTTTCTGAACATTTCACATATGGTAGGCCCTGCAGGTTATGTAGAGCAAGCATTGATCAGATAAGAAGTTTAGCAGTCGAAAATGAAGAATTATTACAAAACGAAGATAACTATGAAGAGGATATAAAATTAATGAATTCTTCGTCAACTGGAATAAAGAAACGCTGTATTTTGAATTTGGTCAACGGGCTTAATGTGTGTAAAAATTCTACATTCTTCATGATATTTATGAAGGGGTTTGTATATATGTTATGGTTTTAGTTATTCGTAATTTGATAAAGGAAGGATGTTTCACGTTAAATGAATTAAACGAGAGAACAGTAGAATTTGAATATGGACTATTGGAATAATCTAATAAAATACCAGAAAGCAAGCAACCCGAATGGAAATTTTTCGGTGTATCAAAATGTATAAAAGTGTATGAAAGTATATTGAAGCATACAAAAATGTATCAAAGTGTATGAAAATGTATCTAAGAGCGATTTTTCAGACCTTATTCTCGATCCATTTTGATGCACTCTGATACACTTAGATACACTTTGGTACACTTTGGTACATTTCTTAAAAAGTGAGCTGAAATTAAATTTCCTCAATTTTTTTGATGTTATACACTTTGACATATTTTGATACATTTTGACACATTTTGATACACTTTTACACACTTTGATACACTTTTACACACTTTAATATACTATGGTACATGTTGATACACTTCTGAGTATTAGCCTAAATTGTTTTTCCTGTTTTATTTTGCACACGTTTGTACACGTTGATACACTTTTACACACTTTTCAAGCTATTAATAGCTTGAAAAGTGTGTAAATTAATAGCTTGAAAAAGAATTTCAAGCTATTAATACAATTTTTGATGTGAGTAAGATAACTGAATGTGTGTATTATAATAGGTTTATTTATAACGGTTGTCGATACACATCATCACAGTATTCCAAAAAAAAGAGAATTAATGATTGTATTTTACAAACAAATAATAATAAATATGGAGTAATTTCCCGAATATGTAAAATAACACATTCTTACGTTGATTATATTATTATAATAATGTTTGAAATTCAATTAGATACTGGATTCATTATTTCAACGATCGATGTTACAATTAATCATATAAAATCTTGTACAAATAATGTGAGTAAAAAATTGAGAATTATATTCCCTAATGATATTGCGAATCCATGTATAATTATGCACAGTACTGATAAATATTTTGTAAGCCCCATCATGAAAGGAATAAGGGAAAATCTCTAAACTAGATAATAAATAATTTTACTAAATCACGTTTTTTATTTTACTTCATACTTCATTTATATTACCACTAAAATATTATACTTTTAAAATAAAAAAGACGCTTCTATTTCAATTTTTTTAAATGTTTTAAATTATATGAAAGTATCAATAACCAATTATTCAAAATAATATTTTTTTGCCGTATCCTGTCCAAAAGTACTACTTTAACTCCCAGCTCAAAATCGCAGAAGTGCTAGTTTTAGCCTGGGTATGGCAAAAAATAGCATATTCACCATGGGAGTAAATTAAAAATGCCTTAAATGTATTTTGGAATTAACTCCTTTGCTGAATAATGTACTATTCCTGCATTTCAAAAATGGGAAAAATGAATAAAAGTGTATTAAAGTGTGTAACACATAGCAAATCTAAAAATTAATTGTAGTTAACTTTTTTCGAAATGTATCAAAGTGTGTAAAAATGTATCAAAGTGTGTAACACATAGCAAATCTAGAAATTTATTTTAGTTAAAATTTTTAAAATGTATCAAAGTGTGCAAAAGTGTATCAAAGTATGCAAAAGTGTATCCAATAAAAACGACATTTTTCCTTTATTGGAAAAATGTATGAAAGTGTATCAAAGTGTATTAAAGTGTGGAAAGAGTATATCAAAGTGTATCAAAGTGTGCAAAAGTGTATCAAAGTGTGTAACACATAGCAAATGTAGAAATTAATTTTAGTCAACATTTTCGAAAAGTGTATCAAAGTGTGTAACACATAGCAAATGTAGAAATTAATTTTAGTCAACATTTTCGAAAAGTGTATCAAAGTGTGCAAAAGTGTATCAATGTATGCAAAAGTGTATCCAAGAAAATCAACATTTTTCCTTTATTAGAAAAATGTATGAAAGTGTATCAAAGTGTATGAAAGTGTCCAAAAAATATATGAAAATGTGCAAAAGTGTATTAAAGTGTATCAAAGTGTATATCATTAACGAATATAAAAAATTGATACCAAGAAACTTTTTTTTGGAAGTGTATAAAAATGTATGAAAGTGTATCAAAGTGTACCAAAGTGTATTAACATTTGGTCCGAAATATCGCTCTTAGATACACTTTGATACACTTTGATACACTTTCGTATGATTTGGATACATTTACCATTTTCACTGGGGAAGAACATCTGAGATTAAACAAGTTAAAAATGTCAGCTATTCAAACACTTACTTTTATAAGATATTTTGAATTAATTATTGGATATAAAGTTGGTTATAACAATAATAATTGGTTTTTATATATCTTATTATGAAGACTGAGAGATTACGTCACCTCACCAAGAATTCATGAAGGACTTTTACAACAAATTGAAATGATTATTTTAGATTTATTATCTTTATTTGTAAAAATGGGTAGGCATCTACCCATATGGAAATAATTTCTGTGAATAACTGTAAATAATAGTGAATAATTGTAAATAACTGTTAAAAAATGTCAGAATTAAGACATAAATAATAGTCATTTAAAGTTATTTACTGTTATTTACTATTAATTACTATTATTTACAGTTATTTACAGTTATTAACAATCAATTACAATTATTTACATTTTTTTTATAGTTATGTACAATTATTTATAATTATTTACAGTTATTTACATTTCCAAAAATTTTTTTAATTTGTGAATAATTTAATGTTATTAATAATTATTTACAATTATTTATAGTTATTTACAATTATTTATAGTTATTTACAATTATTTACATTTTTTTACAGTTATTTACAGTTATTTATAATTATTTACAATTATTTACAATTTTTATAGTTTTTTACAGTTATTTACAGTTATTCACATTTTCAAAAATTTTCGCATATATATAAAAAAATTGAATAAATTTGTGAAAATTTTCGAAAATGTAGATAACTGTAAATAACTATAATTAACTGTAATTAAGTGTAAAAAACTGTAAAAAACTGAAAAAATATAAATAATCGTAAATGAATGTGAATAATTATAAAAAAATAAATGAATGTAAATAACTGTAAATAAATATAAATAACTGTAAATAAGTGTAAATAACAATAAATAATTGTAAATAACTGTAAATAACTGTTATTTATTTCTCAATTTCAATATTTTTTAACACTTATTTACAGTTATTAACAGTTATTTACATTTATTTACAGTTATTAACACTTATTTACAATTATTTCCAGAAATTTTTTCCATATGGGTAACTTTAAAATTTCATAATTTTACTCACTTATTACGAGTCATAAGGATGAATAGACCTCCAGATCAGTATTTAGCTACGAGATGTAAATCTAAACACGGAATATTAAAACTCACCGGTGTTACTATCAGCAATAGAATGAATATGATGAAAATTATAGGTTTAAGGGCTCAGCTTCGACTAGCTTACTTGCGTTTAAGGTAGTATTGTCGATATGAAGTTAGTCAAATTATTATTCGTCAAATTATGACCATGTAGAAATATGACGTGACAACACCGTTTTTTTAAATAAAGTATATATATATGTTATAAACATCTGTTGCTTATTGATAGCAACAACAAACGATTTAAATTATTACGTAGTTTCTTATATTTTTTTACCTAAATTAAGAATGAGTTTCAAAGAAAAAAGATTTTTTTGGGAAGGTAAAAGAGTGAGTGAAAAATGTGGCAAGAGTAAAAAATTTTGAACAAGCAAGAAAAATGAAAAGGGGTTATGGTGGTCTATTCTAATCATCCAACCTTAACGGCATATCGGAGCTGCAGCAATCGAGTTTTGCTTTTTTTATTTTATCAATATCTTTTTAAATTCTTAAATTAAACAAATATAATGACTTGTCCGCACTAAAGCTATATTTATACAATAATTTTTGTTATAATAATAAATCATTTGGACTTGTTATTTTTTTATGAGCTTGGATTGGAAATTAGATATCAAACTCGACAAACCTAACCTTAAAATACGACATATTGAAAGTTTTTATTATAACTTTGTATGTATAATATTTTGGTGGATTTCTTGAGTTGTCCGCACTAGAGTTTAATCTTACAAATTTTTTCTTTGTAGCAAAGAAACTCGATTAAACGCATCGTTTAATCATAAGTTAAGATTGGAAATATTATTAGAAGGCGGACAGCTTCGTCATGCTCTTAAGAAGTCATTATATTTGTTTAATTTAAGAATTTAAAAAGATATCGATAAAATAAAAAAAGCAAAACTCGATTGCTGCAGCTCCGACATGCCGTTAAAGGCAATGTAAATATTGAAGAAGTCGAAGTAGAAAGATCATCAAATAATGTTTCTTGTGTTGAAAGTAGACGCATAGTGCACATAAAAACTCTAGGTGAGCAAATTTTCTGTGTTGGATGTAAATTTGTTTTATCGCTGACAAATATTGTGGACGAAAAGTTAATTGGTATAGCTTCATTATTCATTGTAAAATGTAATGTCTGTGAAAAGCTAACAAGAGTCAGTACTTTGTTTGGGTAATATACACATCAATAAATTGCTTGCTGCATTGAATATTCCTACACTAAATTGGCATACATATCAAACGCATGAAAAAGAAGTCGGAAAGGTGATGGAAATGCTAGCATATGAAAGCTGTTAAGCTGCTGCATCTGAAGAACGATGTTTGACAATAGAAAATGTAGAAAAAATGAAACACATTGTAAGTTTCAGGAGAAGTATCATAGAAAAATTTGAAATTTCATTGGAAACAATCCTATGATATATTGATCGTATAGTTATAATATTTAAGTACAATCATAGATTTTTTATAACTACGCTACATTCAATTTTTAGAATACAGTACAATTATATATTTTTGTATATTTTTTGTATATTATTTCATATACAACTTTTAGAATGGTGTATAATTATTTTTTTTTTAACTATTTTATATACAATATTTATAATAATATTATTTTATACTTAATTCATAGAACGATTTTAACATCATAATTTTAATTTTAATTTTTTATTTTTACATCATAAAATTTTTTGCATCATAATTTGTATTTATTTTATCACTTTATATATATATTTTTTTTATTGTATGATCTAATGTAAAGATACTATTATTTGATTTCTACTGCATAATACAATTAAAATAAATTTGATTTTTATTACACACAACATAAAATCTAGAAATTTTTTTCTTTCTGCCTTCTGGACCTCCTCACCTCGACCTAAGTATTATTTTTCCTGATTCGAGTACAAGTAATATTATCAATAAAAGTATAGATGAGAACATGATTACGTATCGATATACGTATCACAGCATCATTTGATATGGGATGGTTCACCCGTGGCACAGGAAAAACATACGACAGTTTGTCAGGCACAGCTACTCTTATTGGTTATTTTACTAAAAAAATAATTGAATATGTCACTTTAAACCGAAAGTGTGCAAAATGTGATCTTGGTCATCAAAAGGACGATCATGACTGTAGATTGAATTTCTCTGGAAGTGCTAAGGCAATGGAATCCAAGGCAGCAGCATTACTTACAAAAAATAATCCAATTTTAAATGCCTGTAAATTAGAGATAGAAATATTTATTGCTGACAATTAGAGATAGGAATATTTATTGCTGACAATGATAATAGCTCTATTTGTGCTGTACGTGAAGCTTGTAGTCATGAAGCTTCGAAGCAATCAGATAAAAATCACACAACAAAAGGAGCAGTAAATGCACTATATAAGATTAGTAAAAATCATAGAGAATTAATTAGTTTAAGTATTCAGTATCTTAGGAAATGCTTTACTTATTGTGTTTCACAAAATCAAGACAATAGTCTAGCAATGGCAAAAGCTATTGAAAATATTCCTTATCACTGTTTTAATTATCATAATAATTATGGCAGTTGGAGCAGTTATTATACAGATCCAGAAAATTATGCTCATTCTAATATTGGTGATGGTTCTCATAGTGAAATTTTATTTTAAATTTCGAAAGATATTTTTAGTACTTTAGCAAGTAAAGCTGGTCAATTTGTTTCTACAGCCTCAAGCAATGCTAATGAATGCTTTAACGCAATAATTGTAAGTAAGGCACCTAAAACAAGGCTGTATGGAAAGACTGCATCTAGCGATATAAGAGTAGCTTGTTCTGTTGATAAAAAAAATACTGGTAAGATTTATGGTACAAAACTAGCAATGAAACTGACTTTATCGTCGAGTAAATTTTCTATGAACCTAATGTAGGATTATTAAATAGTTTACCAGATTCAATTTCAATAGCTGTGGTTGATGAAAATGCAAATATAGTATGCGTCTATTTGGTTTGGAAACTGGAAGTTTTTCGAAAACATGTTATATTCCCTGGTAACAAGGCGATTGCAATTCTGGCGCAATTCTGTCGCAATTCGATTGCATGAGAATTGCATGCAGAAATTGCTTAATCTATTTCCCTATTAGGCGCGTTTCTGCTTAACTACAATTGCGTATGAAGATTGCTTCGAAATTGCTATAAACATGATGCTCACGATTATGCATGCAAAATACAGCAGACATCAATCAGACTTCCTGCAGGCAATAAAACCAAACGCATACACCAGAATTGCACTAGAATTGCAGCAGGTAATTGTAATATTTAACTTGGCAGATGCATGGCAACATGCGACAGAAGCTCGCTACAATTGCAGTGGACGATTAAGGCAGATGCGTGCTCCAGAATTGCACCAGACTTGTAGCAGGTAATTGCAATATCAAACCAAGCAGATGCATGATGACATGCGGTAGAAGCTCGCCAGAATTGCAGCAGACGATTGCAGCAGACGCGTCCATCAGAATTGCTCCAAAATTACGACTGGAACTTGCAATATAAAACACAGATACACGACGACAAGCGGCAGAAGCTCGCTAGAATTTCAGTAGACGATGGCAGAAGATGCGTCCACCAGATGTGCACCAAAATTGCAGCTGCAAATCGAAATATACAACGAAGCAGATGCATGAAAACATGCGGCAGATGCTCGACAGAATTGCAGCAGACGATTGCAGCAGACGCGTCCATAAGAATTGCACCAGAATTGCAGCTGCGAATCGCAATATAAAACTAAGCAGGTGCATGATGACATGCGGCAGAAGCTCACCAGAATTAGAGCAGACGATTGCAGCAGACGCGTCCATCAGAATTGCACCAGAATTGCAGCTGCAAATCGCAATATAAAACAAAGCAGATGCATGACAACATGCGGCAGAAGCTCGCCAGAATTAGAGCAGACGATTGCAGCAGATGCGTTCAATAGAATTGCACCAGTATTGCAGCTGCAAATCGCAATATAAAACGAAGCAGATGCATGAAAACATGCAGCAGATGCTCGACAGAATTGCAGCAGACGATTGCAGCAGACGCGTCCATAAGAATTGCACCAGAATTGCAGCTGCGAATCGCAATATAAAACTAAGCAGGTGCATGATGACATGCGGCAGAAGCTCACCAGAATTAGAGCAGACGATTGCAGCAGACGCGTCCATCAGAATTGCACCAGAATTGCAGCTGCAAATCGCAATATAAAACAAAGCAGATGCATGACAACATGCGGCAGAAGCTCGCCAGAATTAGAGCAGACGATTGCAGCAGATGCGTTCAATAGAATTGCACCAGTATTGCAGCTGCAAATCGCAATATAAAACGAAGCAGATGCATGAAAACATGCGGCAGATGCTCGACAGAATTGCAGCAGACGATTGCAGCAGACGCGTCCATCAGAATCGCACCAGAATTGCAGCTGTAAATCGCAATATAAAACTAAGCAGGTGCATGACGACATGCGGCAGAAGCTCGCCAGAATTAGAGCAGACGATTGCAGCAGATGCGTCCACCAGAATTGCACCAGAATTGCAGCTGCAAATCGCAATATAAAACGAAGCAAATGCATGACAACATGCGGCAGAAGCTCTCCAGAACCGTAGCAGACGCGTGCACTAGAATCGCATCAGAGTTGCAGCTAGAAATCGCAATATCACTCTATCCAAATTTAGAACAACGTGTGGTGGATGTTCACCGGAATAGCAGCAGACGCGTGTACTAGAATCGCACCAGAATTGCAGCTGCAAATTACAATGTTAAACCATGCTGATATACGATAATGGGCGGCATACTTAACCATAATTGCAGCAGACGATTGGACCAGTAGCGAGCACTAGAATTGCAGCAGACGATTGGAGCAGTTGCGGGCACCAGAATTGCACCAAATTTGCAGTGGAAAATTAAATATTAATTTATGTATAGAAATTGGAAAAGGAACACAAATTATTCTAGGTTTTAAATTTTAAATTTATTTGCGAAAATAAAGCGAAACTTACATAAATTAAGATGATAACTGATTAAAATTATAACTGAGAGTTAATTATCATTATATGAAGTATATAAAAATAAAATACAATCAACCATTATTATTTTTGTTAACATCATTTCCATCTTGAGAATTAAACGCTTCCGCATATTGAAGGGGATTTATGTGACGAGGATCTATTGATAATTCTTGACTTTTTAATCAATATAAAATACTTAGATACACTCAATGTTTGAAAAGATCAGGCCTAAGGGAATGCGTTAAGAGCAGGCCGGATTCGATGTCCTTGTCTAATTGGCATTTTTGTTATTTACTCAAGTATTAATCGGTGTATCTGCAAATTGAAGGTTAAGCGCAATAGATATTATTATTACAAATATTTATGCACAAGAAAAAAAAATCTATCGTTTTGTTTTTGAGAAAAGTAAGGAACGCGAAAATATTATAAACATAATCTTTTACTTCGGCGTTCCTTACTTTTCTCAAAAACAAATCGGTAGATTTTTTTTTTCTTGTGCATAGATATTCATAATAATAATATCTATTGCGATCAACCTTTATTTTGAAGATACACCGATTAATACTTGAGTAAATAACAAACAACTCAATTGTTACTCGGTCGGTATCAGGTTCTACTCCGGCCTGCCGTTAAAGCCTGTTACTAAAAATGGCATTTTATTCATAAAACTGATAAAACCTATATATTTGAATCAATGTTTATATATGTATTCATCATGAATTTCTTAAGCAATTAGTAAAGTATAAAGATGTAATTATTCTAAAACAGTTATGATAGTTTTTACAATATATGTTGATGAATATTTAAAAATAAAGTTTACAATGAATAGATGAGATTTTTAGTTGCATTAATTATGATTATGAGAAATGATTTTATTCTACATATTTTAAAATAAAGGGACTATTGTTTTTTTTCATGAAATATTACTAATTAAGAAACAGAAATTATACCTTAATATGATGCCTTTCAAAAATAAATCAAAAAAGGAAAAATGAAGAAAATGGAAAAAAATGAGGAAAGAGAAAAAAAATTAAAAATTGAAAAAATTTTGTCGATTTTATAATTTTTTCAAAATAAACTTACTTCGAAATAATATTAAATAAACACGACTTCAAAAATAGTTTCAAAATAAATCCGAATTGTCAAAATACTGATAATCTGATGAAATTAAACATGAATGTGCCCACACGTGATAAAATCCAACCTGTAAAATAAAAGTTACATTTTTCAATCGGCTAAATAAAAATAAAAATACATGATGATAAAAATGAATACTTACTAACAATAATTGTAATAACGTTGATATTTATTTTTAATTTGTATTAAATACAATGTGTGAATGTGTCCACGAGCGAAAAATGCAACCTGCAAAACAAAAGTTTTCTCATGACATCCGCTAAAATGAATAGAAATATATAAAAAAAAAAATTAATATATAAATACTTACAAAAAATAAGTGTAATTGCGTGGATATTTTTTTTAATTAGTACCAATCGACATACTATTGATTATTTTATAGTCAATTATTCTATAAACAATTTGTTTGAACAGAAGCTCGGGATTACATTGAAAAAACAAGCATCGAACAGATCGTGTGTCACTTATTGAAAATAAAGGCTCAAACTTAAGCTTCTTTTTCAATATTAGAGCTTGAATTCGTAGACCCAACTCAAGTAATGACTGCTACTCAAATACCATTCTATCTTTGTCTCTCACGATGAAAAAAAAACAGTTGATATCATCCGTTACTTCAGTTGGGTCTGTGTATTCCAGGCCCCTTGCTCCAAAGTGATAAACTATATAGTACTATCTTTGTTTGGTACCTTAATTTTGTATATGGTAAATCGTTCAGGAGCAACCCCCCAGCCTAAAAAGCTCAAATTGATTGCTCTAGCAAACTGCACACTGCTTTATCACAAGATATGGAAGATATGAGATAAGTGTGCTAAAACAACATAGCATCATATAATTAACCACTGTAAAGCAATGGGGCCAGTAGACATCGGCAAACAAAATTTTAAAAAATGTTGTGTATTAGAAGAATTCTCTATGGATACTCGTGCCAACCCCCATTGCGCAAGTTTTGCGAAATTTCCTTGTTTCCGTCTAACTGCAGGGTTTTTCTGTAAGAGTCTGACGAATGACACCAGCTGTATTCATCAATCAGAGAGCTTCTTTAGGTCTATCTCGTTAGCAAGAACGTTAATGAATATTACCCAAGCTAACAAATAGGAAGGTTTCGCAATCTGCGTGGGCAATTCTAACTCTATCTATTCTATCAATATTCACGTATGACTGCTGCACTCGTCTAACAGCCAGGCCATTCCTCAAGTCTTTTGCAAATCTTGTACATACTTCTAACAGCTACAAAATCCAAAAGTCGTTCAATCTGCGTTTACAATTCTAACGTAATTCTTCCAATGAAAAATCACACATGACTGTCACATTCGTCTGAAGAGCAGACTATTGCGCAAGTCTTAGAAAATTATTCGGTACACGGCTGACAATTAGAAGATCAACAGCTTTCTCAATTCGCGGGTGCAATTCTAACGCAATTCTGTAGATAGATTATTAAATAAGACTGTTGCACTCGTCTGACGATTACGCAAATCTCGCGAAATTGTTTTGAACGCGTCTGACAGCTAAAAAATTAAATGTTCCTAAAATCTGCGTGTGCAGTTTTAACGCAATTTTTGTTATAAAAATTCACACATGACTGCTGCACTCGTCTGATGAGCAGATGATTACGCAAGTCTCACGAAATTCTTTTAAACACGTCTGACAGTTGAAAAATTAAATGTTCTTGAAATCAGAGTTTGCAATTCTAACGCTATTCTCGTTATAAAAATGTACACATGACTGCTGCACTCGTCTGACGCGTAGAGAATTACGCAAGTCTCAAGAAATTCTTTTGCACACGTCTGACAGCTAGAAAATTAAATATTCTTGAAATCTGCGTGTGCAATTCTAACGTGATTCTTGTTATAATAATTCACAGATGACTGCTGCACTCGTCTGTTGGGCAAAAAATTACGCAAGCGTCGCGAAATTCTTTTGCACGCGTCTGACGGCTAGAAAATCAAAAGCATTTGCGATTTGCGGGTGCAATTTCAACGCAATTCTTCCTATAAAATATTAAACAAGACTGCTGCACTCGCCTGATGGGCGGACGATTACGCAAATCTTGCAAAATTCATTCAAACGCGTTTGACGGCTAAAAATTTAGATATTCTTGAAATCTGCGTGTGGAATTTCAACGCAATTCTCGTTATAAAAATTTACACATGACTGCTGCACTCGTCTAACGGGCTGAAAATTACGCAAGCCATTCATTCGTACGGGTCTGACGGCTAGAAAATTGAATGTTCTTGAAATCTTCATATGCAATTGTAACGCAATTCCAGTTATGACTATTCATACATGACTACTGCACTCGTCTGACAGGCAGAAAATTATACAAGTCTCGAGAAATTCTTTTGCACGCGACTGACGGCTAGAAAATTAAATGTTCTTGAAATCTGCGTGTGCAATTCTAACGCAATACTTGTTATAAAAATTCACAGATGACTGCTGCACTCGCCTGATGGGCAGACGATTACGTAAGTCTTGTGCAAATATTGTGCACTCGTCTGACAACTAAAAAATTCAAAGTTCATGCAATCTGCTTGCGCACTTCTAACGCAATTTTTACGTTAAAAACTGGCAATTGGCTGCTGCATTAGTCTGGCGGGTAGACGATTACGCAAGTCTTATGGAATTCTTCTGCACTTGTCTCACCGCTGGATAATTCAAACTTCATGCAATCTGCGTACGTACTTCTAACGTTATTTTACTGTACAAAAATGGCGCATGCCTGCTGCACTTGTCTAGCAGGCAAGCGATTACGCAGGTTTGGTGCAATTCTTGTGCACTCGTCTGACGGCTGAAAAATTCAAACTTCCTGCAATCTGCGTGCGCACTTCTGGCGCTATTTTTTCGTTGAATACTGGCGCGTTCCTGCTGCTCTCTCCTAGCTTGCAAACGATTACGCAAGTCTTGTGCAATTCTTGTGCACTTGTCTGACGGCTGAAAAATTCAAACTTCATGCAATCTGCGTGCGCACTTCTGACGCAATTATTCGGTTAAAAACTTGCGCTCGTCTGCTGTACTCGTCTGGCGGGCAGACGAGTACGCAAGTCTTATGGAATTCTTCTGCACTTGTCTCACAGCCGTAAAATTCAAACTTCATGCAATCTGCGTGCGCACTTCTAACGCAATTTTTCCATAGAAAACTGGCGCATGTCTGCTGCACTTGTTTCGCGGACAGACGATTGCGCAAGTCTAGCGCAATCCTCGCGCACTTGTCTGTCGGCTGAAAAATTCAAAGTCCATGCAATCTCCTTGCGCACTTCTGGCACAATTATTCCGTTGAAAACTGGCGCATGGCTGCTGCATTCGTCAGGTGGGTAGAAGTTTACGCAAGTCTTATAGAATTCTTGTGCACTCGTTTGATGGCCGAGAAAATCGAAGTTCATGCAATCTACGGGCGCACTTCTGGCACAATTATTCCGTTGAAAGCTTGCGCTCGTTTGCTGCACTCTTCTGGCGGGCAGACGATTACGCAAGTCCTACGAGATTCTTCTGCACTTGTCTCACGGCTGTAAAATTAAAACTTCATGCAATCAGCGTGCGCACTTCTGCCGCAAATTTTTCGTAGAAAACTTGTGCATGTCTGCTGCACTTGTCTGGCGGGCAGACGATTACGCAAGTCTTATGGAATTCTTGTGCACTTGTCTCACAGCTGGAAAATTCAAACTTAATGCAATCTACTTGCGCACTTCTATCGCAATTTCTTTGTTGAAAACTGACGCATGTCTGCTGCAATCTTCTGGCGGGCGGATGATTACGCAAGTCTTATAGAATTCTTGTGCACTCGTTTGATGGCCGAGAAAATCGAAGTTCATGGCATTTGCGTGCGCACTTCTTACGTAATGGTATCGTTGAGAAATTGTATGCGTCTGCTGCACTCGTCTAGCGGGCAGACGATTACGTAGGACTTGTGCAATTCTGGCTCACTCCACTGATGGCTGTAAAATTTAAAGTTTATGCAATCTGCTTGCGCACTTCTGACGCAATTTCTTCGTGGAAAACTGGCGCATATTTGCTGCACTCGTCTGGCGGACGGACGATTACGCAAGTCTTTCGCATATCTTGTGCACTCGTCTGACGACCGGATAATTCAAACTTGATGCAATCTGCATGCGTTGTTCTGACGCTATTTTCTCGTACAAAAATGGCGCATGCCTGCTGCACTTGGCTAGCAGGCAGGCGATTAGCCAGGTTTGGTGCAATTCTTGTGCACTCGTCTGACAGCTGACAAATTTAAACTTCATGCAATCCACGTGCGCACATCTGGCGCAATTTTTTCGTTAAATACTGAATACCTAGATTGACTGTAACATAATGAATTAAAAAATAATGCTATTAATCTATAGATCTATCAATCAAACGTTGTTTTTTCTCGTTTTTTTTTATCGATGCTTTTTATTAAAAAATTTTCTTTCATTGACGTTTCATTATAAACAGGATTAAATTTTTTTGTCTCTAGATATACATATTAATATTAATTGTTTCTATAACAAAATTAATTATACATGTAAATTATGTCATAAAATTTTCACACATCGAAAACATCATTCAAGGGGATTTAATAAAGTATATGATTTATTCATAGCTGTCAACATTACAGTTTTCCAAATTTTCAATCTTTATTGCAAAATTTTCCCGAATTCCTTTATATTAGGCTTTCTATTAGTGAAAATTGAAGACAGCAATAAAGAGATATTTAAAACATTTTTGGATTAAGAATAAAAAATTTGGAAAACTGTGATGTCAGTGTTTTTTTACGAAATTAAATAAAAATTAAATTCAATTTATAAAGAGTATATTTAAGTGTTCAATTTTGATTTTGATTCAACAAAATTTAAATTTAATCATTCGATTATTAAACTTCAATTTCGCTTTTTCAAAATGATATTTTCAACCCTTTACTTTAATTGAAATCGTAAAATTAATAATTATTTATATGATTAAACTTTACGATGATTACAGAATAGTTAGCCAATTGTAAAAAAGATATTATTACCTATTTTTCATCTATTATTAATCTTAAACATATATGTTATCATACATCGTTATATACAAAAATTAAAATTAGCCATTACCAAGTTCACTTCAAGCTTAAATTTAGCTAAATTCAGCTAATTTTCAGATAATAACGCTGTTATGTAGGTCCAAAAATGAAGGGCACATTTCTGACGATGACAGCGACAACAGCGGCGATATACTTTTAAGAGGCGGCCGTGTAGTTCTGTCCTTGTCTAATCTAAATTTTCTTTATTATTAATAAATTAAATGTTTTCATAGAAAAGTAAGACAACCGCCCAATAGAGCAAAAGACAAGCAAACGATTTTTTTATGAAAAAATATGAAATTTTGATTATTTTTCGAGTGAAGTCTGAAACGGAAAAACAGTTGAATCAACTCAATCAAGTTCGATTGTTTTTCCTTTTCAGACTTCACTCGAAAAATAATCAAAATTTCATATTTTTTCATAAAAAAGAACCGTTTGCTTGTCTTTTGCTCTATTGGGCGGTTGTCTTACTTTTCTATGAAAATATTTAATTTATTAATAATAAAGAAAATTTAGATTAGACAAGGACAGAATGATACGGCCTCCTCTTAATAGTATAGAGAGAATATAATATAAATAGATCTAAAATGCAGCTAAAATTCAGCTGAAATAAAACCAAAATTTACCTAAAATTGCTTAAAATTAATATAAATTTTAACTAACTTTTAGCTAAATTTTAGCAAATTTCCATCTAAATTTTGCATAAATTTAACTAACTTTTGATTTAATGTAGCTAACTTTCAGCTAATATAGAGAGAGAATATAATATAAATGTATCTAAAATGCAGCTAAAATTCAGCTGAAATAAAACTAAAATTTACCTAAAATTGCTTAAATTGCCTAAAATTGCTGAAATTAATATAAATTTTAGCTAACTTTTAGATAATTTTTAGCTAACTTTTAGCTTAATTGCAGTTAGATTGTAGCTAAATTCTAGCTAATCAAGGACAAATGGAATTCTTATATACAGCGGCAGCGACAGCAGCGGCGAAATCTTTGTATTAAATCTTATTATACGAATAAAAATATAATACAAAAAATATATTTAAAAAAACCGGATTTATATACCAAAAAAAATATAAATAAAATTTTTAATACTTTCACATTAGCACATACATTCTGTTTACAAATAAAGAAATTAAAAACATTCTTAGAATAATTTTATTTAAAATTTATTGTTTTCTTTAAAATTTTGATGCAATGGCTCAACCGCATAATACTTTAAACTTTTGAAGTATGCGTGCTATAACCTATTCTGCGATGTTGCCACATTTACAGTATCTTATTCTGCTACTCGCCAAAAAAGACAATTTTATTTTTTAAATTGCTTTTAACTACCCTCACACGCACCCAACCATTGTTTTAAAAAATGAAAAATATTTCTAAGATTCCCAATTATTACCATGTCAATTTTAATAATATCTTGGCCGTGGATTTTGTAAAATATGAAATTCATTACGCGAAAAATGTTTCAGCCCATAAGACTACGTGTTAAATGCTGAAAATCAAAAACATCAATAACTTTTTTCACAGGCACCAAAGGTACCCAAAAATTTATTTAAGTAATTCTTGGATCAATATTAACCTATGATTTTAATTTCACTGAAATCTTCGCCGTCGATCTATATAAGACAGTACTACCTTAACAAAAGATATAAATAGTGTAAATTTATCTTTCGAGAATGCTAATATTATTAATGATTATGTTAAAAATTGTTTTTTAAAGATATCCCTAGTAACAAACCTTTTGCAATTCTGGTGCAATTCTAACGCAATTTGTCTGAAAGTCAAGTGAATTGCGTCAAGTCTTAAGCCATCTACTTCCGATTTCTACTATATTTCTGCTGTAGGGTGATTGTATAAGGTGCTTGCAGCAGACTTGTAATAAACTTACGGCAGGGCAATTGCGTACTTAGGAGGAGCTCGGAATGCACTGGCGCGTGCAGCAGAATTGCACAAAATGTGCATAAATGCCCGTGTGCAAAGCGCTACACAGCAGAAATTATCAGTCTTACGCAATCGCAATTACATTTACGATATACTCACCGCGCGTGTGCATGCAGAAGACTTGCAATAGAATTACATAGGTTTACTGCAGCAGATCTCTTGTAGCAGAATTACGCCAGACTTCTCATAGCTACGTTGAACTTTAGAGGGGTCATTAGGTGCACTCACGTGTGCAGTAGAATTGCACGGAAAGTGCATAAGTCCCTGCATGCAAAGTGCTACGCAGCAGAAATTAGCAGTATTACGCAATCGCAAGTACATTACCGATATGCTCATGGCACGTGTGCATGCACAAGTCTTTGGTTCAGAATTATATAAGTTCATTGCAGCTCATGCCTAGCAGCAGAATTGGGTTAGACTTCACATAGCTACAGAGAGCTTTAGAAGGGTTGTTAGGTGTACTCACGCGTGCAGTAGAATTACACGGAAAGTGCATAAGCACCTGTATGCAAGGCACTACTTATCAGAAATTTCCAGTCTTAAGCAATCGCAAGAGCATTAATGAAGTGCAGTTGAAAGGCACAAGTAGTGCAAGCATGCGTACAACAGAATTACTTTGGATTCTTCACGTTGTCGTACAGCAGTAATTTCGCAGCAGACATATAGCAGCTGGGGTGCGTTAAAGAGGCATACTTAATGCATGAGTGCACGTAACAGAATTACGTCAGATTTATCATGCAACCATATGGCGGAACTTTTACAGCAGACTTACACCAGAATTTTGTCAGTCAGGATGTCTTCAAGAAGTATGCTTCTTGTACGCGAGCATGCAACAGAATTACTGTTCAGATTTCCCGTGCGAACGTACAGCAGAAACTTTGCAGAAGACTTACAGTACTTATGGCAGTTTGAGTATGGCCAGGAGGCGCGCTGAATGCTCATGTATGTGCAGCAAAATTACGTCAGATTTCTTACACGAGCGTGCAGCATTAACTTTACTGGAGATTAAAAGAAAACTTACAGTAGCTAGAATGCGGTTAATAAACTCGATCAATACGCTCATCCGTGCAGCATAATCACTTCAGATTTGTCACATGAGCGTATAGCACATACTGCAGCAGATTCATAAGAGATTTACAGCTTTTGGAATCAAGTTAAAAAGGATGCAAAACATGCGTACGTGGAGTAAAGTTACGACAGATTTTTAAATAATGCGTAGAGTAGATACTTTGCTGGTGTGCTGGCAATCAATCAAAGAAGTATCAAAATATTTTATATAAGGCAATAGTGATTTATGAGTGATTAGGACTACAGTAAAATATGAACATAAACAAAGTTTTTAGTAGGAATATTATTATATTTATTGAACATCAATAATTATTTTTGATAATAATAATAAATAAAGGATATGATGTGTATCCAGGATTACTTTAAAAAATGTGTAAATTTAAATATACATATAATCTAAATAATTTAAATAATGCAACCTAACATATTTAATGAACATAATCTAATACGTTTGAATGATGTAATCTAACATATTCATATATAAAAATCTAATAAATTTATTTCTGATTCTTAAAATGAGGAAAATCAATGTGTATCTTCAAATTCTGCCTCGAGACTTTTCAGATGCTCTAATCTATCTACAGATTCATTTTGTTTTCTTTTCCGGCGACTTTTTTTGTCACGATCTCTCTGCTTGGCGCTTCTGAGGGCTGCTTGCATGGATGTATTAAAGTCCTCGATAATGAAATCTTTTAATTTATCACGTTTTTTAGCAATCGTTTTTAAAGCAACTGAAAAAAAATATGAGTAAGATGTTATTTTGATAGATAAACCTTCATTATACTATATTATGATACAAGTGTTTTAAATGGCGTATTCTTTTAAATATGCCATTTAAAAGACGAGTGTCATATACTATTTTGTAGCACGTTTGTATGAAATCCGCCACCTAATCATGAATATTTAAGATGCATAAATAAAAGCGAGTTCTATGTAAAAATAAGTTATGATTTAATAAATAAACAAAATTTTGAATTATTCAATTGAACTAGATTCTTAAGAATTAAATAATAATAGATATAATCGAACATAAATTACACTAATGAATCTATTTTCGTATGCAAAAATATATTGTATTTAAGAAATTCACCCAGTATCATCATCACAGTAAAAACGATATCATTACGAACACTGAAACTGTATGACGATGAGGTTAAATTTGTATTAGTAGTTTAATACTGTTAGTTATAGAGTATACGCAATATGGTAGCTGCATACATATATACGTATAGTATAGTACTATTACTTGTCTGTATGTTCATCATACGTAACGTAAACGTGTCTTAACCGTCTAGTATTAAAATGCGCGCGCACTGCGTATATATAGATGTACTAAACAGTTGTTTAAAACGTGTCAGAATAAACTACTTGTGCCCGGTTTAAGCGTGCGCAGCGAGCGAATTTCAGATACGTAGTGCTATAAAATAATATACATATAACGAACTCTACTGGTTTCATAAATTTCATTTTATTTAATGTTTCTCTAGAGGTAGAAATATATATTTACAATAATCTATTGTTTACCATACCCTATAGGATTTAGCGAATTTCTATTTTAATGGAAATCGAATCTATACATAACTGAGAATAATTGAAAATAATTGTTATCAACTACGAGGTTTGATACATAAATAACAGTTATTTCCAGTTATTTCCAATGATTTCCAGCTATTTACATTTGTTTCCAGTTTTATTAAGAAATAATTTTAGATATCAGAAGTACCAATAAGTATTATTTCCAGTTATTTACAGTCAATTTGAGATATTTTCAGTTTTGTTGAAAAATAATTTTCTAACTTTTAAAATTATTTTTCAACTTAAGTTTCCATTGCTAGATTGCAGCGCATATATTCTTTTTTTCAAAAATTCTTCAGTGAATCGATATTAGTTAAAATGTAATAAACAATAACTAACATAATGACATAAGTAAATTTATAGCCACCTTTCATGATAAACAACCCCCATCTGTTACTTAAGGAGGATGGAAACGAATTGTAAATTTAAATAAGAAATACTACTTTTATTGGATCCTTTTTTTCATCGGTTTATTGAGGCTAATACAAAATCACAGCACTGTCAATAATTTTAGTTGAATTGAAGACAAGGAACTACTGCTTAAGAAGAGGCCAAACCATCTGTCTTTGTCTAATTGCGTTTTTCATAATTTATGTAAGCACCAGCGGCAGTTCTTTACATTTGATCTAAGTAAAAAAGTTAATGGTGATTTGTCCTTATATAAATATTAATAAACTAATGGAAAAACGAGTACAACGAATTAAGTTTCAGCGATAAAAAATCAGAACTTATTTTTTATATTTTGAGCGGTAGTTCTTTACATATGATCTAACTAAAAAAAGTTGATGGCAATTTGTTTTTATATAAATATTAATAAACAAATGGAAAATGAATCAATCGCAACAGGTTTTAGCGATAAAAAATGCAAACTTTTTTTTTTACATTTTGAGCGGATATGGCCGCTAGTTTTTTATCTTTCATCTAACTGAAATAATGCGTGGACATGAGTTATTATATTATAAACTGTTTTAATAACGGATACAACGAGCAATATATTTGAGAAAATAAATGAAAAATAACTTTTATACAGCTAGAGCGGACTTGGGTACGAGTTCCTTATCTACGATCTAACTAAAAATTTTCGTAAAAATGTGTTTTCATATCAGCCTTATAAACCGATGAAAATACGGGTCCGATGAAGGTTGTTTATTATTAGGGGTGGTTATAAATTGAATTTTATTATTATGTTTATTATTATTTATCATATTTCAAATAATATGCAATTGCTGAAGAATTTCTGAAAAAAATAAAATGTTAGCTGCTATCCAGCGATGGAATCTTCAGTTTCATCTAGTTATGTATTATTAATCTGATAAAATAGTAGCTACTTACAATAAATTGATTTCGTTAAATTTGTCATGTTTAAAAGTAATTTTCGACCAGTATTTTCAGCATGCTCTTTCTCGCTTCTTTCCCAATTGGATTGTACCGCTAGATCATCGCTTATTGAATTTTTAATGTATTGATTAGCGGTCTTTAAAAGGTCAGTTCCACCCCATGTTATGAAATACTTCTTCTGCAAAAATATGTAATCTTCTAAATTATCATTAATTTAAAAAGAATGTTTATATTAATTTATAAACTATTGTAATTAGCTCATCGTGAAAATAATTTCATAATTTTTAAAATTATTTCCTATTTTATCTGCCAAATACAGCGTACTTACAGCTTCGTTTTGTTTTGCAGTGTCTTTTTCAAAGGCATGAAATTCCTCCATTGTTTGCATTGGGAAACCCATCGGAGGATCAAGTCTATATTCCTCATTACTTTTATTATTTGTTAATCTAGAAAATATATAAATGAATTATGTATTTTTCAATAATATTCGTGCATTTTATCATATACGATTGATGGGCCAGTTAACGAGCCTTTAAGTTAACTGCAGAGACATTTTGTTTCATTAGACAAATTTTATTATTCTTTAAAAGTACTATAGATTATTTATTAAAAGTAAAACACATTTTTTGCAGATAAAACAAATTTACTTAGATGAAAATGAAGAATTATTAATTTATTCGTTAAAGTTATGAAGGTTTTTCGATGCATCGGTTATCGTGGCATCTTTATTATTGCGCTTTCATTACCGAAATTGTATGCTTTAATATGGGGTATGGTAACTCACACATCAACCCTATATTTTATTATCTCTACGCTAAGGACGAATTGAAAGAAAAACTAAACAATAGTTGAAATATTTTGCTATATTGTGAATGGAGAAGAACTACAAACTGACTCAACGGACGCATTTCAGCAATTCTCGAGTAAATTTAACTTCCGTGACACAGAGCAATTTTCAGAAATGAAATTTTTGTATTTTTGTAGTATTTAACACATTCATTATAAGTTTCAAGAAAGTTAATAATTTTTAATCATTTACAATTTTTAATAATACCTTTACGATAAAAAGAATAATATTTTTTTAACATGTTTTAAATTCTATTTATAAGCAGGTTACATGTCAAAAATGTGCTTTCACTTTTAATTTTTTTCGCAAAGATTCGTAGTTATATGCGCGCAACATTTCTCATGGAGATGTAAAACGGACACTACACCTGTACTTATAAATATTAGCTTCCTTTCCATTTTATTGCTGAATTTCCAGAAAAGAAATGCATTAGCTTGTAGTACGTACCATGATGATTATTTAGATAAATTTTCTAATAAATTCATTCATTAGTTTTTAAGATATTTGGATTTTTGTACAAAATTGAAAAATTTCAATAAATAATTTTGGCACCCAAAATTCTCAATAACTAATAAATGAATTTATTTAAAAATTTAACCGAATAATTTTCATAGTACATACTACAAACTAATGCATTTTTTAATTGAAAATTTTGTAATAAAATGTAAAGATAGTGAATATTTATGAGTACAGGTGTAGTGTCCATTTTACATCCCCTTAATTATAGTTATATTTCGAGAAAAGAAGCACAAAAAGTAATGAAACTTAATAAGTCAGAAAAATTACTAAGCAGTATCGTAAAAATAACAAATTATTTTTAATAGTTTACATTGTGAAAATCTTGAATAAAAAGTTTTTTGTAAAACTGATATGAAACGTTAAATCGCAAACTTATAATTTTTATATATTATTGATTCAAAGTCACAAAAATACAAAACTACATCTCTACTGCTTTAAAGAGTAATATTAAACCTATATTGAAATTTATTAGGTTATATATTGCAATTATTAATTTATAATATTATATTATTCAATTTTTTTGAAATAAATAAAAATTCATACGATGTCACATCCTGCAGTTTTACATTAATATATTCCTTGAGGTTTTCCATTAATTCGTTGACTTTCGAATCAACAAAGATTTCCAAATCCAATATTTTTTCAGATATTTTCTTTTCAATAGTGTCAATAATTGTATCATTTAATCTATTTACAATCATTAAAGATAAATCTTCTACATTGTCACGTTTTGGTAAATCATCATTATTTTCTAAAAATAAAAAACGAGACCATGCACTACATTGTGATTGTTATATGTGAGGGTCAAAATAGTATATAAAGTATGTATGTAATAATTATTTTTAAAAAATTAAGTAATAAAAAATTTTAAAAAGAGGCGTCCGTGGCTCCGTCGGCTAAGGCACGTGCCTAGACGGCTGAGCTTCGTTCGTTTTCGAGATAGCGAGTTCAAATCCCCGTCAGATCGAAAAATTATTGGAGGATAACACATGTCAGCCGGTTTTTTCCAGAGCGGGAATTTGCTTGCTGATCAACAAAAAATATAGTATAAAACACGAATTAAAACCTTCTGTACTTACTGTTGAATACAGTCGCTAATACCCAATCAGGGAAATGTAACTTTAAATAAATAACTAAAAAAAAAAAATTTGTTTAAACTATATTTGAAACGAATAACAGATTCAGCTCTCCATATTAAGCTGATAAAAAAAAATCTAATTTAAATTAAAACCACCCTTAAATCTACCAACAAAGGAACTCGCATATTTCAATATGACGCGTACTACAATAAAAACGTTTTGCAGTTAAAAAAAAATAAATTCTCATTTCTTAGTTCTTAAGTATTCTATCCTTGTTTTTCTTACACTGTTTTCATAAGAAGAACAAAGATAGAATACTTGAGAACTGAGAAATGAGAAATGAGTGACAACTATAAATTCCAGCCTACAGAATAGATTAACTTCATTTTTGCGAACACGTGGAAATGAAAACTACCCTCGCTATAAGGGGATGAAAATCATAGAAATAACTAAAAATTCCTGTTGTTATTTTTTAGAACAACCTTTTATTGAATTGATTTTAGTAAAACCAAATGAATATGAAAGGATAACTGCTAAATATATTAAGTTATTTTTTGCGAACACATGGGTAACCTCTCTATGAGAGGATGAAAATCATAGTAATAACAAAGAATTCCTGTTTTTATTTTTTTCTAAATTTTTTTGATTTTACTTAATCAAATTTATCAAAGAGCAGTTAAGAGGAGGTCACGTATCTCTGTCCTTTTCTAATAAAAAAATTGAGTTTTTTACAGAAACTAATAATTTTAGCAAAAAATGAAGAGAAAGCCGCATCTCGTATCAAAAAAAGTAATATTTTCTTTGATAAGAAAGAATTAATTTTATTGCTTCGTTTTCAAGAAAACCTTGAAAAACTTAAATCATAGAGGTTAGGGTGGACAATTTGGTTTTTCAAGGTTTTCTTGAGAACGAAGCAATAAAATTAATTTTTTCTTATCAAAGAAAACATTGCTTTTTTCGATACAAGATGCGGCTTTCTCTTCATTTTTTGCTAAAATTATTAGTTTCTGTGAAAAAATCATTTCTTTGATTAGAAAAGGACAGAGATACGCGACCTCCTCTTAAGAATATAATAAAAACAGGAAATTTTTGTTATCACTATGATTTTCATCACCTTATAGTGTGGGTAGTTCTCATTTCTGCGTGTTCGTAAAAATAAAAATTTATTTTGCAGTGTTATATTACATATAATTTGGTTTTAGTAAATTAAAATAAGCAGAAGGTTGTTAAATATAAACAGGAAATTTTCGTTAAATCGGGTTTTGTCCCCTTATATGTAGGGTCATTACTATTATTTTATTCTAGAAGTGGGCGAAAAAATAGCACATTCCCGCCCTAAGGTGCAAAATTCGCGCATGAGCCAATATATTAATAGCGTTTCGCTTTGCTTGGACGCACGTTTGCGCGTACACCCATGCGCCCCTCGCGCACTCCTTTCACATTTCCCACATAAATAAAATAAAAAACAATCAATGTCAAATATACATTTTTTACTGATAGATAATAGTCAGTGATGACTGAATTTTCACCTTATGGACCAAAATAGTAAATTGTGTACCAAGGGCGCAAAATAGGGGATTCAGGCCAGAGTGCGAATGAGCACCAGAGCGAAGCGAAGGCATATTCGCACGAGGGCCGTGAATCCCCTTGCACCCGTGGTACACATATTGTTTTTTGATCTAAAGGCTGAAGAATTCGATTTTGATGCTTGTCAAGTGGGCGCAAAATAGTACATTTGCGCCTTAGGGCAGGAATGTACTATTTTGCGCCCGCTTGACAAGTATAGAAAATCGAATTTTGCACCCTGAGGGCCAAAAAATAGTATGTGTACCAAGATCGCAAAAGGGGTTTGGAGCCTTCGTGCAAATTTGAAGCCTTTGCTACGCTTGGGTACTTATTTTCACTCGGCACGGAATCCTCTATTTTGCGCCCTTGGTATGCAATCTACTATTTAATTGAAAAGATCAATTAGAAAGCGTTTTTATTATAGCTTGGGATGTAATGAATTATGCGAATTCCCTCGGGATTTGATTACGGGTATTTTTACATTTGAATCATATTTTTATTGTTTTATTATCGAAATATAAGGTTCTAAATCCAGTATTAGTTTGAAATATGGGTTTTTTTAATTTTGGTTGTAAAATAATGATGTAAACTTCAGACTCATTTTTTTAACGTTCGGAAAATGATTTGTGAAATATTAAAGTATGGTTGACTTAGATGAAAGTCGGGATAATTTCAAATGACCTTCAATTATAAAAATTATAGTAAATACCTCTTAGAGAATTGTTCGTAGGATTGAATTTATTGACTATATTAGTCAATTTGGTTTTATCTTTCATCAAGTTATTGTCTTTTTCTTTTAAATGTTTTTTGTTTTTTGTAGGATTATTTTTTTGACATTTTTCAGTTTCCACTTCCTCATCTTCTGTGTCAGAGTAACTATTAGTAGAACATTCATCATTCGCATTACTTTCATCATTTTCTTCGCTCTCCTCACCCTCTTCGAAAAACGCTTTCATTCCTTCTAAACTTGTCTTTTTCCTTTTTTTGTTTGTTGTTGGGTCATCACTCTCTGTAGTTACGTACCTTCTAGGTTTTTTTTTATTACGTTTTGGTTTTATTTGTTCAGCTTCTTGCATTTTTTTTATTACTGTTGAAAAATAATTCCATTAATTATCAATACTTTTATACGGAATCATCGAGATTAACCTTCTTAATACTATATAAAAAATTTTAGATAAATTGGAATGAATTTGAAGTTTGTAACGTCGTAAACAATGAAAATTCAATTTTTTTATAAAATCCTAAATACTGGTTTTAGCATAATCATAAATATTATAAAAAGCAAACGAACAGTTAAAATGACGTCTAGAATCCATTAGAGCTCTAATATTAGATATTTACAACTGACAATTCTATAAACCGTCAGATTTGTAATGCACTGATTTTTAGCACTTCTGCTATAAGTAATAACCTTTTATACTCAATTGGATTATTAATATTATGTTACAATAACCCTAAAAAAATAAAAGTAAAACTGAAAATAACGGCTGTTGGTTAACCCTTTCAGTCACTTATTTATTCTGGAATTGATTTTTTTTATACTTATTTGTTATCAATAGTAATTATTTTAAATAGTTATGCTATATAATTATTTTTTCAACTATTGAGTCCTTGAAGAAAGCAGAGAACAAAAACTGCAGAGAAATCGATAACAAACTGGTGATCAACGTTGCAAGATCGGTAGTGATTGAGTGGGTCACTGGTGTTTCGCTGTGACTGGAAGGGTTAAGTTACTTATTTACAAGATGATTTTTCTTTAGATGTATTTTTATATTAACTTCATTCTGAAAAGAGGCCAATCTACAAATTGAAGAGGCTAGAGTTTAAAGAACAAAATTTTCGATAACGCAGAAAATACGAGAAAATATCAACTTAAGTTACTCATAATTGATGTACACAATGATTTTTTTCAATGTATTTTCATATGATCTTTATTGAAGTATCGAGAAAAAGAGACAAATCGAGCATTGAAAGAAACGAGAATTTTTTGAAGTACGAAATTCGAGATTTCGTGGAAAATAACGGCTGTTTATGATTTATTAACACGATAATTTTTCGTTCTATTGTATTTTCACACGACCTTTATCTAAACGTTAAAAAAAAGGCTAATAAAAAAATTGAAGAAGATACAATTTTTAGAAGTATGGAATTCTCAATTTTTCGGAAAACAACAGCTGTTGGATCAAGTTCTTTATGATTTATTTGTACGATAATTTCTTATTATAATGTATTTTCACACGATCTTTATTTAAGCATTGAGGAAGAAAGGCTTGTCCACCAATTAAAAAAGCTAAAAATTTTGAAGTACAAAATTTTCGATTTCGCAAAAATAAACGATTGTTAGGTTAAGTTTCTTATTATATATTATTATTATTTATGTATTCCCGGCCAAAAAAAAACATCTATAAATATAGCTAAAAATATAGTTGAAGAAAATACAGCTATATTAATGTGTATTATAGCTATATTCATGTGTTTTTTTAGCTATATATCTATGAGAAGTATAGCTAGATTTTTAGCTATATTTCTGGCTATAATGGGCTAAAATAGGGATTGTACCTAATAAAGATAGGTAAAAATATAGCTAAAAATCTAGCTATATTTCTCATAGATATACAGATAAAAAAACACGTGAATATAGCTATAATACACAATGTAGCTGTATTTTTACCAATATTTTTAGCTATATTTATAGATGTTTTTTTTTGCAGGGTTATTATATTAGTTTTATTTTAACATCATAAGAAAAAGACTAATCCAACCATCAAAGAAGCTAGAGTTTTTTTAAGTACAAAATTTGCGATTTTGCGGAAAATAACGGCTGTCAGATTAAATTATGATTAATTTACACTATAATTTTTTTTTATGTATTTTTATAGGATCTACACAAGCGTCGAGAAAAAAGACTCATTCTCTAAATAAAGCAGCCAGAATTTTTTAAGTACGAAATTCTCAATTTTGCGGAAAATAACTGTTAGGTTAGATTTCTTATGGTTAATTTACACGATAATATTTTTTTCAACATAATTATACGACATTTATTTAAATAACAGCTGTTAGGTCAAGTTCATTATGATTAACTTACACAATAATTTTTTTTCGAATGTATTTTCACACGTCCTTCATTCAGGCGTCGAGAAAAAAAACTCATTTATCAATGAAAGAAGCTATAATTTTAAAAGTATAAAATTATTGATTTCGCCAAAAATAACGGTTTTTAGGTTAAGTTCCTTATGATTTATTTGAACGATAGTTTTTTATTTTAATGAATTTTTACATAACTTTTATTTAAGCGTCGAGAAAAAAAGGCTAATCAAACAATTGAAGAAGCTAGAATTTTTTTAAGTACGAAATTCTCGATTTTGCGGAAAATAACGGCTGTTGGGTCAAGTACGTTATGATTAATTCACACGATAATTTTTTAAAGATCGATTTTTACATGATTTTTAGTTTGATGTTGAATAAAAAAGGCTAATGGTGGTTCTATTGATTTTCACTTTTCATAACGTTTTATAAGATTGCGTAAAAAGTTTTCTATAGATTTCAAAAAAAATTTTAATATATTACACTTCAGATCTCAATGATTAAAATGGAACCTTGTAAATTATAGCAATCGACCCTTAATTTAGAAATAAAAGAAAAATAATGTCCTTACTCTATATCAATTTAGACGTAAGCATGGAGACACGACAACGCTTACAGCTCACATTGTGTATATAGATATAAATACGTGAAAACGATGTTTATGTAGTAAATACATATGCTTGCCAAAAGCAAGACTTATTTGCCAAATTTATAGACGCTGCGCACAAACGTGTTTTTGAATTATTGCGCAAACACTGAACTCAACCAATTTATCTTTCATATTGTGCGAATTTGTAAGAAACATACTACTTTGCAATGCAAATCACTGAACTAATAAAACTATTTTAAAGATGTTAGAGGTTTCAAGTATCAATTGTCGATTTCGCGTGGTCTTTCAATTTTTAGATTAAATTCCCTTACTTTGATATATATGAAAAATTATTTTTAGGCGTACATTAGTAACAAATAGTAAATTATTTTAAGACGTAATGTAACATAATATCAATTATTTATTACGAAATTAGCGCATTACCAATCTGATGATTTGTAGAGGTGATAGTTAAAAATACCTAATATTAGAGTTCTAATAGGTTTTAGACGTCATTTTTATTATTTGCTTTTTCTAATAATTATGATTATGCTAAAACTATTATTTACGGATTTAGAAAAGTCGTATTTTTGTTATTAACAAGCTGCAAATTCAGAAATTGAAAGAGATGTTAATGAATATTAACAAGTTATTGATACATGCTTCGAGTTAAGGCATGTAGATTATTCTTTTGCATATTTGATTTAAAACTTTTTCTAAATTGTTGCCTAAAAAATATAAAATTTAAATTGGGTATCAAATTAATTACTAAATACTGTAACACGATAATAAATATATGTACATGTTTCAGTCGTTTATTGTTAGGCCAAAAATAACATCATTAATTAAGACAATAACTGAATTTAATAATTATATGTTAACATAGTAAAAATTTATCTTTTACGTTAATAATATAAAACAGACTACGTAAACTCTCTTTTTCGTATTCAAAATATTCATTTTTCAAACCCCTTAAATTAGTGTGTAAATTAGTTTTAAAAGACTAGTAATTTATAACAGATTCATAAAAAATATGCTAAAATATGATAGCCACATTATTTTTATGAAAAAAGAAGCTTCCAATAAGTTTCTGAAAAGATTAAATGTAATATTACAGGGATGTTATTAGGAAGATTACTTTATATCTTGCAGAAAGCTTCCAGTAAAGTTTTGTGAAAGATTCCATCGAAACCTCCTGCAGCTTTTCACAGAATATTACAGTAAGTATGTATTAATGATCATGAAAGGTTACGAGTAACTTGTTTGGAAGACTCCTTGGAATATCACATTGAAATCTTTCATGAAAGCTTTGCGAAAGCTAACGCGAAATATTCTGATAGCAGTAAATGGAAGATTGCAAAGAAGCTTTCAGCAAACTTTTAATAAGATTAAGTGGAATATTACAGCAATATTTTTGGGAAGATTACGTTAGATCTTGCAACAAAAAAATAGCAGCCCAGAAAGAAGCTTCCAGAAACTTATCGTGAAAGATTCCTTCTAAACTACCTGCAGCCTTTCAAAGAATATATATTCATAGAATGTTACGAAAAACATATTTGGAAGATCTCTTGTAAGCTTTTTGTAATCTAATCAAGAGTAGACCGGTTTCGCTGTCCTTGTCTAATTGAGTTTTTTTATTATATTTGAGTATCAATGGCTGTATCTGCAAATCAAGAGTTAAACGCAATATATATTATTGACATCAATATTGGCACATAAGAAAGAAGAATTATACTGCATTTTTTTGAGAAAAGTAAACAACGCGTAAATATCATGAACATAACCTTTTAATTCAGCGGTTCTTACTTTTTTCAAAAACAATGAAATATCATTTTTTCTCCTTGTGTATTAATATTTATAATAATAATGTGCATTACGCTCAACTTGCAGATAAAACCATTAATAGTTGAGTAAATAACATCAAAACACTTAATCAGAAAAGAGGATGGGATCCGGGCTGCTCTTTCAATTTTCTATCATGGAAGCTTCCTAAAATCTTCCATTGAATCTTTCTGAAAGCAAAATGCGCTAGACATTTTAAGCTTCCAGGAAGCTTTCATGGAAGCTTCTCGCCCTTTTTCGTGGAAGCTTCTATGAAGTATTTATTGAATCTTACAGCAATCTTTTCCGAAAGCTTCTCATAATATTCATAAGAGCTTTTATGCTGGCTTCCTAGGAAGCTTACCGATTTCTTTCGTGGAAGCTTCTTAGAATCTTCCATTGAATCTTTCTAAAAGCAAAATGAGCGGGACATTTGACGTTTACAGAAAGCTTTCATGCAAGCTTTTGTGGAAGCTTGCATAGAAGCTTCTTGCACTTTTTCGTGGAAGCTTCCATTAAGTATTTTTCGAACCTTGCAGCAATCTTTCCAAAAAGCTTTTGGTAATATTGATAAAAGATATTATGCTGGTTTTCATGTAAGCTTACGATTCTCTTCCATGGAAGCTTTCTAGAATCTTCCATTGAATCTCTCTAAAAACAAAGTGCGCGGGACATTTGACGCTTTTGGGAAGCTTCGACGGAAGTTTTCTAGAAGTTTCAGAAATTTTTCTGGAAGATACTTGGAAGCTTCCTGGAAGCTTCTTTGCTATGTTTGATGATACTCATGTTGATAGTTATATTACTTATAAATACAATGAAGAATTAATAAGAATACATTACGTATATTTAAATCAACTTTTCAATAATAAATGCGGAAAATTAATGAGATCTAAGAAGTGAGAACATTCCATGTTATCTTGATCTTAGAAAAGAATATTTAGAATACAGCTAAAAAGTAAAGTAACTCTGTCATTATGTCTTGTAAGAAGAATACGGAACGAAGATGCAAAATAAACTCATTTACAATCGCCCTCATTTTTGATTATCTGAAGCTAAATTTACCGAGATGATAAGTTGTATTAAAAAAGATAGATTTGGCGGCATAATTGAACAACGAAATGTATTAAATTTAAAGAGGCTTATGTTTGTAGTTAGAACAACAGGAATGTGCCAGAAAAGAAAGTGAATAAATTTACACAGAAGATATGGTACTTACTTTGAGAAACTTATAGATTTTTTCGACTTCAATAAACAGGAATGAGTCCCTAGGTGGAAGTGTGGCATTTTAAATAAGCATCGCCAAGTAATTTTTCTATGCAAATTATAATTCTGCCTATGAATTAAATGTGTATGATTTTAGAATGTAGTAAATTTGTTATGAAAGCTATAATGGAATACAATAAAAATTTGCTTTTGTATATAATTTGCATAAAAAATCTCGATGCTATACTAATAATTTAATTTGAACAAATTTATAATTTTTAGCATATAATTTTTTTGTAAATATTATCCTAAAAATGTAGTAGCGTGCTGATAATATACTCATTTTCATTTTTTTTTGAAACATGAGTTTTAGAAAATTTATGACTCCAACTTGGCATTTTATAACATTTTGCGGTGACGTTGTTTGTAGTAATTAGCTGAACAGAATGACTCAAGTTCTTGCATAAATAAATACCAACCATAGAACTGCCGTCCAAAGTAAGAAAACCTTAACTCCAATGGGATTCCAATGTAGTTAACCACTTTTACACTTTGGACGGCAGAGAAGACATTATGGGTTCTTTATAAAAATGTCCAATTTCCTCAAATTTTCTAATCACAAAAAAAATTTTTTTATCGATGGTCACAATGTTTACAATTTTACCAATACATTCGTCTTCCAATTTACAGTAACAATTGCGATCATCTAACTTGAATTTGAATTTTTCAGATTCATAAACTTGAAATTGTTCAGAATTTATTTGCCTTATATCATCAGGAATTTGTCCACTATTAAATTTTTTCGAGACATTTTCGCTTTTGAGAGTGTTTATTGCTGGATAATGTTGAATATTATTCCTTTCTCGTAAGCGATTAGCGAATTGTTCTAAAGGTTTAGGGTGACTACGTATATTTTTCTTAAAAAGAGGCATGTTGTTTTCATAAATAAATGCTGAACACTGTTCCAGTGGCCCCAAAGCTTTTGCATCATCAACTAAATGCAAGAGTGCATGTATATTATAACTCATAAAAGCAGGGGTATATAGATCAGGTGAATATTTTACGAATAATTGAAGAGCTTTTTTAGCAATATTTAAACGTTTTTTTGTAAGATTGTGCGAAGTGAGTATACGCATTGCAATATGGAGATTCAAGAAGTGAAAATAGCACTCTTCGGATAAAATACCAATCATAACCACTGGCGCAGCATAATTAATGAAGTGCCTTAGTTCAGTTGCTTTAAATTTATTATATTTCATTAATGATCTAGGACGTCGTGCGAAGTCATCTGGACAGGTTTCATTCAGTTCTGAATACCGTGCAGATACTTCTTTAAGTAAATGATGACTCAGTTTGGCATTGAATCCAAATTTTCCTGCAAACCATGCATCCAAGCATTTAGTGGTCACGCCAATATAAACGAGATGCATGATCTCGAATGGAACTCTACTTACAAGTCCTATTCCAAGTTTAGACAGAGGACTTTCACCCTTTTGATGATCTTCATCCAGTTCAGTTGAATATTCTTCATCCGTACGTTTTTCGTGGTGGATACCTTCAAATACCATAACCCTATTTTCATAACGATACCCTTCAACCTTACATTTAGAGCATGGGAACGTTGAATTGTGCCCCTTATGATTTAATACTAAAGCTCTCGCTGGGGCATCAGCGATAAAATTTTTAAAGATGAACGGGATTCTTTGCTTTTTTACCAGTATCCCTCCTTTTTCTTGTGCTGCTTGAACTTCATCTATAAAATTTTGAAAAAAAAGCATTTACATCTGAAGGTTTTTCTGTTCCCTTATATATGCCAGCAATTACAGGCTTGAAATTCTCTATATTGAGAAATCTGTATTGGATTGGCCAAAACTGATTTGGACCACTCCGACTCAAAGACAACCCATCAGTACTCAATTCTATTTCAAGCACAGTGGGAAGCTTTTCATACGAAAGAAGGCTTTGTTGACATGATTGAATAAAGCCAATATGCCAATATACACCGGAACCAACAGGTAATAAATTAATTTTCATACGTCCTGTTTTTAACAAGGTTCTACCATCTTTCGGTAAATCTTGCAAACATTTATGAGTTCGCAGGACTCCTAATAAAGCTGTCGTTTGAATTAGATTAATATTCATGTCTAAACAGCATTTTTGCATCAAACTTTTGAAATTCGTAAAATTATCGACATTATTATCTTGACAATGATTATTTGCAGTCACAGCTTCAATTACATTATATGTGTTTTCTTTTGCACAAGAAATCCCACTAGTAAATTCTTCAAAAATGTGATTGCTTTCTGATCTATTAGAAAAAGAATCAACTGATGTTATATTTACATTATTACTAGGCTGTAGCGAATGTGAGCATTCTGCGGTTTTCTCAGAAATTTCTTCATACACTACAGGACTATGCTCTTTTCCTTCATTTTGGTTTTTGCCTGAATTATTTAAATTTGTTTTTAATCGTTTTAATCTTTTCATCTCTTTAATTCTAGAATATTTCTGCCTTTTTGATAATTTAGAAAATGGTTTACGAACAATCCAATCCATTTTGTTTTGTCAAAAGTCTATAAAGTAAAAAAGATTTCAGTGATATGTTTAAGGACGTTGCCCTGTTAAATAAAATAATGACAGAAATTGCTAAAATTTGGGATTATAATAGTTTAGTGTATTTTGAACTTACACGCGTTTTTTTGATCTACCTTATAATACTAATAACTGAGAAATATAAGGAAAAAAATAGGAGGTTTAACACGTGGTTATATGAGACCACGTTTAAAATCATCAATAAAATCTCTTAGAAATGACACATTCAAGCAATCTTTTGATAATAAATAAAAAAATATTCGATGATTTAACCCTTAAAGTTTCAACGCATGTTATAAGGCTTTTCATTAAAATATTCAATAAAACATTGTCAAAATGATACATTTAAGATGAACTTGGCAACATCGTTTTCTATAATAGAAGAAAGAGAGAGAGAGAGAGAGAACGATAATCGGCGACATGTCAAAAATGTAGGTTATATATCATTTTACATTCTATATAATAATTTATCAACAAAAATGAAAATATTTTGATTATTCTGAAATCATTTAATAAGGTAAGCATTCATTTCATTATAAAAAATGTAGCATTTTTATTTATAAAAATTTATAAAGCAGTACACATGAATCGGATATATACGGGGATAGTGTATAAATATCTATAGCCTATAATCAAATATGTTTACATTGTGAGGCAAAAAAATGAATAACGCATAATGTTGCCAAGTTTCAACTAAATATCGATAATTTAGATCACTACTGAAAAATAATCATGACAGGGCAACATCCTTAACGGCATGTCGGAGCTGCAGCAATTGAGTTTTGCTTTTTTTATTTTATCGATATCTTTTTAAATTAAACAAATATAATGACTTGTCCGCACTAAAGTTATATTAGTACAATAATTTTTGTTAAAATAAAAAATCATTTGGACTTGTTATTTTTGTATAAGTTTGTAACGGAAATTAGATATCAAGTTCGATAAACCTAACCTCAAGATACTATATTTCGAAAAATTGTTTATAACTTTTTATGTATGATATTTTGGTAAATTCTGTAAGTTGTCCACACTCAAGTTTAGTATTACAAATTTTCTTACTGTAATGAAAGAACTCGATCTAACGATATATTTAATCAATTAATAAAATGTTATTTATTTGAAAATTTAAGTGATTGCTTTATAAATAAAAGATAAAATTAATCTTATTTCATTTTATTTTCATAATAACAATGAGTATTTAGTTCATCAATAAATAATATATTCTTCAATTTTTAAATTTATGTTATCTGTAAATAAAAAAATTTAATTTTTATATTTTTTATAGTAAATATAAATGAGAATTATGCAATATTACAATATTTTTTGTTACCTTTTATTTCAATAAACGTTTATTGTATTCTAAACAAAAAAATTAAACTAAAAAATCCATTTTTACAAGTTAAAAAGTTGCATAGAGCAGCGGCGGGACTCAGAATGTTTGGAAACAAATTCTTTTAGTCAGCGAGTGGGGGTAACGCACGAGCGAGTCGATGGAGGAGAAGGCGGCGGGACTCAGATCGTCGACTGTATTTTAATTCCATATGTCATTTATGTATTTGCATATTATTTTTTAATTATTTTTTACCATAAATTTAAGTGTAATAAAAAGTATGTACAATTTTTTAAGAAATTTTACATCTAGCTAGAACATCTATTTTAACATGCCTAGCAAACAGACCTAACATGTCAATCTAGATCACAATTATTTATTTAATTAGCTTTCACAGTATGATCTTGGTAAATATTTGATTCACAGTTATTTCTTGATTTATAATTAAAAAAAAAATAAAAATAATAATCGTAAAGTTAAACAATAATTAGTAAATATATTAATAAAGGGGATATTGGTGCCAAGCGTTGATTTCTTTATGAAATTTGACATTGTTTAAATTAGTTGAAAATTTCTTTTCATATTTAGTAGTCCGGTCTTCTCAATTACATAGTTATCAATTTTTTTATTTCCGTGTTCTCATTCAATTTCTATTATTTAATGATTATCTGATGTTCGCTTCCTTACTGCGAAGATCATATGACTATGGTAATTTTAATAAACTCAAAAATTAATTAAAATCAAAGAAAAATTTATTATTAAAGTCTGTTATTGATACCAAAATCCTCATGTATTTATATATCGATTTTTTTGACTCATTTTAAAATTTATATTTCACATCTTCATGGTTTGTCTGGCAGTTATATGTAAAATCTTATATTAAGGTTTACCATCTATGTTAGTTATAATCCTAAAAAACATTAAACAACACATTTCCTTAATCCTGCCAAAAAAATTTCATAAAAAATAATTATTATCGATTCATATTTAAGGACGTTTACCACAGGTTATATCATAAAAAATTTATTAATGTGCAAATGTTTTTAAATTTTCATCACAATTAAAAAAAAATCATAAATAGATGATAATTTCAATACGATTCACCGTTTTCAAATTGAGATACAGAAATATGAAATAACAATTTCGAAGAGCATGACGAAGCTGTCCGTCTTCTAATAATATTTCCAATCCTAACTTATGAATAAACGATGCGTTTAATCGAGTTTTTTTACTACAAAGAAAAAATTTGTAAGATTAAACTCTAGTGTGGACAACTCAAGAAAACCACCAAAATATTATACACACAAAGTTATAATAGAAACTTTCAATATATCGTATTTTAAGGTTAGGTTTGTCGAGTTTGATATCTAATTTCCAATCAAAGCTCATAAAAAAATAACAAGTCCAAATGATTTTTTATTTTAAAAAAATTATTGTACTAATATAGTTTTAGTGCGGACAAGTCATTATATTTGTTTAATTTATGAATTTAAAAAGATATTGATAAAATAAAAATAGCAAAACTCAATTGCTGCAGCTCCGACATGCCGTTAAGGGGCCATTACATTCCTACATTACCAACAGCACAGTTTTAAATCAGTTAAAAAAATTATGTTATTGTAAATAGAAAACTTTATTAACAATATGCTTTATTTGTATATAAAAAAATTATGAATTGAAAAATGAAATGCAATAGGTGATGGAGGACGATAAACGTAAACAATTTCTTACAAGAAAACTAATTATTTAATTGTGGCTCAATCGGCTAAGGTGTTGTTTTCGTAACTTTAAAGTCGTGAGTTCGATCTTCAGAACATGAAAAAGCTTCCCCTCTTCTAATAATATTTTTTACACTCTCTACTGAGACAAAACACCTCAAGTGGCCCCCCAAATTTCGTAAATTAGAAAAATCACAAAATAAATACGTAATCGTAAACGTATCATCAATATAGGAACCCCATTTAAAGGATTTTCAAAAATTTTAATTGTAACAAATTTTATTTAACAATGAAACTTTTAGGCTATTTTTATTTAAAAATTCATAACTTCCGATAGACTTATGATAATGATTTGAAATTTTATATGCATATAGATGAAAAGCTAACTTTATGAATAGTTAGTGTTAGATTGTTAAATGAATAAATTTTCCTATTTTTTAATAACTTTTTAATAAACAATTAACATTTTTATATCTTCTCCACGCTCAATCTTAATGTTTTTTAATTCAATAGATTCGTGAATAATTCAAGATTGAAAATGTGAAATAAAATTTCACTGCCTGGTGTTCAATTGTTTAAATTATCGATTTTACGAGTCAACATTATCGTTACCGTTTCTCCTCTTGGTGCGTCGGAACACGTTAACTAACCTCAGAACAATATTTAATTATTCAAATTGATTTCTTTCGAAGCGTAAAATATGGGAAAATAAAGATTTATTTAATTTTACGCAGTTAAGATAATTTGAAGTTTTTACAACGAAATATATTATTTGTAAAACTATTTTAAGATCATGGGTAACATGAAAATATTTAATTAGAAATAAAAATAAAAGTAACAGAGAAATATGATTGTTTTATCATGCCTGATCAATACTTTAAAAAATAATTAAATAATAGAATATAATAATGTATAAGATGTTTCTTTGCACTTGCAAATGATTTTGAAAATATTTAATTTTAGTTTTCAAGATGGTCCGAGCGAACGAGTGTTGCAATCCTTTAAATAAAACTAAACATAAGTGTATAAGAAAAAATGTAATTTTAATAACAAATAAGCGAGATGAATGATTCAAAAATATTATTGGATTGTATGTATGCAATTTTTGTGAAAGAACTATTTAAAAATAGAGAAAAATAGAGAAAAAAAATAGAGAATGTATGGCTACAAGTAATGAAAAAATAAAATCAGGATATAAATATATATATATATATAGGACATAAATATATATATATATATATATATATATATATATATATATATATATATATATATATATATATTAGTTATATACGTAACTTGGGAGTACGAAGGATGAATACAGGCGAGACTAAAGTGTTTGTCGCTTGAGTAGCAGTTAGTCGAGGGCGCGCGAAGCGCGCCCGAGAATCGATGTCACGAATGATGACACGAATCGATGTCACTCGCGTCATATACGGCCATGCTGTGCGATATCTCGATCTGTTAATACTCCCTTAGGGAGTATAGAGCTGTCGATACTCCCTAAGGGAGTATTGACAGAGAGAATATCGTCGAGATATTAGCATAAACGTATGCAATGCCTATACAAATTTAGCGTGGTCTATAGGTATTCCACCGAATACGGCCTACGACGACATAAATATATATATATACACGTCCCCGTAGGCCGTATTCGTGTCAGTATGTCAAGAGCATGCTAAATGTGTTTTGACATCGCATATGTCTCGAAATATATATATATATATATATATATATATATATATATTTATGTCGTCGTAGGCCGCGTATTCAGTGGAATACCTATAGACCACGCTAAATTTGTATAGGCCTTGCATACGTTCATGCTAATATCTCGACGATATTCTCTCTGTCAATACTCCCTTAGGGAGTATTGACAGCTCTATACTCCCTAAGGGAGTATTGACAGATCGAGATATCACATAGCATGGCCGTATATGACGCGAGTGACATCGATTCGTAGGTTAGTGAAAACAAAAGAATGTTGTTAGATATGTCAATGTTCATACAAATTCATATAAAATCTTAACTTTACAGAATGTTTTGTTTGAACAAATTTTCAAAGTTAAACAGCTAATAAGTAAAATAAATAAGTAAATAATGACATTATTTACTTTTTTTTAATAAAACATATATCATTAATTTTAAAAAATCATTTTTATAGTTCCTCATACGGCCTACCAACGACATAAACTTATCTACGTAACTTGGGAGTACGAAGGATGAATACAGGCTTGACTAAAGTGTTTGTCGCTTGAGCAGCAGTCAGTCTCGGGCGCGCTTCGCGCGCCCTCGACCAACTGCTACTCAAGCGACAAACACTTTAGTCTCGCCTGTATTCATCCTTCGTACTCCCAAGTTACGTATATAACTATTATGTCGTCGTAGGCCGTATTCGGTGGAATACCTATAGACCACGCTTAATTTGTATAGGCATTGCATACGTTCATGCTAATATCTCGACGATATTCTCTCTGTCAATACTCCCTAAGGGAGTATTGACAGATCGAGATATCGCACAGCATGGCCGTATATCACGCGAGTGACATCGATTCGTAGGTTAGTGAAAACAAAAGAATGTCGTTAGATATGTCAATGCTCATACAAATTCATATAAAATCTTAACTTTACAGAATGTTTTGTCAAATTTTCAAAGTTAAGAGGAGGTCACGTATCTCTGTCCTTTTCCAATCAAAGAATTGAGTTTTTTACAGAAACTAATAACTTTATCAAAAAATGAAGAGAAAGCCGCATCTCGTAATAAAAAAAGCAATATTTTCTTTGATAAGAAAGAATTAATTTAATTGCTTCGTTTTCAAGAAAACCTTGAAAAACTCAAATCATAGAGGTTTGGGTGGACAATTTGGTTTTTCAAGGTTTTTTTGAAAACGAAGCGATAAAATTAATTTTTTCTTATCAAAGAAAATATTGCTTTTTACGATACAAGGTGCGGCTTTCTCTTTATTTTTTGCTAAAGTTATTAGTTTTTGTAAAAAAATCATTTCTTTGATTAGAAAAGGACAGAGATACGCGACCTCCTCTTAAACAGTTAATAAGTAAAATAAATAAGTAAATAATGACATTATTTACTTTTTTTTAATAAAACATATATCATTAATTTTAAAAAATCATTTTTATAGTTCCTCATACGGCCTACCAACGACATAAACTTATCTACATAACTTGGGAGTACGAAGGATTCTGAATCCAGGCTTGACTAAAGTGCTTGTCGCTTGAGCAGCAGTCAGTCTCGGGCGCGCTTCGCGCGCCCTCGACTAACTGCTACTCAAGCGACAAACACTTTAGTCTCGCCTGTATTCATCCTTCGTACTCCCAAGTTACGTATATATCTAATACACGTCCCCGTAGGCCGCATTCGTGTCAGTATGTAAAGAGCATGCTATATGTGTTTTGGCATCGCATATGTCTCAGACGCGCTCCTCGACTCTTAACAAGATTTATATGTCCTCCTGAGACATATTGAGTCGCAATATGTCTCAGTTAAAATCAATATGGCATCACCGATCCTACTATGTTTCGTTCAATATGTCAAAGAGCAATTATATTGAACGTAGGTTAGTGAAAAAAAATGACTAGTGCTTCGACAGCAGCTATACTCATTACAAAATGTCAATCTAAGAAACAAGAAAAAATCAATAAAACTGAAATTAAATTTGATAATTATTGAAAAAAAGATTAATATTTTCAACTTATAAGTTATAGGTCCTCATACGGCCTACTTCGGACATAAAATCATCTATGTCCTTAGACCAGCGATGCCGAAAGTGGCAGAGTCAGAGAGGGAAATTCAAAAATGTATAAAAAAAAGTATTAAAACAAATAGTTTTTAAAATTTGATAATTAATAAATAATTCTAAAAAAATAAAGTTACTATAACAAAATAATTTTTTTTCTATTTTTTACATTTTTTTGAGTTAAACAAAATTTTGTTAAACTCAAAAAAATGTAAAAAATTTTAAAAAATTATTTTGCCATAGTAACTTTGTTTTTTAGAATTATTTATTAATTATCAAATTTTGAAAACTATTTATTTTAATACTTTTTTTTTACACATTTTTGAATTTCCCTCTCTGACTCTGCCACTTTCGGCATCGCTACGGTCAAAGGACATATATATAACTAATATATTTATACAATATTTTATATTTAATAAAATAAATTATTTGAAAATATGAAATATTTATTTGATGCGATTGGAATATTTATATTAATTTAACAAAATATTTGAGCCTACGCCCGCCGACGCCCGCACCTAAGGGATTTGACTTAATCAAGCCTTACTTAATCCAACTAAATTTTTTTCTCAGTGTGGGGAACATTAAAATTGCAATTAAAATGTGGACTTATTCGAAATTGTTATTTCATATTTCTGTATCTCAATTTGAAAACGGTGAATCGTATTGAAATTATCATCTATTTATGATTTTTTTTTAATTGTGATGAAAATTTAAAAACATTTGCACATTAATAAATTTTTTATGATATAACCTGTGGTAAACGTCCTTAAATATGAATCGATAATAATTATTTTTTATGAAATTTTTTTGGCAGAATTAAGGAAATGTATTGTTTAATGTTTTTTAGGATTATAACTAACATAGATGGTAAACCCTAATATAAGATTTTACATATAACTGCCAGACAAACCATGAAGATGTGAAATATAAATTTTAAAATGAGTCAAAAAAATCGATATATAAATACATGAGGATTTTGGTATCAATAACAGACTTTAATAATAAATTTTTCTTTGATTTTAATTAATTTTTGAGTTTATTAAAATTACCATAGTCATATGATCTTCGCAGTAAGGAAGCGAACATCAGATAATCATTAAATAATAGAAATTGAATGAGAACACGGAAATAAAAAAATTGATAACTATGTAATTGAGAAGACCGGACTACTAAATATGAAAAGAAATTTTCAACTAATTTAAACAATGTCAAATTTCATAAAGAAATCAACGCTTGGCACCAATATCCCCTTTATTAATATATTTACTAATTATTGTTTAACTTTACGATTATTATTTTTATTTTTTTTTAATTATAAATCAAGAAATAACTGTGAATCAAATATTTACCAAGATCATACTGTGAAAGCTAATTAAATAAATAATTGTGATCTAGATTGACATGTTAGGTCTGTTTGCTAGGCATGTTAAAATAGATGTTCTAGCTAGATGTAAAATTTCTTAAAAAATTGTACATACTTTTTATTACACTTAAATTTATGGTAAAAAATAATTAAAAAATAATATGCAAATACATAAATGACATATGGAATTAAAATACAGTCGACGATCTGAGTCCCGCCGCCTTCTCCTCCATCGACTCGCTCGTGCGTTACCCCCACTCGCTGACTAAAAGAATTTGTTTCCAAACATTCTGAGTCCCGCCGCTGCTCTATGCAACTTTTTAACTTGTAAAAATGGATTTTTTAGTTTAATTTTTTTGTTTAGAATACAATAAACGTTTATTGAAATAAAAGGTAACAAAAAATATTGTAATATTGCATAATTCTCATTTATATTTACTATAAAAAATATAAAAATTAAATTTTTTTATTTACAGATAACATAAATTTAAAAATTGAAGAATATATTATTTATTGATGAACTAAATACTCATTGTTATTATGAAAATAAAATGAAATAAGATTAATTTTATCTTTTATTTATAAAGCAATCACTTAAATTTTCAAATAAATAACATTTTATTAATTGATTCAATATATCTAGTTTAAGGGCATACCAGAGCTCGCTACCTTTTAAAATAATTCATTAATATTTTAATTCCAAGTTCACGAGTAAACGGTGCGTTAGATCGAGTTCTTTCATTACAGTAAGAAAATTTGTAATACTAAACTTGAGTGTGGATAACTTACAGAATTTACCAAAATACCGTAAAGGACGTAATTCCTGATCAGGGCGTAATTTCTGATCATTATTTATTATAAATCATAATCTATAAGATTTTAGTAGGTAAAACTTTTTTTTAATTTATGAGAAAAAATAGATTGAGCGTAAGAAATGCTTCGTTTGTGTGAAAAAGAAATATACTTTTACTTTTTTACATGTAAATATGTGATCAGAAATACCTCCTAAGTGATCAGAAATTACGTCCTTCACGGTATCATACATAAAAAGTTATAAACAATTTTTCGAAATATAGTATCTTGAGGTTAGGTTTATCGAACTTGATATCTAATTTCCGTTACAAACTTATACAAAAATAACAAGTCCAAATGATTTTTTATTTTAACAAAAATTATTGTATTGACATAGCTTTAGTGCGGACAAGTCATTACGATTGTTTAAATTACGAATTTAAAAAGATATCAATAAAATAATAAAATCAAAAATCGTGTCCAGCAGCTCCGACATCCCGTTAATTTTTATATTTTTTTCAGTAGATATAAATTAGAATTATGCAATATTGTATTATTTCTTTGTTACTTTTTATTTTAATAAACATTTGTTGTATTCTAAACAAAAAAATGAAATTAATAAACCCATTTTTACAAGTGGAAAAGTTGCATAGAGCAGCGGCAGGACTCAGAATGTTTGGAAACAAATTCTTTTAGTCAGCGAGTGGGGGTAACGCACGAGCGAGTTGATGGAGGAGAAGGCGGCGGGACTCAGATCGTCGACTGTACACTGAAAAAAAGAAATGTTAAATTCAAAGAAATATATTTTGTAAAAATGAAAATGTTTGAATCAAACAACTGATTGCTTGAAACAAACAAGACATATTTGAAATCGGTGAATATTTTTTTGAAAACAAAAAATAATTTATTTGAAAGATAAATTTATTGTTTCAAAGAAAGTTTATTTAATTCTAAAAATGCATTTTTTAAAATAAAAAAATGGAATTTTTAAATTAAATAAAAATATTTTAAAACAATTCAAAAATATCTTTAAATAAATATTTATTTAAATTAAAAAAATTATCTATTGAATTTAAAAAATTTTTTATTAATTCATTAGAAAACTTATTTAATTAATCGTTTGCTTGATCTAAATAAATATTTACTTAAATCAAGCATACTAAATTTAATTTTAAAAAATCTTTAATTAAATTAAAAAAATGATTTATTCAAAGCTATAACTTAGTATGTTAAGAATTTAAAAAAATAGTTATTCAAAAGAAAAAAGGTGTGTTCCAAACAAACAAATACTTTTTTAAATCAATGTTTCTCTAATTCAAAAAAAATAATTTTATTATCTTAAAGAAATAATTTTTTGTTTCAAAGATTTTGGTGATTTAATCAAGTATTCAATTCTTTGGCTTAGTAGTAAAAAAGTAAAGATAAGAAGTTTTTAAATTGATCAAATAAATCTTTGTTTCAAACATATAAATCATTGTTTTATACAATCATAATTTACTGTTAAAGAAATTATTTGCTTGATTAAAAGAAATTATAAAGGCGGATTTCGAGACAGTATTTTTTCAAAACAAAACATTGATTGACAAAGTTAATCAAATGATTTTTTTGTTTTAAAGAATTCGGTAATATCATCAGGCATTCAATTCTTTGATTTAAGACTGAGAGAGTAGACATCCGAATTTTTTAAATTTATAAAATGAATCTTTATTTCAAATTAATAATTATTTGTTCTATACAATCATACTTTACTGTAGAAGAAATTATTTGTTTGATCCAAAGAAATTATTGGAAAATTTGAAAAAACTATTTTTTAAAAACAAAACATCGATTAACAGAATTAAAAAAAATGGTGTGTTTGTTTTAAAGAATATGGTATTATAATCAAGCATTCGATTCTTTGATCTAGGAGTAAGAGAGTAAACATGCGAATTCATTAAATTGATCAAATGAATCTTTGTTTCAAATAAATAATTATTTGTTTTATGCAATCATATTTGACTGTAAAAGAAATCGTTTGATTGATTTCAAGAAATAATTAAGGAGAATATGAAAACAGTATTTTTTCAAAACCAAACATTGATTTACAGATATAAAAAAATGGTTTTTTTGTTTTAAAGAATTTGGTAATATAATCAAGCATTCGATTTTTTGATTTAGAAGTAAGAAAGTAATCATACGAATTCTTTGATTCGATCGAAAGAATCTTTGTTTCAAATAAATAATTATTTGTTTTATAAAACTATAATTGCCCGTGAAAGAAATTATTTGTTTGAGTCAAAGAAATTATTAAGGAGAATTGGAAAACAGCATTTCTTTAAAACAAAACATTGATTTACAGATTTAAAAAAATGGTTTTTTTGTTTTGAAGAAATTGGTAATATAATCAAGCATTTAATTTTTTTATTTATGAGTAGGAAATTAAACATACAGATTCTTTGAATTTATAAAATGAAGCTTTCTTTTAAAAAAATAATTATTTGTTTTAATCAATCATTCTTAACTGTAAAAGAAACGGTTTGTTTAATTCAAAGAAATCATTATTGATAATTTCAAAACAGTATATTTTCAAAACGCAAATTTAATTGACAGTATCTAAAAAAATTGATTTTTTTGTTTTATAGAATTCGGTTCTATAATCAAGCATTCGATTCTTTGATTCAGTGGAAAGAAAGTAAACATACGGATTCTTTAAATTAATCAAATAAATCTTTGTTTTAAATAAATAATTAATTGTTTTATACAACTATACTTGACCGTTATTAAAATTATTTGTTTGATTCCAAGAAATTATTAAAGAAAATTTAAAAACAGTATTTTTCAAAACAAAATATTGATTGACAGTATCAAAACAATGATTTTTTTGTTTAAAAAAATTTGGTTATATAATCAAGCATTCGATTTTTTAATTCAGTAGTAAGAGAGTAAACATACAAATTCTTTGAATCAATCAAATGAACTTTTGTTTCAAACAAATAATTATTTGTTTTTACAACTTTATTTGACCGTTAATAAAATTATTTGTTTGATTCAAAGAAATTATCAAGAGGAATTTAAAAAAAGTATTTTTCAAAACAAAATATTGATTGACAGTATCAAAACAATGATGTTTTTGTTTTAAAAAATTTAGTTATATAATCAAGCATTCGATTTTTTAATTCAGTAGTAAGAGAGTAAACATACAAATTCTTTGAATCAATCAAATGAACTTTTGTTTCAAACAAATAATTATTTGTTTTTACAACTTTATTTGACCGTTAATAAAATTATTTGTTTGATTCGAAGAAATTATCAAGAGGAATTTAAAAAAAGTATTGGTTTTAAACAAAATATTGATTGACAGTATCAAAACGATGATGTTTTTGTTTTAAAAAATTTAGTTATATAATCAAGCATTCGATTTTTTAATTCAGTAGTAAGAGAGTAAACATACAAATTCTTTGAATCAATCAAATGAACTTTTGTTTCAAACAAATAATTATTTGTTTTTACAACTTTATTTGACCGTTAATAAAATTATTTGTTTGATTCAAAGAAATTATCAAGAGGAATTTAAAAAAAAGTATTTTTCAAAACAAAATATTGATTGACAGTATCAAAACAATGATTTTTTTGTTTTAAAAAATTTAGTTATATAATCAAGCATTCGATTTTTTAATTCAGTAGTAAGAGAGTAAACATACGAATGCTTTGAATCAATCACATGAACTTTTGTTCCAAACAAATAATTATTTGTTTTTACAACTTTATCTGACCGTTAATAAAATTATTTGTTTGATTCAAAGAAATTATCAAGAGGAATTTAAAAAAAGTATTGGTTTTAAACAAAATATTGATTGACAGTATCAAAACAATGATTTTTTTGTTTTAAAAAATTTAGTTATATAATCAAGCATTCGATTTTTTAATTCAGTAGTAAGAGAGTAAACATACAAATTCTTTGAATCAATCAAATGAACTTTTGTTTCAAACAAATAATTATTTGTTTTTACAACTTTATTTGACCGTTAATAAAATTATTTGTTTGATTCAAAGAAATTATCAAGAGGAATTTAAAAAAAGTATTTTTCAAAACAAAATATTGATTGACAGTATCAAAACAATGATGTTTTTGTTTTAAAAAATTTAGTTATATAATCAAGCATTCGATTTTTTAATTCAGTAGTAAGAGAGTAAACATACAAATTCTTTGAATCAATCAAATGAACTTTTGTTTCAAACAAATAATTATTTGTTTTTACAACTTTATTTGACCGTTAATAAAATTATTTGTTTGATTCGAAGAAATTATCAAGAGGAATTTAAAAAAAAGTATTTTTCAAAACAAAATATTGATTGACAGTATCAAAACAATGATTTTTTTGTTTTAAAAAATTTAGTTATATAATCAAGCATTCGATTTTTTAATTCAGTAGTAAGAGAGTAAACATACGAATGCTTTGAATCAATCACATGAACTTTTGTTTCAAACAAATAATTATTTGTTTTTACAACTTTATTTGACCGTTAATAAAATTATTTGTTTGATTCAAAGAAATTATCAAGAGGAATTTAAAAAAAAGTATTTTTCAAAACAAAATATTGATTGACAGTATCAAAACAATGATTTTTTTGTTTTAAGAAATTTAGTTATATAATCAAGCATTCGATTTTTTAATTCAGTAGTAAGAGAGTAAACACACGAATGCTTTGAATCAATCACATGAACTTTTGTTCCAAACAAATAATTATTTGTTTTTACAACTTTATCTGACCGTTAATAAAATTATTTGTTTGATTCAAAGAAATTATCAAGAGGAATTTAAAAAAAGTATTGGTTTTAAACAAAATATTGATTGACAGTATCAAAACAATGATGTTTTTGTTTTAAAAAATTTAGTTATATAATCAAGCATTCGATTTTTTAATTCAGTAGTAAGAGAGTAAACATACAAATTCTTTGAATCAATCAAATGAACTTTTGTTTCAAACAAATAATTATTTGTTTTTACAACTTTATTTGACCGTTAATAAAATTATTTGTTTGATTCAAAGAAATTATCAAGAGGAATTTAAAAAAAGTATTTTTCAAAACAAAATATTGATTGACAGTATCAAAACAATGATGTTTTTGTTTTAAAAAATTTAGTTATATAATCAAGCATTCGATTTTTTAATTCAGTAGTAAGAGAGTAAACATACAAATTCTTTGAATCAATCAAATGAACTTTTGTTTCAAACAAATAATTATTTGTTTTTACAACTTTATTTGACCGTTAATAAAATTATTTGTTTGATTCGAAGAAATTATCAAGAGGAATTTAAAAAAAGTATTGGTTTTAAACAAAATATTGATTGACAGTATCAAAACAATGATGTTTTTGTTTGAAAAAATTTAGTTATATAATCAAGCATTCGATTTTTTAATTCAGTAGTAAGAGAGTAAACATACGAATGCTTTGAATCTACTTAAACTTCTTAATCTTACAAATAAACACATATTTATTAAAAATAATTATCTATTTGTTTCTTTCCTACAGATTTTTTAAGAAATGTGTCTTTTTTTTTTAAAAATATATATTTCTTTTAAGTAAATAATTTTTTAAAGTAAAAAAATATTTCCTACAAGCAATCAAGTATTTATTAAAAAGAAACATTTATTTGTTTCTTTCCGACAGATTTTTGAAAAAATGAGTCTTATTTAAAAAAAATATATGTTTCTTTTAAGTAAATGTTTTTTGTAAGTAAACAAATATTTGTTACAAACAAACAAGTATTTATTAAAAAGAAACAACTGTTTGTTTCTTTCTGACAGATTTTTAAAGAAATGAGTCTTAGATTCGAAAAAATATTTTTGTTTTTAAATAAATGTTTTTTTTTAAAGGAATAAATATTTCTTACAAACAAATACATATTTATTAAAAACAACATCAATTTGTTTGTATCCGACAGAATTATAAACAAATTATTTTAGATTTAAAGAAATTTTTTTTCTAATTAAAAATTTAGATTTTTTAAATTAAATATTTTGTTTTTTACATCTAAGAAATATGTTTTTAATTTTAAAAAATTCACTTCTTTGTTTTAAAGAAATCGTGTGTTTGGCACTATTGAAACACACCATTTCTTTGAAACAAAGAAATTTTCTTTCATTCTATCAAATTTTTTTTTCAGTGTAGTATGTTAAAGTTCATGAGGAATTCATAAAAAACAATTATTTTCAAATAAATTAAAATAAAATCTGAAACACATACAAAATTTAAAAGCCAAGTGAGTAAGAAATTGAAAATCGCTTTCTGTCCATGAAAGAAGGAAAAATCAGATAAATATACAATATCCTTTAAAAGTTTCTTAAGAAGTTTTTGAAAACTAAGTTGTAAGTACAAACACATAAGTAAACACAAACACATGTAAGCAAATAAATTATAAAGATTATTTTATTATAAGAAATACTACTGAATCTAAAATAAGAAGCTTAACAATAAAAAGTAATAAAATAATATAAATGACAAAGCAAAAAAAGTAATTAAAATTACTAAAATTAATAAAATCTTCTGCTTTGAAACAAACTTATAAAATATAAAATGATTTTTAATAATAAAAGAGTAATTTAAATTTACTTTCTGAAATAAAAAATTGTAAACTAAACTATTATATTTTTAAAAGATGTTATTACTATGTAAAAACGAGGAAAAAAGAGAGTAAAAAATGAACGTGAGAAGAAAGTATTAGGGTTAGAGTAGGTAAGCAATGGGGATTCTGGCTCCCCCCACCACCACTCCCTCGACTCACCTGTGCGACTAGCGGACAGGTGCAAATCGTGACTCAGCACTTATGACGTCACAACCCGCAGCCCACCCACAACCCGCCACCCACCACCCACAGCTGACGTCACCACCCACAGGTGTGAATTATGACGTCATCACCCACCTGTGCAGATGCGCGAGCAGCAGCCGACTCCCCGATCCCCGATCCCCGATCCTAGAGTTAAAGCTGAGAGATAGAGAGAGACCTTGGTAAAATAACTGCGCAATTTCATATGCGCATCAGGGAAGCCCTGATCGGAAATGAAAGAAAGAGAGATAGCATGATCTAAGAGAGACAGTAAGAAAGAAAAAAATAACTGCGCAATTTCTTTATCATAAAAGAGCTTTCTAGAAGTTTTATTTTCCAATGCAAAATAATTTAAGCTAATATACTGCAATAGATCTTTCTAGAATAAATTTACAATTCTTGGAAATCATTTCAAAGACTTTAAGTATTATTAAAAATTAATATATATGTATATCTATATATGTATATCTTATTATTTAAATGGAACGAGGATTGATAAATAAAAACACACATTAAATATAATTTTCATTTATTTTTTTTTTAAATAATCAGCATATTTTTTTTTGAGTACAGGATCAATAATATTTCTCATTCGTTCTATACGCATCTTGAAACGCTCGTGATCACGTGCAATTTGTTCCCATTCTCCATGGCGAGCCGCCTGACTCGCGTACCTCCACACGTACATTACGTGTATTTCAGGCTGTTCCTTGAAACGTACTTTTTTCATTTTTTTCAAGTATTCTTAACACACTCTATACAATCTCTTTTCAGAGGTGGAAATGAGCCCTCCTCTGTATGTTCACGACAACGCAAACAAGCCTGAATTTCAGGATCACGTTTCAACTGTTCAAGAATTTTATCCCAGGCCTGTTCAATACTTTTTGCTCCAAAAGTCGTGAGAAAAGATTTGGGTAGGTAAGCTATGTCAGCAGGGCTCATGAATGACAGATGCTCCGTTTGAAAGAATATTCTGAGTGATCGCTCAAGCGACGGTGTATTATCGAGAAAGTATTTCTTTAACAGAAGCACGTTACGATGAGCACAGTGTACTTTGAAGGAAAACTTATGATGTGGACATAACTTTTCCAATATATTATATTTTAGTTTTTGTAATGATGGAAAACCAAGAGTTTCGAGGTCACATACGTGAAAGCCAAACTGTTCGAGCCACTGTTTTTTCTCACTACCCTTGACGTACACAATTTGCGCATCACTCAATATTTCTCGTAGAACATTTTCGAGTTCTTCGTATGACAATTCACCTGAACTCCAAGACAATCCGTGGTAATTTCGCTCCAACCACAAGTTCGTAGATTTATATTTAGCAGAAAGTCTATCCAAGGTTGTGGTGGTTTAAACATAAATACCAATGTTCTCGAATTTTCGCGGAGTGGAATTATTGCCAATTCTTTCACAACAAAATCGTTGACAGGCTGCTTAAAACCTTGTACATCCAACACGTACTCCATTGTGACTGACTACTGCTGCAGCTTCACCTCTTAAGTTATACTGATCCCCCACCTCTAGATAAGTTTTTTAACATCCCCATTTATGGAATTATATTCAACAATACGATCGTGTAAAATCAAACAGTAGGCTGAAGTTCCAGCTGGAAAGTCTTGTTTAACCTCAAATTCAAGACGCACGTCCACTGGAGCCTGCTTCAATGACTCATTCTGTTTGGAGCAATCTATGCCGATGAGAGGAGCGTGAGTTAAGAATTCATTCTTTTTGAGCAAGGGTTCTGCTTCCTTATTGTAGTATACACTTTGGAAATTCATATACATATCGTATAGTAGAGAGTCAAACTTTCTGAAGTGGGCCACTAAAAATCGAGTAGTTGAATTTAATATAATTTTTCACAGATAATTGAAGGTTTATGTGTCAAAATCAATGTCTTAAAATATTTTTGGAAAATTTCAATTTTTGAAATATTTATAAACAAATGAATTTTTTTTCGCTATTTTGATAAAATAGTGATTTCTCAGCAACTATTCGATAAAAATTAACGAAATTTGGTTTACATATGTATTAATACTTATAGAATAATATACTAAAAACTTTTTTTATAAAAACCGAAAATTATTAAAAAAAAAACCATTTTGCAATAAGCTATTGAAAATTTATTCAACTTCTCCTAAGGCTAGGAAATTTTTTCAGGGGGGATTTGATTTGTAAAGCATTAAACTAAAAATACGTGGAAGAAAATTTTAGTGCACTTAATTAGAAAAATAATTATACATTTTTAAATATTGGAGTATGAGCGCAGACTGACTGGTTTTTGGCTTGTAAAATGAAAACTACTAAGAGAATTACTATGGTGTCAATAGAAAATTTGTAGAAAATTAAATTATCAAGAAAATGAGAGGTCAAGCGATCTGATCGGTTTATTAGAACCGAAAAAAATTTGGAAAAACGGGAGAATTTTTCGTTTTTTTTAAAAAATTCATAACTTTGTTATTTATGAAGATTAAGAGCTGAAATTTGGCATCGAAGTAAATAATTATATCTTCTTTCAACGGTCCGAAGGCAGATACTATCGGATTATTAGTTTCTGCGCATTTGCAATTTTTATTTTTTTTACGCTTTTTTTGCCAGGTTATTACTGTTTAAAATCGTTGTACATACTTTTCAAAAGCGGTTTTGAAAACTAGAAATAAAATACCATTAAACATTATTCCAAGGGTTTATTATGAAATATGCACTATATAACATCAATGTAAACGGCCGAGCATGCGACGGACAGTAAAAAGTGGGGATGTACGGGGAAGCAATATAGATATACAGGCGCGTGCCGTGAAGCGTTTAATTTTTTTAATTTTTTACACTATTTTAATAAAAACTTAAAATTATGTTTAATAGTATTTTATTTCTAGTTTTCAAAACCGTTTTGGAAAAGTATGTACAACGATTTTAAAAAATTAATAACAACCTGACAAAAAAAAACGTAAAAAAATAAAATTGCAAATGCGCAGAAACTAATAATCCGATAGTATCTGCCTTCGGACCGTTAAAAGAAGATATAATTATTTACTTCGATGCTAAATTTCAGCTCTTAATCTTCATAAATAACAAAGTTATGAATTTTTGAAAAAACGAAAAATTCTCCCGTTTTTCCAAATTTTTTCGGTTCTAATAAACCGATCAGATCGCTTGACCTCTCATTTTCTTGATAATTTAATTTTCTACAAATTTTCTATTGACACCATAGTAATTCTCTTAGTAGTTTTCATTTTACAAGCCAAAAACCAGTCAGTCTGCGCTCATACTCCAATATTTAAAAATGCATAATTATTTTTCTAATCAAGTGCACTAAAATTTTCTTCCACGTATTTTTAGTTTAATGCTTTAAAATCAAATCCCCCCTGAAAAAATTTCCTAGCCTTAGGAGAAGTTGAATAAATTTTCAATAGCTTATTGCAAAATGGTTTTTTTTTAAATAATTTTCGGTTTTTATAAAAAAAGTTTTTAGTATATTATTCTATTAGTATTAATACATATGTAAACCAAATTTCGTTAATTTTTATCGAATAGTTGCTGAGAAATCACTATTTTATCAAAATAGCGAAAAAAAATTCATTTGTTTATAAATATTTCAAAAATTGAAATTTTCCAAAAATATTTTAAGACATTGATTTTGACATATAAACCTTCAATTATCTGTGAAAAATTATATTAAATTCAACCACTCGATTTTTAGTGGCCCACTTCAGAAAGTTTGACTCAGAGCGTATTGATTACGAGCAACATCAAGATTCAAATTTCCATAAGGATAATACTGAGAGTTGAGAAAGAGTTTGACGTTGCTTATATTGCAATGATCAAAACGACTTGCATTGGCACTTCTCTGTCCTTTACGATTGGTCTGAAAACCTATAATGACAAAACGTGGCTTTTCCAGCTGATTCGATGTTTTTACAGACCAAACGTGCTTTGTAGTGCTTGGGAGCAGTGGATATTCATATAGCTTCCATGAGCGAAAACTCATAGCAATAGGTTTATCTTTCTCCAAATACTTGAGTAACTGTATCTTAGACTTGTCCGATACAATTACATAAGGCATCAGCCACTCTATTTTAATCAAGTCAATCTTAAAATTCTCGAAATTTAGTTGACCAGTTGGCAATGTTTGTATAACGGAATTGACATAGTCCCTCGATCTAGTGAGAATGAGTTCATGCTTAGTGTTCACTACAATTTTTCGATAATCTTCGGTAAAGCCTAAAATCATACTCAGAGGTATCGATACATCAAAGTATCCCTCAGCATCTGTAAGCTGTTGATTCTCTTCGATATCAAGCCAGCCAGCGTTCTCCAAAAGATGGCTCTGACTAGGATTGAATGACACCAGACCTTTCATAATACTCGTCAAACCCACATTCTTACATCGATCAATTTCAATTGCATTTATTTCATATCGAATCTCTTCAAAGAGATGACAGATTGCGTTATTCACTAATTTTGTATTTGCGACAGCAGTATTGTTAGTTTTACACAGTCTTCCACGAACGTGTAAGGAGCTGCGAGATGGTAGAAGACTGAGATCTTGATGTTGTATTGATATGCGTATCTCATCGCTATTATTATACGCTGATGGAGTATACGGTTGATGAGCATGAATCTCGTAATGTATCACAGACTCATCGAAAGTAACAGGTGATTGTATGTTCAGTATTTCCGCCATTTTTCTTAATACAGCAAAATAATGCGCAAATTACTTTTTTCCAGGAATGACTCTTAGACCGAGACTTTTGAGAAACTGGATGTTTTGACGTGTTAATGCTTTGAGAACTCGATGACGACTGACTACTCGCTGACATGGTGTACTGTTTATATAACCTCTACCAACTTTTGTATTATTATATACGATACCCATGTTTATGATGCGGGTTTAATGTGTAGTCTGATCGTTATAATTTCACCGCGAAAATTAACCAAATCTCCGTCTTGATCTATGATACGTAGCTGTATATGATCAATACGATTGTTGCTGATTGGAAGATAAATGACTTGCGATGGTACTTCAATGATTTTATAGCCTGGAGGTACAGCTGGGAAAAATTCGTGTATAGTGTGTACTTTATGCTCGTTTATATATGCGCCAGCAGTAATATTACATTCAATGCGTAAAGCGTTCACCTTTAGAATAGCTACAGGTAAATCAGAATTGTGAACTACGTTTGCAGCTAGAATGCGCTGAGTGAAACCCAACAGTCTGCCGATAGAGTCTTGTGGTTGAAAATCAATCGTGTGACTACACTTTATTCTACTACGAAGAGTACTATTATTTCGTTTGAGACTGATATTAATACCTTTTGGTTGAAGAATTTCTTGCAAATAATTCTCGATATCTTCAATTTCGTAACTACCAGTTGGTAAAGCGATTACTTCCTTACCGACATAAAACTTGTTGTTTCCAGAATCAATGTTGGGTATTGAGTTGAAAGTTAATAGCTCCACCAATCCAAGAACGTAATTTTTACTCTGTGAAACTTCAATTGGTGGAAAATACTAAGCTTCCAGTATCGATGACGTTCCCGATAAACTCAGAGTCAATGAATCTTCCATGACTGCTCGAACGCTACTGACGTTGATTCGTCAATGTACACTCATTTATAAGTTTCTACTCAGAAATTTTAAACATAGATGTCCACATTCGTAAGTATCATAATTTTGATATCTCTCATGATTATACTTAATATTCTTAACTTTGGGGTATTTCATAAGATCTGAGGGTGGTTGTAAGTCCCCAAAGCTATCAAAATACACGACATCGTTGCCACGTTTGCGGTAAGCTACCCAATGTGTGCCTGGTCCGCTCTCATCATCCAGATTGATTATTGCCGATTCTCGGTAATGTGGTCCACTAGTTGGCAGTGCGTTTCGCATGAAAACTCCACGGAAATATGGAATTTTCAAGATTCTAGCGTATTTCATTAAATCAACATCAGTTAGAGCCCTTTTAGGAAGTTTTACATTGAAGCTTTTTTTTTTTTTATTCATACGTCCCCCTTTGTAGGGCTTCAAATGAATACCATAGCCTTTTTTGTGTGGTTTCAAATAAAGACCTTTACCAAGAGCAATAGCCTCCATTGTTTTGTTATGACGTTGACTTTCTTCAAGTTGTCGTTTCGCGGCGCTAGCATCGTTCACAGCTTTTGTTATACCAGCAGCGCCACCTGCTAATGCGCCCGTAGCACTCAAACCAGCAAAGAGTGGTATTAAAAATGGTAAAAATCCACCGACTTTCGATGGTACTGGTAGAACGCGTGGAATTCGAATATTCTTTTTACCACCAGCTTTTTTAATGGCTATACGAGCACCCTTTAAAGCTGTACGAATGACTTTACGAGCATCGGTGTTCGGTATTAAAGACTTAGATGCAGCTTTAACCACCCTCGATAGAGCCATGGTTGGCTTTTTCTTCCTCTTCTTCTTATCATTCTTCAGACCCATTCCGAGTTTTGATTTTACTTTCATGGCGTTTGTAATGGCGTAGGCTGCAGCCTTCTCACTAATACCTGAATCTTTAGCCCAAACTCGTTGCCAAGCTTTTTCCGCTAATACTCGATCTGCAGCGTTTCTCGCCTCGATGTTCTCACGATTCTGTGAGTAAGCGATATCGTGCTCTTTGCAGGCTGCATCGAGTGGATTGATTCCAGGATCACCCCGAGCAAGACGTTTTGCTAATTTGGTCCCAGGCCCGCAGTATTGATAGCCTGGTAAATGAAGTTCAAATGGAAGCTTATTGATGAGAGTGTTTACGAGACCACGCCCACTTTTTTTTCGCTTGTGCACAATCATAATCCTTATACTTTGATGGTTGATTGAATACTGAGCTCGCATCTATATAAATGATTTATTTATAGTATTGCGATCAGTCAGTTGTGAAAAAGCAAACAGTGAACATGGATTTCCAGCCACAAAGTGTCAAATTACCAGTGTCGAATTTTGATACTATTACGCAGCAACAAACGTCACAGAAACGTCATGGAGAATTATTACCCGACAGTATACGAGCTGTATTTTGTGGTCCCTCAGGCTGTGGTAAAACTAATACATTGCTTACTCTTATAACACACGTAAATGGATTGAAATTTAAAAACGTCTACGTATATTCATAATCGCTTAATCAGCCAAAGTACAAGTTTCTCGAGGAACTTCTAGAGCCGATAAAGGGTATACAATATTTTCCATTCAGTGAGCACGAAGCCGTAGTAGCTCCCCAAGACGTTCTTCCAAATTCCATAATGGTGTTTGACGATGTGGCTTGTGAAAAGCAAGACAATATAAGAGCATCTTTGTCAGTCTTATGCTCATGTACCTAAACATTTAGTTCGAGACAATGTAAATTTATTGGTAATATTTAGACAAGATGATATGAATCTCAAGCACATATACAATGATCACGTGAATTCTGATATGTCATATATACAATTCAAGGACTTGTGTTTGTCGTGCTGGGGGAATTGTAAATATGCATTTCTCACAATTGACAAAGAACGTGAGCTAAATGCTGGTCGTTATCGGAGAGGTTTTGACTGTTTTCTAATAAATATAGGAAGTTGAGTAAAGATCAAGTAGTACTCTGTAGAACCTTGAACAGTCAACATGGCGAATTTTCAACGTGAAAAAAAATATTCTCCATCAGATGGTAAAATCTAGAGAGGCAATCAAACGTAAACATAAGCTATTGAAGCAGGGTAAAGCCGATTTCGAAAAGGCTTTCAGTGAAACATTCAAACCTGTTGTTGATCCACTTGAAAAACTTGTAAACATATCTGAAATAAATAAAAAAAATTTCGAATCAAAAGATAAAACAGAGCATGATTTATTCGAAAATGAGCACTCCTTTGAAGATGGATACATTTCCAATGATAGGCGAATTGTAAATGAAAATGTTGGCGATACAATTCGTCCGGCTGAAACAAGTTTCGAGACAGCTGCAGAAAGTGAAACTGACAACGATGATGACAACGATGATGGAAGCGAAACGGATTCGCTTACCAATAAATATCTTTGGATGTTTCGAAAAAATCAAAAATCATATCTAGATAATATCTATGGAGTTCGTAAAATGGGTAGTATGATGATGATTGGTGATTCACCAATAAATTTCGAGAAAGACCATGTGGTCGTACTTGACACGCAATATCCAAAAACTGTAGGCTTACTAGAATTATTGTTTCGAAAACAGCCAGATGAAAAACTTATTACCGAAGATGATTTGAGAAATTATCGAAAAATTGTTGAAATAACGAATGCATATAGAAAGAATTATCAAGCTGATGGATCACTTCGTAAACTAAATAGTAACAAATTTAAAAATTATATTGCTCCATTTTTTGATAAATCTCCAGCTCGAAAGAGGAAATCGTTTAGTGGAAGGGGTCTCTTACCACGCTACAAAATTGCTCGTAAAGGTACACAAATGGACTACGTGTACTGGGATGACCCCAATGAACTGGTTGATCGCTTACGGCTATTGGTGGCAGAGACAGAAGCTGGAAATCCAAGTCATATTAATGAGATTCACTCGATAATCGAAGAACTCCGTGAGACCAATATTATATATTGAAAAGCACTGCTGTTTCTCGAGTCAGTCGCAAGATGAGTGTTGACGTGTTCGGACGACAATTACAGCAGGCTGGTGGTCAACAGGGACCTCCAGGTGTTGGGTATAAAATTACTGAAGATGGACAGTATGATGTACAAAATAAGAGGTTATGCAATGTTGCCACACCTCAGCAATCGAATGATGCAGTTAATTTACAAACTTTACAAAGTATGGTTGCGTCTGGAGTTCGAAGCATATACGTAGTCACTGGAGACTTAAGAGAAAACCTCGATGCATTAGAATTAGAAATAAAAAAGTCAAGGGACGAATATGACGAGAAAATTAGAAAAAATTTCGATGTAAATATTCAAGAATTTATTGATGAATACGAAGAGAAATTTAAAAAAGTTGATACAAACATTCATGAATTACATGAGTTAATTATTTATCTTGCCCAATCACTTCAAGATGCTAAAATCCTGCCAGATATTCGGGATATAAAACAGAAATTGCGGGAATATAAGAATCATTAAGTCTACAGCCATGGAGCATGAAAGACTCGTAGAAGAGCTGCATAAGCCTGCTAGACGTAATTATCCACGTCGTAAATTTATAATGTGCGGTTTAGATGAAACCTGGCAAGCCGATCTGGTTGATATGCAGCCTTATGATCGAGAGAATAGTGGTTATAAGTACGTGCTCACTGTCATTGATATATTCTCAAAGTATGCATGGGCTGTACCAATAAAACGTAAAACTGGTGAAGATGTTACTGCAGCAATGAAATCTGTGTTCCATGAAGGTCGCATACCAAAAAATCTGCATACCGATCGGGGTAAAGAATTTTACAACTCTTCATTTGAGAATCTCATGAAGCATCATGGTATTAATTTGTATTCTACATATAGTAATCTGAAAGCATCCATCTGTGAACGTTTTAATCGTACACTGAAGAATAAAATGTGGATACAATTTAGTCTACGTGGCAATTACAAGTGGCTTGATATTTTACCGAAATTACTTACAACATACAATAATAGTGTACATCGTACAATTAGAATGCGACCTAAGGATATTACACATGCAAATGAGGCTAAAGTTCTCAAAACATTTAAGTACAAATACCATATTCCTCAAAGACCAAAGTTCCAAGTTGGTGATAAAGTACGAGTGAGCAAGATCAAGCAAGTATTTGAAAAGGGCTATACACCTAATTGGTCAACGGAAATATTTACCATAAGGCAAGTAATACTTACCAATCCTATAACATATAAACTGAAAGATTATAAAGATCTGCCTATAGCAGGCGGTTTCTACGAACAAGAGTTACTTAAGGCTAAATATCCTGATATCTATCTAGTGGAAAAAGTTTTGAAAAAACGAGGAAATCAGATTTATGTAAAATGGTTAGGGTTTGATAATTCACACAATAGTTGGATAAATAAATCAAATTTGTAGCATTGAGAAATAAATGTACACATATAACATATATTAAAAGTGTTTTTTATTTATTCCTTAAATTTTACAATATAATTTAAACAATATAATTTAAACAATTATTTTTTTAATATATTAAAATTAATTTATTCTAGACTTCACTTTATTGTATAATGACCCCAAGGTAAGGTATCAGTCTTGCCATCTTCTATGAATCTCTTATCATCATCTGGGCTTAATGTTAATTTCGTCTCATATTCGCTATACACTTTATGCTTGTGAGAGCGAATAGTACGTTGTGTTCTGTATTTTGTTGTATTCTTTCGTAGACACTCTAAATAATCATCGAATGTAATTGTTTTCTCAATCACCGAGCTTCTTATACCTTAAGCTTTTTTAACTTTGTCTTCACCCTCTATTCGTATACTGTACATTTTACTGCGTAGTCCAACAAATTCAGTCATTATGTGCCCATCACACTCATCTTTCATTAATCCAACGACCTTTTTGTTCACTTGGGGTATATTAAAAACATTATTAGCTGGATAGTCAGACGTGTCAAAGTTTTGAATATCACGTTTCATAATTTCATAAATATCTCTATTACGAACTTCATATATCAAACTATCCGTATCTGTATGAAGCAATTCACATAGATCATCAAATTCTTTTTTCATATAACTGTAGTGAAAATCATATACTAATGTCTTGGATAAGTCAAGAATACAAAGTCCAATATACAGGGTGATTGGAAAACATTGGTACATATTTATATCGTTAGATTCAGCGCAATAAACTGATCCCGAAAAAAATGTTCTAAATTTTTTTTTTAATTCTACCAATATATTGTTAATATATTCGCAATGTGTTGGTAAAATTTTCTCCAACATCGTCAATATATTGGCAATACATTGGTAAAATTAAAAAAAAATTCTTATAATTTTTTTCGGAGTCAGCTTATTGCGCTGGATCCAATGATATAAATATGTATCGATGTTATCCAATCACCTTGTATATAGGTTTATTCATGTAAACTTCAGTTTTCCCCAGTTGTACAGCAACAAGATTTTTATCCAGAATAGTTTGGCTATGAAAATTTGGTTGAGCGATGAGAGCTTCAGCACCATAGCGTCCATCCCATTTGGTTACCAGTCTGACATCAACTCAATTTTTAACATTCTCCATAGTTTTACCAAATACTGCGTTATTCATGAGCTTATATAGATTTTTTTCAAATTCATTCTTAGCTTCTTTTCTCTTATCACTATTTAAATCTATGTACTTTTTTAGCCATGATGATTGATTAAACTGTAATACTCTGTGAATTTTTTTCAACTGTAATCCATTGTCTAAGGCTTGTTTTAAATTTCTATAATGTATTACATATCTTTCCTTTGGGCGAAGTGTTGTCATGAGCTTTTCTTATGTTGAACCTTTCGGTTTTTCATGTACTGGACATAATGGTAAGTCTTTATGATGATCATGAATACGGTGAGGATAATCCAAATCCACTTCCAAGATGTATCCGATAGGTGAGTCATCGGGCACAAAAAAGTTCATTTCATTAAAATCACCTTCAATCCACTTGAAGCCTCCAGATGGAAGGTATTGCATCATTGCCCAACCATAAAGATTGTTTACATCAAAGTAAATTAGGTATTTTGATTCTTCTTCTGGATTATATGCATCGCCCATGTATTTGTTATTGGCTTTTGAATAACGATTGCAGCACTGACTGATACCACCTCTAATACCGCGTTCAATGAACATTATCATGTCGATGTCGGCTGGAAATTCCAATTTAATGTTGGTATACTTGAGCATGGCATCCCAGGTGTAGCCAGGAAGTGTATAATAATGTGCTGGATCTAAGCCATAAGTGGTGATAGAGCTACTTCGAAAATTTTCAAAAACTTCTGCTAATAGTAGCACATCGGTTTTTAAGTAGAGATCTGAATAATCGCCTAAATTTGAAATATTTAATTTATTCCAGACACTTTTAGCATGTTCATAATCTTCATCCGATATCTCACTATTATTTAAAATGCTGTAAAATTGATCTTTGGTCGGTAATTCAGAAATTGTCAACTTATCCTCAGAGTCCAGATAATCATATGGGAAGACACCTTTTCTCTTGAGTAAATCGAATTTCTCTTCGGTCAATGGTCCATATTTCACATCACTAATAAACTCAGATGGTAAAATATTATACTGCTCCAAATAAGATGACAATTTATCCAGAGACGATGGCATGAAACGGAAAGAGTCAATAAATTTAAAGTTAATTTCACTGCTATCAATGTATTTTGTAAAGGATATGAAGCGCTCTTTATTCAGTGGTAAAAGATTTACACGACCTGAAAAATTTTGAGCAACATCTCTTATGAGGAAATGTGAATCATAATCAGTAAGATTGTGAAAAACGACTGGAACACAACGTGAATCCTGATAATTCAAGTTACACTTCTCGTGAGCTGGACCTCGATATTTACCAGTTAAATGACAATGATCGCGAACTCTGTCAACTGCCAAGGACTTTTCACATATATGACATGTAGTTGCATTTTGGAATTCAAGTTCTTGCTCGTAGGTTAATTCATCCATGGGTATAGGACACCAGTAAACAGTCTCAATGTTCTCTGCAAGTGTTTCTAATTCTTTTGCGAACCATGCTGCAGGTTGAGAACCTCTGTAGCTACGGTAAAACGAGAGTGTATCATCGTAGCTACATTTAAAGTAGTATCCAATACTAAAAGCTTTATGTTGCTGATAAATTCTTTTATATTCCATACTTTCGAGGAGTGATTCAAAATCGGCATAAATAATAAATGGTGCCCTTAATTTATAATGAAAATTTTTAAATTATTTTCTTTCAGACCTGGTAAATCAACTCTGCACTTGTTTATCTGAGAGCAGTCTTGTTCATGAGCATTCAGTTTAGCCTCGGTATAAAAGTAATGTAGACACCTGTTACACAAATAGCTTTGAGTTTTATGTCTTGATACTTGCATGGATACAAGTCTTGATAAATTTTTAATCCAAACATAGTGGAAATTGTTGTTAACATCTTCATCATTACTTTCCACATCTTCATCATCATCAATATAAAAGTTTTGCACGAGAAGTAAATTAATATGCGTATTCATTTTGTTCTTGGTTATGCGTAATGGAGCAATATGAAATTTTCCTGAGCGTTTTTTCAAAATAAACAAATTTATTGAAATATTATTCTTCTTTTCGAATCTTGAAATACGTTTTGGTTTCACTGGAAATGATATACCTTCGAAATCTAATTCATTTTTGTACTGCTCATATGTGGCTACTCTGTTTGAATTTTTTCGAGCTGGATGTAGTGCTGAGAGAACGGCCCATTTGAAGCATTCATCGTCAAAATTCTTAACATTAACACAAGCATGTTTGTTTTTAATAGCACTAGGTAGTTCAATGAACGAACTACCTCTCATTGGGTTATACTTGTTTATATGGATACACATATTAATTATTGAACGTAATGTCCAGCCTGAATCTTTTTCTTGGAATTCTTCCATATCGACTTGTATAGGCTTACGTACATTTTCCATAAACCATTCTCTTAAATTTGTTGTTTGGAAAATTGGTTCAGCCTTTGTGTTGAAATACTTGGTTTCACTTATTACTTCAGTCGGTTTGGTTAAAATATATTCTGCTGCTAACACGACGTACACTTTTACAGCATTTTGTCTCCTCAACATATTTCTTACACGTGCTGTAAATAAATAGAGTGAATCGTTCATAAATTGAAAAATGTCTATATTTTTCAAATTGATTATCACTCCTGATCTAATACGTTCGTTAAATGCAGCTTCTAGTTCTTCCCATTTCACTCTATCACTTCGTCTCTCGCGTCTTTGCACTACACCTTCACCACGTTTCAACAAATACTTTAATTTATTTTGAACACCTTTGAGTAAGGCAATAGTTGCTATAAACTTTTGTTTTTCGTGAACACTTGCACCATATTGGTGTAAAAGGATCTTAATAGTCTTAAATTTTTATTATTTAAATTAATCCAGGTAAGAATTTCATCACGATTATTACGTTTTTTACTACAAGAGTATACGCTTGCAGCATAGTATCTACAAGTCTTTTACAATCGTATGCAGACATGATGATAATTTATGTTTCTCTAATATCACTGTTTCAAGTCTGAATGAGTACTGATCAATGCAGCTATCATTTCTTCCTTTTATAGTGACAAATTGCGTGCTAAAAAATTTAGAAAGATCTATCATGAATCAGTACACGCAATTTTCTGGGAAGTATAAATCAACGTATGTAACTGTTTACATTTCAAATAAAAGAAAGGTCTCACGAATCGCTTCTTATTTTTGAAATCATAAATCAACGAATGTAACTTGATATGCTTTTGTTTAAACCGACATGTATATGAATAATAAATCACGCAATTATTTTACACAGAGTTTTTAAATAGAATTTCTAGAAAAGTCTTATGAATCAAGAATCGTATGATTATTCTAGAAAGTATTAGTTTCATATCTTTTATACTGAATGTAACCTGATACCTCCACCATAAGTTGTTTACATTCCAAATAAAAGAATAGTCTCATGAATCGCTATATATTTTTCTTGGAATAATAAATTGATGAATGTAATCTGATATGCTTTTTGTTTAAACCGACATGTATATGAATAATAAATCGACGAATGTAACCTGATATGCTTTTGTTAAAGCCGACATGTATATGAATAATATATACAATTATTTTACACAGGGTTTTTTAAATAGAATTTCTGAAAAGATCTCCAAATTCAAGAATCGTATGATTATTCTAGAATGTATTAGCTTTATATCTTTTACACTGAATGTAACCTGATACCTCCACCATAAGTTGTTTAGATTCCAAGTAAAAGAATAGTCTCATGAATCGCTGCATATTTTTTAGAAGTAGAAATCTATGAATGTAACCTGATATGCTTTTGTTTAAGCCGACATGTACATGAATAATAAATCACACCATGATTTTACACAAGGTTTTTTAATGAAATTTCTAGAAAGATCTCATGATTTAAGAACCGTATGATTATTCTAGAACATATTAGCGGTATATCTTTTGAACTTTCAATACGTTTGTCAACGTATTACTTTCACTATAAAAGCAAGAGATTTGATTGATTGAAATCAGTCTATTAAAAGAAATCTTAGAAGAAAGATCTCTTATTGTAAGAGTCACTCACAGTGAATTCATAAATAAATTATTATAATAATATATTGTAAAAGTAAAGGTATGTATTAAGAAATAATTTATTTTTATGATTAAAAAATAAATATGAATTTAGAATAACTTTTTATTATTACGTTCCAGATGGATTTTGCAAAGTTAAATAAAATTTCACAAAATGAATTCTTACCAACAAAAAAAATATCTGACATAGAAGATAATACCACTTATTTGATTACTCAGTTAAAAAAAGTTAACACGAGATATGGTGAAAAAATGGTTGCTGTTCTAGAAGATGATTTCCAAATCTTCATGCCCAATCGAGTATCAAGGGCAATACTTGAAAATGAAGATTTTTTAAATGATGTTATGGATGAAGTGAATAAACGAAAATTATTGTTATTAATCAAAAATCAAAATATTGAATTCATACAATAATATTTTTCTATTACATATTAAGTATAAATTGTATTTATTGTTGAAAAAAATGCAAATAAATGAAAAAATTTTAATGTATATTTTTATTTTATTTCAATACCTTTATACCATTAAGTTATTAATATAAATACACGTGTAGATCTATCCATATATGCAATAAAATTAAATTTCAACGATTTTGAAAAAATTTTCTTGTTCAAAATTTTACTTTCACTCTATTAATAAATAGAAGGGGATGATAAAATATGTAAACGTGAAAATTAAAAATTTTTAGGATCAATAGTTTTCAAAATATTAAGATCTTATATATTAAAGAATTAGATTTATATATATATATATATATATATATATATATATAGGATTTTATATATAAATTATATATAATATATAAATGAATTATATAAATAATAGAATTATGTGTATGTGGATTAAAGAGTGACTTATGTTACTCTCATTCTCACCCACACGAATGATAGAAAATAGTTTAAAAAATAATTAGGTGAAAGGGTATATAAATAAAATAACATAAAATTTATTTTCAACATTTTTATACATTTTTTTTCAATTTTATTTTTCAGTTTTAAATTATAAAAATATAAAAATACAAAAAAGTATAATAGTTACGTAATTGGTATATAATAAAAATACAAAAGGTATAATAAAAAATATAAAATGCATAATAGCTGTATAGATACACGGAGAAAAAAATATTTTATGTAAAAAATCATTAATTTGTTTTTTGAAACCAGTTGATATGGTCGATTTTCACCAACTTAGCCCTAATGCCATCGATTAGGACCTCTACTTCTGTGTCCAACTGACGCTGCAGCTCGATGGCTTGAATCAGTAAGCACATATGATTAATGAATCCCTCGCATTCGGTCCACTCCCTGGGGACCCTAAGGTGTGGAAGCACATCAACATATTCATTATCACTCATCTGTAAACAGAAAAAATATTAAAATAGTTAATAATAATTTATTTGCAATAAATACTTTAAATTATTTTAAAATTTATAACTTTAAATTTATATATATATATATATATATATATATATATATATATATATATATATATATATATATATAAAAATATATGTAAGATATATATATATATATATATATATATATATATATATATATATATATATATAACACAAATATAAAATAAAAGAATTTTATAGAAGATATAACATACGTATATATGCGTATATGAGTAAGTAATTTATGCGAAAGAGAAAGACTCTACATCAACGATCACGAGTTATTGTCACTAAAATATTTAACTTTTTTTACATGGCTCTTGCTTACTTTTTGAGTCTGTCTTTCTCTTTCGCATAAACTACGTACTCATATGCGCGCATATATACGTATGTTATATCTTCTATAAAATTCTTTTATTTTTTATTTGTGTTATATATATATATATATATATATATATATATATATATATATATATATATCTTATATACAAATATATCTTATATATATAAATTTAAAGTTATAAATTTTAAAATAATTTAAAGTATTTATTACAAATAAATTAATATTAACTATTTTAATATTTTTTCTGTTTTACATATGAATAATAATAATGAATATGTTGATATATATATATAAATTTGTTAAATTAATTTTTATTACTTAATAAAATTATATGGCTATGCGCGCATATGAGTACGTAGTTTATGCAAAAGAGAAAGACTCTACATCGACGATCACGAGTTATTGTCACTAAGTTATTGTCAGTTTTAAATTTTTTAAAAAATTTAAAGTTATAAATTTTTAAAAATTTAAAGTATTTATTACAAATAAATTAATATTAACTATTTTAATATTTTTTCTGTTTTACATATGAATAATAATAATGAATATGTTGATATATATATATAAATTTGTTAAATTAATTTTTATTACTTAATAAAATTATATGGCTATGCGCGCATATGAGTACGTAGTTTATGCAAAAGAGAAAGACTCTACATCGACGATCACGAGTTATTGTCACTAAAATATTTAACTTTTTTTACATGGCTCTTGCTTACTTTTTGAGTCTGTCTTTCTCTTTCGCATAAACTACGTACTCATATGTGTATATATACGTATGTTATATCTTCTATAAAATTCTTTTATTTTTTATTTGTGTTATATATATATATATATATATATATATATATATATATATATATCTTATATACAAATATATCTTATATATATAAATTTAAAGTTATAAATTTTAAAATAATTTAAAGTATTTATTACAAATAAATTAATATTAACTATTTTAATATTTTTTCTGTTTTACATATGAATAATAATAATGAATATGTTGATATATATATATAAATTTGTTAAATTAATTTTTATTACTTAATAAAATTATATGGCTATGCGCGCATATGAGTACGTAGTTTATGCAAAAGAGAAAGACTCTACATCGACGATCACGAGTTATTGTCACTAAGTTATTGTCAGTTTTAAATTTTTTAAAAAATTTAAAGTTATAAATTTTTAAAAATTTAAAGTATTTATTACAAATAAATTAATATTAACTATTTTAATATTTTTTCTGTTTTACATATGAATAATAATAATGAATATGTTGATATATATATATATAAATTTGTTAAATTAATTTTTATTACTTAATAAAATTATATGGCTATGCGCGCATATGAGTACGTAGTTTATGCAAAAGAGAAAGACTCTACATCGACGATCACGAGTTATTGTCACTAAAATATTTAACTTTTTTTACATGGGTCTTGCTTACTTTTTGAGTCTGTCTTTCTCTTTCGCATAAACTACGTACTCATATGCGCGCATATATATATATATCAATTTTTATAATATTTCTAGTAAATTTTATTATAAAGTATGATAATTTTTTACAAAATTTTTGAAAATTAAAAATTTTAAAAAACAATAATTTTAAAAATAATTCCTTACCTTGTGGATGATTTATCTTGATTTTTTAATCCTTATGGTGATATGAACTAATTACAACTGATGTCTCTTATAGTTTTAGTGAGCTTATATAGGTGCCCTAAATACATATGTTCATATGTATTTTGATGTTTATACAAACAATATAAATAATATTTTATCTCGAACTTTGATTCAAGAAACATTCTTAAATATATTACAATTGAATACACCGAAAAGAAATTTCGGTATATTTGAAGATGTTTACAGTAAAGATGTCACCCAATATTTCCTCTTAAAATTAAGAATTTCCAACGCGCAATTTCACGCGTTGAACATACAAAATATAAAAACGTAAAACGCAAAAAACATAAAACGCGTTAAACATTCTTTTATAATTATAGTGTTGCATAGTAGTTATTATTTTAGCCAACATCTCTTATGATTTAATTATTTATTCGTTCATATCAAAGATGTAACCTGATCTAAGATGAATTATTTCCGAAACGCAATTTCTTAAGGCTTGAAAAAACTTACGCGCAATTACGTGACTCAGCTTATCTCTTTTCTTACTTTCTTTATTTCTTTATTTCTTTCTTTCTTTTTTATTTCTTTCTCTCTTTCTACTTCTTTCTCTCTTTCTACTTCTTTCTATTTCTTTCTATTTCTTTTTTTCTTTTTTTTCTTTCTTACTGTCTCTCTTAGATCATGCTATCTCTCTTTCTTTCATTTCCAATCAGAGATTCCCCGATGAACATATCTATATATGTATGCAATTAGAATACACGAGACAAAGATTTCTCGTATATTCTAACTTAATTTAAAAAAAACAACGCTACCTGATCCTTTATTTCAGATCAGGGATTCCCCGATGCGCATAAGCAATTGCGTGGTTATTTTATCAAGGTCTCTCATGATTAAGTTCTATTAATTTTAAAAAACAACGTTACCTGATCCTTTATTTCAGATCAGGGATTCCCCGATGCGCATAAGAAATTGCGTGGTTATTTTATCAAGGTCTCTCACGACCAAGTTATTTATCAATTGTCAATGCAACCTGATCCTTTATATGAGATCAGGGATTGCCCGATGTCTTCGCGGTTCGAGAAGCTTCCGTGACTCGACTTTTCTCTCTCTCAGCTTTAACTCTAGGATCGGGGATCGGGGATCGGGGAGTCGGCTGCTGCTCGCGCATCTGCACAGGTGGGTGATGACGTCATAATTCGCACCTGTGGGTGGTGACGTCAGCTGTGGGTGGTGAGTGGCGGGTTGTGGGTGGGCTGCGGGTTGTGACGTCATAAGTGCTGAGTCACGATTTGCACCTGTCCGCTAGTCGCACAGGTGAGTCGAGGGAGTGGTGGTGGGGGGAGCCAGAATCCCCATTGCTTACCTACTGGTTAGTAATGAATTAAATAAATTTTATTTAGAAAAAAATACTCACTTTTGAATTTCTATTGAAATTGGACTAGGTCAATCAGTATCTTTAAAGATAAATTGAATGCTACGCAAATACAATTACTTTTTTCATGTACTGCTATGAAACCTATAAAACAAAATTATCACTCTTATTATTTAAGTATTTTGTCTCAATTTATTTATAATTACAATGCAAAAAAAGATTATAATAATAAAAAATGAATATAAAATAAATGCAAGATAAGCAAATAATTTAAGGAACATGTTATATTTTATTTAAAGTAAAAGAAAAACTTACCTAGATCTCAAAAAGTCAATAGCACTTTATGGAATACGTTTGTAAAGCAATTCAATATTCCAATAAAAAATTAAACAATTAGATCAGATCAGCTTATCAAATCACAAAATGAGTTAGATTTCTGCAGCAAAACCTGATAAGTAAAAAAAATTTATTACATTAGTTAAATATATATTGGCAAAACATATTGATAAATATAAGAAATAGCTTAGATGTAATTTATGCAGCAAATTTTGTTTTGTTTCATGGTATAGAATATTCATTAGATATGATCTATGTAATTTAAATGGGTGAAAGAAATAAAGATTTGCGTTTTGGAAAATTCATAAAAATTTTCATAAAAAATAAAGATGTATTTTCATGTATGGAATCTTACTTTAATCTACTTCAAAAATAAATTATATGATCGCATTAATATTTTAAACTTTATTTAAACATTTGTTACCGATATTTTGAATAAATGTGTTAATTTTAGCAGATGTTAAATCTTAGCAACAAATATCAACACTTTTAATAAATGAGGATATATTTAAAAAATTAATTCAATCAGAACTTACTGTTAAGTTTTTATAAATTTACACAATGTTTTCTATAAAAGTTTCTGATAATATTTCTTTTATTTTATAAAAATAAAATGTTATAATTTTTGTTATAATATTTTTCAAAAGAAACATTTTTTACTCAATAAAATGATTTAACAGTACAGAAATGTCATCTCCACTTCATATTATCGTTCAATCCCACACAGCATGAAAGAATTTTAAAATAATTTCATGAAATATTACAAGTAATAATACGTTGAAAGAATTTAAAAAGAACTTAAAAAGATAATCATATTCTTTTGAAAAGAATTTATGAAATAATACACAGAAAGATTACAAAGTCTTTACAAAAATAATACCAAGAAGGAAATGAAAGTTAAGATATGAAATATTACACGAATCCTCACTAAAAGGACTTTGAAAGGACTTTTTGAAAGAAAACAAGAAAGAACTCAGAAATCTTCCAAAGATTCCAGTCATAAAATAATTTAGAAAGATTTTCGGAATGATCTAAGGTATTCTTTCACCGAATCATTTCAAGATTCTTCCAAAAAGCTTTAACGTTATAATTTCATGTAAGATTTTTGTAAAATCTCACGAATCCTTACATGAAATAATTTTAAAATCTTTTTGAAATAATTCATGAAAGAACTTATCATGAAGATAAAAGTTATTACATGAATCCTTATTGAAAGTACTTTATAAGAACTTCTTGAAAGGAAACAAGAAAGAACTCAGAAATCTTTTGAAGGTTCCAGTCGTAAAATAATTTAGAAAGATTTTCGGAATAATCTAAGGTATTCTTTCACCGAATCATTTCAAGATTCTTTCAAAAAGCTTTTATGTAATAATTCCAAGCAAGGTTTTGGTAAAATCTCAAGTAATCTTACATGAAATAATTTCAAAATCTTTTTGAAATAATTCATGAAAGAACTTATCATGACGATAAAAGTTATTACATGAATCCTTACTGAAAAGACTTTGAAAAGACTTCTTGAAAGAAAACAAGAAACAACTCAGAAATCTTCCGACGATTAAAATCAGAAAATAATTTAGAAAACTTTTCGGGATGATTTGAGGTATTCTTTCACCAAATCATTTCAAGGTTCTTTCAAAAAGCATTCATGTAATAATTCATGCAATGCTTTGGCAAAGTCGCACGAAATCTTACATAAAACAATTTTGAAATCTTTTTGAAATATTTCATGAAATAACTTATGATGGGAATCAAAGTTATTACATGAATCCTTACTGAAAGGACTTTGAAAAGACTTCTTGAAAGGAAACAAAAAACAACTCAGAAATCTTCCAACGATTAAAATCAGGAAATAATTTAGAAAGCTTTTCGGGATGATTTAAGGTATTCTTTTACCAAAACATTTCAGGATTATTTCGAAAAGCATTCATGTAATAATTCATGCAATGTTTTGGTAAAGTCGCACGAGATCTTACATGAAACAATTTTGAAATCTTTTTGAAATATTTCATGAAATAACTTATGATGAGAATCAAAGTTATTACATGAATCCTTACTGAAAGGACTTTGAAAGGACTTTTTGAAAGAAAACGTGAAATATAACAGAATCATTTAGAAATATTTTCGGGATTAGTTGATAATTTATCCGCTTGATGGCGGTTGTTGATTTTTACGTTCTTTAATTTTCTCTTAGCGATTACTCTCTTACTCCCGCAAGCGGTAAGAGTGCTTCCCGTTTCATATATAAAAAAATAAGAATCTAAGATGGTAACTAAATTGTTATGCGTGCGATGTCTCTGTTATAATAACTGCGTCTTTAACCGCTGTGAAACTATTTGTAATCCTATAAATAATTATATCATCATATCCATTACATATATATATATATATGGGTGTGTATGCGTGCGTGTGTGTGTATGTGTGTGCGTGTGTGTATTAATTCTAAATTGATTCTTAAATAAAACATAAAAGAATAAAGTTTCTACAGAAGCCTTTTAACTGAAGATGTACGAAAAGATTTATGCATTATTACTAGAAGAATTCATGAATCCTTTCAAAATTCTTTCATTGCAAGGATTCTGTAATAATTCTATGTCCGAGGTATATTCCTTTTAGAAATAATGCAATGAAATATTTTATAAACGATTCGTAACATTCTTACAGAATCCTTTCAACGGAAGATGTATGGAAAGATTTATGAATTATTACCAAAAGAATTCATAAATCCTTTCAATATTCTTTTATTGAAAGGATTCTGAAATAATTCTATGTCTGTGTTATATTCCTTTCAGAAATAATACAATGAAATATTTTAAAAATAATTTATATCATTTTTACAGAATCCTTTCATTGAATGGATTTTGTAATATTGTGTGAATTTTTTATAAAAGATTGTACTGTATTATTTTTAAAAGAATAATACCCCGGACATAGAATTATTTCAGAATCCTTACAATCAAACATTTCTGAAAGATTACGATCCTTACATGTATCCTTTCAGAATCCTTTCAGAATTAATTCATGCTGTATGGGATGTACTTTCTACAATCACTGTTGCATCGACTACGAGTATTGTGTTGAATTCACTTCACATATTATAGTCAAATTGACACTAACCCTACTCACTCCACACGAAGATTTATTCATACTAAAGTAGCCGATTCATTCAGCTAATTTTTTTTCTCAGTGTAATTATCGTTTTAAGTCTTAACCGCTCTCATATCCATCAAATCTGCCTCCCAAACGTCATCACGATTTCGAACATTGTAATGACGTCGAGGAAAATTGTGTCGTACAGGTCTGTGCAGATTGTAAACATTCTAACTCTCAAGCCAGTCAATTACTTTTCGAGCTGGATGTTTTTTTCGTACAGAGGTTACAATTTTATTAGCCCCCGCATATGCTTCTGGTCTTAGTATACCAAAAAAAGTTAATGTAATTGTTTCTGCTTTATTCTTGTTTTTTCCTTTTGCTAGCTCCTTCGTCGAAATCATACACGTTTTTGTCTTCTTCATTTTCTTATTCCTGCATTTTATAACCTTTTTAATACCCGAAAAAAAATTTTTAAAAGTAATTTTGCTAACGATACAACAAGCCGTTATCATTGTAACTGTACGTTCATCAGGTGGGGTTTCATTATTAAGCATCCGAAAAAAGGCTTTCTCTGCTAGTATTTGGTCAGCTCGACGACGATCTGTCGACTTCTTATTGGCGTAGGCTATGTTATGTTTGCGACACACTTCATCAAGCGGATTAACCCTAACGTCCCCACGTTTGAGACGATCAGCCAGCTTTATTCCGGGTCCACAAAATTTGTATCCTGGTACATGCATCACAGAAGGCATTAAATCAATTGTAGAATCTAGACCAGACTTTTCCCCTTCATCCTTCTTCATCCTTCCCTTCATGTTCCCTCTGATTTCAGTGATATATCGACTTTCTTTCTTCCCTGGATTTTAATTTGCTACTACCAGACTCTGGAGAAGTTAAAGGAAAAGCCTCATCGATTATACGAAGTACACGATCGTTCCCAATAAAAAGCCGAGGCATCACGACACGTAGAAGTGCCAGAGCAAACTAACAAGCACTAGGCGGATTCACGTGTCGTCTTTTTCTCATAGCATCGTTAACCAAGTTGATAATATTTGCGCCAATGATAGGAATGCCATCTATACATGTGCACCATTATCATTCCAAGTGACAATGCCTGTGACACGTAAATATTGTAAAAGATCTACTGCCTTGGACTGGTATCTTAAAGTTACACTTTCTACTATTCGTGCATCCATACGATCTTTTAATTCTTTGACAACTCGTTTTGTCTCTGCCTCAGCATTATCATTATTATCATTGTCGATAATATCAGCATCTTGTATATCATCGTCTTTCTTTGTTATTTCTGTCTACTTGTTAATAATATTTTTATATAGTGAAAATGTAGATAATGTTATAATGCTTGAGAGTATCGTTGCCATTTATCCTGCACACTCATATCATGCGTAGAATTAAAGATATCGCTCATCTAGGCATTGAGCTTGCTAACAGCCTGCTGGTATTTGCACCGACTTTAACCCGGCGTTAGTGAAAAGTTTTTGTTGTAAGCGTTCCGCACTCTCTTGTGATAACAAAATCATTTTTTAGTATTCCATTTATTTTTTCATATAAGACAGGACAATAGTGTACCAATGAGTGGTGCCAGCAATATTGGTAAGAATCCACCGTGCTGCACGATAATTTTCTTTCGTAGCTAGATTCTTCTGAGGACCATTTCCTTTTATCCTTTCTGAGCGAAATTCTATGTTTCCCGAGCTCTTTATAATCTGCCTGCCATTTGATCAATGCATTTTAGAAATTTTTTTACAAACACTGTTTTGCCACAACTGGTAGGTCCACAAAGCTTAGATGTCCACGGGTGTTTCTATCTAAAATCCATCACTCATTACTATAACCACTACTATACTATACTTACCAATCGTCTAAGAATGCCTGTGTGATTACGTAATCTAGTTTTGTGAAATCTATTGAGAGGAATGTTACCGCACAGTACGTTAAGAGCACACTCACTAATGTATCTGACCAATTTGGGGTCGGTCTTACTGAGCATGGGAGCACGTTGCTCCCTTTTAAAATGATAAAGCGCTTTTAAAATATCTATATGCTTTTGTCTGATGGGACCTCTAGTTTTCCGCTCCATTACAAAAATACGACTGGGAGGTGATTACTCGAATCAACACCTTTAAATTGCTTTCGAGGCACGTAAACATATTGATGTTCGTCATTGGGGAAGATGCAAGCACGAAAACGACAGTTATCTGGAGTATTTTGTTTTAAATCTAGAAAAAGGTATCCAAAAGGCGGCGAGGTGGCGTCCCAGTACGCCTCTTGTAAGAGTCGCAGATTTTTAGGACAAAGTTGGCACGAAAGATATTGTATTTGTCTACGATCACGTAAATTTCTAAACACGACCATATATTGCGCGTTAAGCAAAATATCTCGTTGGCCTTTACATTAATGAAATATATTCTGTGTAATGAATATGGCACTTAGATTATTGCGATGACTTCCCATTGTGAATAAGTTGACAATGGCGTTACTCGAGGGTGATTCACGCATCAGATCAGCCAATATTAATAACTTTGGGTGTGAGTCAGCAGCGTAGTCGGTACTTTGAGGAAGCCCCTCGCAAAATTCTATGTTTCCCGAGCTCTCTGTAATCTGCCTACCATTCGATCAACGTATTTTAGAAATTTTTTGACAAACACTGTTTCGCCACAATTGGTAGGTCCACAAAGCATAGATGTCCACAGGTGTTTCCATCTAATATCCATGACACATTACTTTAACCAGTACTATTCTTCACTAAAACCGTTAGCACACTAAACGTTCCAACAAAATATTCTGATAGTTATAGTTTATGACTTCGAAAAATGAATGTTTTTTTCCACCAACACAGCTTCGATAATTTTACCAATCCTCTCGACCCTCTACCTAAACTGTACCTGACCTCGTGTCGCTTCTTTTCTGGCGTAATTCCACACATGTAATGTACGAGTACTTGGTGGGTTGGGATCAAAACTCATACTTTATTCTCCATATTATCAGAGCTGTCTGCTGACAAAGCCAGTGTTTTTCTGGAGTCTATGACAATCTTGTAGCCACAGGTGGATCTCTTGAGCGGCCGCTCACATATCCACGAGAGCATTGGAGAAGAGCTTGTCCACCCACTGTCATAATATTAACACATGCCGCTCGCGAGCGTTCCGGAACAGCTAGCTTCTTTAGCGCATGCGCAGCTCGCTCCCACAGCTGCGAGGACGTTAGAGACAAGCTCGTTTCTCGCGAACGCTTTGAATTGGAAACTGTTTCGCGCATGCATTCTTATCACTGTATACCTACTCAGATAATGTCAAGTTAGCTGTGTCTGTATCCGTAACGGTATCTTTTTACGACCCGATAAATCTTTTTCTACTTCGATGATACTTTGTGAAAATCTGACCTTGTTATTGCCAGTGAAGATATAATAGTTTCGTCCATGTTTCAAAATTAATTTTTCGACTATTTAAGTCTAATAGTAATTAGACTTTATTTTTTAAAATGTAATTCTAACTAATAGTTTTATAAAGCTCATCTTAATAAAGTTTCATAATTAAATTTGGCATTAGAGAAAAATAATAATATAATGAAAAAAAAGCTTATTTGATAAATGAAAAAGCAAATTAATAGATCGTGCAAATTTTGGAACATATCCATCGAGTACTTCACGTAAAATAAAAAAAAAGGAAAAAAATAAAAATTATTTTAATTCTTTACTTATAAAAATTATTTAATGACAATTAATTAGTTTATTATAAAATATAAAATCATTTAAAAATTTCAAAAACACTTATGTCCATATAGTTATTTTTTTTCTGAAAATAAAATAATAAGAATATTTAATTTTCAGTCATATGCAGTAGGCTAGAACCACTAAACATATCGTCGGGTTGGCGGAAAAATATCATAACTCAGCTAAACTCTTAAAAACGTAACAACTTGGTTTTATTCACGAAAAGGTTCTAATTCAACTTAGCGCTCCAAAAAGTAGTAATTATAAATAAACGCTATAACTCCTATGTTTAAGCATAAAAGTTATAACGTTTTTATAGCCAAACCCGAGTTACAATTTTTTCATACGCTAAGTTGAATTACAACTTCTTAGTTGCCGAAGCCAAATTGCTACGTTTTCGAGCTTGGCTGAATTACGATCTTTTTCCTCCCACCCGACGATATGCTCAACTACTCCCAACGACAATAGCCCACTGTTTTGATTGTGTACATACTGCAAGCTAATGCATTTCTTTTCTGGAAATTCAGCAATAAAATAGAAAGGAAGCTAATATCTATGAGTACAGGTGTAGTGTCCGTTTCACATCTCCTTAAGAGTCAGCTGTATACCGACACAGTTACCTGTTTTACCGAATCTATTTAAAATTTTTTTTTTATAAAAACTAATAGCTTCAGGCACAAATAAAGAGATGGTTTCGATTCGTGTAATAGAAAGCAATATTTTCTCTGATAAGAATAATTTAATTCCACCGCTTTATTTTCAAGAAAAGTTGGAATAACTTGAAAATCCCATTATTTGACACTAATTTCTAATTTTTTAAGTTATTCCAACATTTCTTAAAAACGAAGCAATAAAATGAATTCATACTAATCAAAGAAAATATTACATTTTATTAAACACATCGAAACCATCTCTTTATTTTTGCCTCTTGTTGCTAATTTTGGGAAAAAAGTCAATTTTTTAATTAGAAAAGGACAGAGATACAGCGGACTCTTAAGAATAATAGCAATTCGGGCAGAGTGTAAAGTAGTGGGTGTAAATAAGAAATTTTGTATTACCACATTATTTATGTATAGTGCTGAAGGAACTCGTGCTCCGCCAATTATTTTATATCCATACAAGGAAAAAGTATAAATTCTCCTAACGGTTGGGGTATAGGACTTGCTGAAAATGGTTAGATGACCATTGAAGTATTTTACGGATCAAAAAAGAAAAATGTGAATTTTTATGTTAAATAATTTATTTATGTTCATTTAAATTCATATTGTTACATAGATTGAATAAATAAATAATGATACTAATAAATTATCAAATAAAATTTCTTAAAATACAAATTTTATCTTTACAACCAAATTTTACTTCTTTACAACAATGTTCCACTATAGGGTCAAGATAAGTGGAACACGGGTGCATGGTGCGCAATCGTCGTTCCACTTACAGTACATATAAGTGATAATGATCTTTTATTATTTTATTTTTTACAGGTTATTAATATTAATTTGGATGTACTAATTTTAATGCAAAAAACACCTATCTTTTACGTGGAGTGAAAATTTATTATGTAAATGCTTTTATTAATTGATATTTCATTACAGTTTATAATCACTACCAAATCCGTTCCACTACTGGTACTTTTACCTTGCTTATACCCAAAATTGAAAAAAAAATTTATTGAGAATATTTTCATTCATAAAATTTAAAATGTATATTTTGCAATAAAAACTTCATCTTTAATATACAATAACTACGTAAAATTATAGAAAAGAATATATTAGAAGCGTCATAATAATGTTAGTTTAATGCATGGAACTACAACATTAAAATATATTGAACTTGATAAAGGGTTATACAGTTTTTGTTTTTTTTATAATTTAGAGCATTCAAATGTTTATTAATTAATATATGAATCCATAGAGAGTGCGGTGGCGTAACGGATAGAGCTCTTGCCTTCAACACGGTGGGTATGGGTTCGAATCCTGGCCAGGTACCTCTGACTTTTTTTTCTAAAGAAAAATTAGTGAATGTGCTAACAATATCGCGCAGCTCTTACAAAATCCGATCTCATTGGGTATCGATTAATTGTTGGTCACAAAAATGTGACTGACCATCGATCGGCAGTCAAAGATTTCGGTATGGTGTATCAGATGGGCTAGCCTGATGTAATGTGTTAAACGGTTCCGGGCTAGAATCTATCTGATATTATCACATGAAAAAAGTTAATTATATAGAGAATGACAATATCCTCTATATAATTAACTTTTTTTTTAATAACAAAAAAAAAATATATGAATCCATCAAAGAGCTATATTACAAGAAAATATATATAATTATATCAGTTTAGTAATAATGATCATTCTTTATTCATTTTTAATTTTCTAAACGTTGAACAAATTGAAGAAATTTTTTAAAAATGTATTGTAAATGTAATTAGCATAAATAAATATAAATGCCAAATATATGCTTTACATTATGAAAACTCCATGAAATGTAAATCTTCATAAAATTTAACTTGGAAACGAAATTTTACTAGTTTCAATGCAAAAACAATTATTTATAATGACTTTCACGACTTAATTTAAATAAAAGTTGAATGAAAAGTTTTCAAGCAATTCACGGAATAGTGAACAATCTATTATATCTTATAATCGTTGTTTCTTCTTTGCTATCAAATGATCAAAGTTTCGGATCGATATGAAATTTAGATTTAAATTTCTAAATTCAGTAAATAAAAATATTTTTTTTATGCGAAACGAAACTTTTCTATGATTAGTCTCTTCATGTATGTTTATTATTCACTTTGTAAAATAAAACTGAATTTTAATTTTAGGATCAGTAGCTCGATTAATGCCCGAAGAGCTACAGTTAACATCAAGTGAAGAGACAAATCCGAATTCACATCAAAGTTCTAGTTCAGGGTATAGTCCACATGGAGGATATTTTACGAAACAAAATATACGAGGTTCTATTAATATCATGACTCCAGAAGTTGTCGCAAGTTTCGATAATGCCAAAGTGTCTGACAGAGATGTACTATTCATAACTGGTACCATAGCTCATGCCTTAAACTTTGACTTCAATTCTTTGATACTAAACCGAAGTTCTATCAGAGAGTCACGGGCTAAAATACGTAAAATGGAATATGAAAGAATGAAACAATTGTTTCAGGGTATGTCCGTTTCTTTCATAGTTGTACACTGGGATGGGAAACGTATTTCCGATAATATCACTTGCGAAAAATTAGATAGACTCCCCTATTTTAGTATCAAGTGAGAATTTCACAAAAATTATTAATGTTTCGGCTTTAGAAAATCGAAAAGGCACAACGATAGCATCGGCAGTTCATCAGGCTTTGAAGGAATAGGGCTTAATCGATATGATGATTGGTGTATGCTGTGATACAACCAATGCAAATTTGGGACGGAAGGGTGGTGCAGCTACTCTTTTAGAACAGATAATAGATAAAGATTTTGTTTATCTGGCGTGTCGGCATCACGTGTTAGAAGTTATTTTAGCTGCAGCATTCGCGGATAAAATTCCAGGTACTAGTGGACCAAATGTGCCCATATTCAAAAGGTTCCAAGATGAGTGGCCTAATCTCAACCAAAATAATTATAAAAATGGATTAGAGGGTTTGGAACCAAAGCTGAAGAAAGAAATCCCCCGTATGATTGATTTAATAAACTCTTTTCTAAACGAAGTGCAGTCTAGAGATGATTATAGAGAATTGCTGCAGTTAAGTCTTCTTTTTCTAGGGGTTGGAGATTTTAAATTAAAAAAGCCAGGTGCTTGACACCACGCACGTTGGATGGCTAAAGCAATATATTCGCTAAAAATATTTTTATGTAGAGATGCGTTTGGATTGAAAGAAAAAGAAGTGGCGAACTTTCATTCTTTATGTAAATTTATTGTCTTTGTATATTTGGAACCGTGGTATACATCTTCTTTACCCATTGCTGCACCAAATAATGATTCAAGGTTAATCAAATCATTAGTAGATTATAAAGATATAGACCAACACATATCTGACACTACACTGAATAAATTTAGGAATCATCTATGGTATCTGTCACCTGAACTTCGTATGCTTTCACTGTTTGATACAGATGTTGCAGATAGTGTAAAACGCAAGATGATCAAAACGTTAAATAACGAAGATATGGATCCTGAAGAGGAAACGCCTAAAAGATTTGATGCATCTGATATCGGCATCAGGATGCATCAATATTGTTTTTTCTTTAGTGCTAATAGGCCCTATAGACGGAGATATAGACATTTCTTAGAAAATATAGAGAAAAAAAGTGTTTATAAGAACTTCAATAGCTAAACAACTAAAAATTTCACAGGAAAACGTATAGAAAATAGAAAAAAGTAGAAGTTAAGAGCTTCATTTTAAGCCTTATTGCATCAAAAAAACTTCTGTAGTTCAAAAGTTGTGCCTAATTGAAAATTACTACAGATTTATTAATATTTTTAGCATGTAATATACGATCAATTTTTTACCCTATTTTATTAGCATTTTTCAATTGCCTGTAACTTTTGAACCATATGAGATTTTTTAATGCAACAAAGCTTAAATTAAAGTTTTTAACCTGTACTCTCTTTTATTTTCCATACAATTTTCTGTAAGAGTTTTAGTTGTTTAGTTATTCAAGTTCTTATAAAGACTTCTTTTCACTACATTTTCGAAGAAATGTTTATATCTCTGTCTATAGGGCTTATTAGCACAAAAGAAAAAACACGGGTTCATTTTTTTTAATCGAATAATCACATCTTGCAGTTTCAGTCGAATCCGTTTCCCGGAGGTCAAATACTCTCCTTGTTAGAGTCTCGAGAAAAACTGAAGAAACTGATAGTTGTAAATGATTGCGCAGAAAGAGCTGTTCATTTAACTCAGGAGTATGTAAATCAAGCAGCAATAAATGAAGATCAAAAACAATACATGCTCCAGTTCTTAGATGAACACAAAAAAAATTTATTAGTTAGTGCTGATAAAAAAAAATTCCTTAAAAAATTAAAAATTGATTAATAGATAATTAAATTTTATTGATATATAAAATGTAATTTTATAAAGTTTAAAGATAGGATACATTTTTGTTATATTTTATAATAAAAATCTTTTTTAAAGAGAATAATTGAAAATTCATTTACCATAAACCAAGATTCACTCACAATTCAAAATATAATTTCCAAAATTCATTGAAATTCAATTGATCAAAAATTTGATTAATAACTAACATCTCCAATTTTCAAAACTTAAAAGTTTGTTTTCTTCTTTGCTCGTTTTTCAGACATATAGAAGTATCGGAATTACTAAAAATTATTATATATAAAATCAAAATCTAAAATTTAGTTACTTCATAAATTTATAGAATAGTATGGTTGCTCGAGTACGTCTTGAATTTAAAAAAACTTATAAATATCTGAATTTGCTATTCGTAGATTTCATAGTTTGATTTTCTTATCAACTTCAAATGGTCATAACTCTGATTCTAGAAACTTTTAAAAAGCAAATTGTAGGTTTTTAGGTCCACTTTTGATTTATTGTTAAGACATTACTCAGTTATTTAAAGAAATTGCAGAAAAAATTGAAAAAGCGAAATTAAACCTGAATTTCTATGATTTCTGTAAATTAAAACTTTAATATTAAATCGGATTTATATTCTCAAGCTCTAAATTTGCTATAAAATATTTCAATTTCCTACACATAAAAAGTTTGAGTCATCATAATAAGAAAAAAAATTTTTTTAATCATCTTAGAATGCCTATACGTAAAAATAGGGTGAAAATAGTAAAAAAAAATATTTTTCGAAAATTGGCACTGTTCAAACTCTTTTAAAATAGGATTTCCATGTTTGGTTTTTAGTTTTGGATAATAAACTTTCGAATGAAGGCTTGGGAACTGATTTTCGAACAACTTGGTAAATAACTGCCACCCTAATATGTATGTACCAACATCTTTCTTCACTTATTCATCAGTAAGTTCTCCAAGCAGTGTACCGATCGGCAAATCGTGATTGTCGTTTTTACTGACATAGAAAGCTGAGTCTGTGTCGAAGTCAGTGCACGCAATCCTAGTTTGTTCAAATGCTGTTCTGCAAGCTGCAATCACAACGCTTGTCTTGCGTGACTGCAAGGAAGCTTCATCCTGATACTGTCAATTCATGTACATTACCTGATCGTTGACTGGGACGATACTGTTTACAACCACTTCAGCATTGGCAAGTAGTTCTGTCAATCTTACTGACTCTGTAACAGCCTCTGTTTTAACCATATTCTCTCGTTGCACGAGCTTCCCCCATAACGAGTTTAAACATATTTTAGCCACCGACCTTAAACCCGCATTAAAATTTATATCAGTTCTACTCAAACGAATACGCTCTTCACGTTCAAAGTTCTTCATATAACGCTCCTTATGATCTTCGGTGATACGTTCTGACGGGTCACCAGAGGCCTCGGTTTTTTGCTTAAAGAATTTATCGATGTACTCGGTGAAAATACTACCTATTCAAGTCACAGAGTTATATTGTTCCATCTCATATTGCCATATTTCGTAAACGTTTTGAGTCACGTATCCCATTTCTACAGCAAAAAAGAAAATGCAATAATACAATTAATATACAGACCATTTTGAAATTTTCAAAAGTATTTTTAGGTTATGGTTAAGGCTCGTAAGGTTCTATATAGTCACTAAATATATGCGTTTTACCGTCCTCTTTCACCTTGATTTGGAATTTTGGAGAACCATTAGGAATTCACCCAATTATAGCAGAAAAACAAAAAAACACGTTTTTGAATTTGTGAAGCCAATTTTGAGACTAGGAATCTGAAACTTTCAGGATCTTAGTTTTTTGACAAGCCAACAGAATAAGCAAAGTTTCAGGGAAATCTGAGTTAAGGCCATTTTCACATACTTATTCGGCTATACTCTATGTCAATTATGCAACAGGATGGAACATGTGATAAAAACTTGCAATACAAACGCTAACATGAACCTTTCGTGTCAGTTATGCAACTGGTCAGGACACACAGCTAAAATGTGTCAATTTTAGAATACAAATAACTACAATATAAAGACATGCCAATATTGCAAGGCAGAAGGACATTCAATGGAAGAATGTAAGAAACGTCAGTATAAAGAAAAAATTGGAAATGATCAAGGTGTCTCCGCAACAGCAGAGACACCAAAGAATTCAACGCGCTCGACATATCTTTTCACAACAAAAGAGAACGACTTGGAATTTCTACAGTTTCCATAAATTTGACTTGTTTATTATTACCGTATATTGCAGTAATACTAAGGAGAGTACTAATGAATCTAATGTTAGATTTAGGATCTCAAGGTAACATCATTAAAATTGGAATATTACCTGAAAATTCAAAAATTAACTATGACAGCATAGGTAGTTTAAAAGGTATTACTAGTAAACCTGAATTAACTAATGGAACTGTTAACATAACTTTAGCAGGATCTTTAGCCAATTTTCACATAGTAAATTTTCACACACTTGAGATTCCCTATAATGGAATTCTGGGATCAAATTTCTTTAAGAAAACCAAATTAATTATTGACTTTTATAAAAAGATAATAAGAATTAATGAAACTATTATGGCCTTTCAACAAAATAAAAAAGATAAAAGCAATATAAACCTATCTAAGATAGTAAATATTAATTAAGATATAAATGATTGCTCACCATTCATTCAGATTAAGAATAAAAAAACAGTGGACAAGGAATACTTTTAGACGACTCTGGTTCGGAAGGAAGGGTAGTAAAAAAGGGCTTAATTCCAGATATGCATAAAATTGAGGTATCGCGTCAATGGATATTTGACCGAATTTCTCTTGGTGGAATTATAGGAAAAGGTGTATTTGTCTATATAGACGACATAGTAATTTATGCTCAGTCATTAGAAGACCACAAATGATTGTTCGATCAAGCGATGGATTAGTTGAGAAAATTTAGTTGGAAACTTGAACCCGCAAAATGCGAGATACTTAAAAAGAAAGTCAGATGCTTTGGGAACATAGTGAGTGAGGATGGATTAAAACCTGATTTAAAAAAATGGAAGCTGTTAAGGAATTTCCTCATTCCAAAACATTAAGAATGTTAGGCAGTTTTTAGGTCAAGCTGGCTACTATAGAAGATTTATTAAGGATTTCGCTAAGATAGCTAAACCATTGACTCAAATCTTACAAAAGGATCAAATTTTTGAGTGGAACGAAAAAGCGGAAGAGCCTTTTAACATATTAAAAAATATACTGTGCACAGCACCTTTACTGCACTTTCCTGATATGACGCAACCATTTATCATTACTACTGTTGCGTCGAGATATGCAGTGTGAGGCATATTATCCCAAGGGAAAATTGAAAGTGATAAACCAATTGCTTACACTTTACGTGTACTCCGAAGGCCTGAGTTACATTACGATACGTATGAAAAGGAAGCACTCGCAGTAATACAGGCAGTATCAACTTTCAGACCTCATATCTTCCGTCGAATTTTTACCACAGTAACAGATCACCAAATGTTAGTATGGTTTAAAACAACCGATTTAAAAACGATTACCAAGTCGTTTATAAACCTGGAAAAATCAACCTGAATACAGATGCATTGTCAAGAAATCCAGTTGCGACAGAAAATGTTAATGTTATTACTCGCAGACAAAAAAACTGCAAGAATTGAGAAGTTGAAAGCATGACACACAAATCGATACAATCACTTGCAAATAAAGGTAAAAAATGCATTACAAAACAAAGACAAATCAATTATGCTGAAAGCAGTGACAGCAGTGATTACGAAGCTGTTAAACAAACTAGACCAATTTTCGAAAGAAAATCTCAAAGTAAACCAAGAATCAACCCAAAAACTCCTTTAAGTCAAAAAACTAATACAGATACGGATCTCAGTTCTTCGGACATTGAATCCGATAACGAAAACCCTAATAAAACCCCAATTGAGGAAGAAATTCAAAAGGAATCTGAAAGTACCACAGGAAATAAAGTTACAGATTTTAAGACAGATTCATATGGTCATAATGACATAATAAAAGCAAAAGAATTATTGTCTTCTAAAAAACAACAATAGTTTATTTTATTAGTAACGGTACCCCTTTAGACAAAGGTGCTAAAGAGCTCCAAAAAATAATAAAATACCTGAAAAACTAGTATTAGAATATTGCTCAGTTCAGAAAACTAAAAGAACAGGTAACAAAAGTTTGTTCACTTTGTGTATTAGAGGAGAAGAATGTGAATCACAAGCAGTAGTGAAACTAAACATTCACAATACTCTCAACCAATTAGAAGATATCCTTTTAGAAAATAAAATTACAGAAATAAGTTTAGCCAAAAGTGCGTAGATTGATGTCATTGCATGGTTAAACGCTATAGAGCTAATAAAATTTGTATTAGCATACAAAAATCAAGGTCATTATCTGCAAGGATACCTTAAAATATGTTTCCACCGAAAAAAGAAAGGATATATTTACAAACTACATGCATCACCTATACACGGTCACAGAGGAGTTTCTCAGACGTATAATCGCATCTGTCAAAACTACTTTTGGGAAAACATAAAAGAGGACATTCAAAAACGCATCCAGAAATGTTTAGAATGTCAATTAAAGAAACTAGTAAGGCTAAAAACAAAACAGCCTATGATAATTACTGATACACCAGGTTCGGTGTTTGATAAGGTGGCTTTAGACATTGTAGGGCCGTTACCAAAAATCAAGAATGAGAATGAATACATATTAACCATGCAAGATCAATTATCTAAATATTGTCTTGCTGTCACATTACAAAACGCTCTAGCTACAACTATAGCAGACGCATTTGTAAAGAAATTCATCTGCACTTTTGGAGCATCAGGAGTTATCCTGACTGATCAAGGTTGAAATTTTTTAAGCCCTCTCCTAAAAAGTATAACAAAACGTTTTAAAATTAAAAGAGTAAAAACAACAGCATTTCACCCTCAATCCAACGGCTCCTTATAGAGATCTCATTATGCGTTGGGCAAATTTTTAAAACAATATGCCAACACAAATGAAGAATGGGACCAATGGGTAGATATATCCATGTTGAACTACAACATTTATGTTCAAGAGAGCACTAAACACATGCCGTATGAAGTAATTTTCGACAGATTAGCTCGTTTACCTTCGGGAGAACCGTTACGGCACGATGATTTATCACCCACTTATCAGGGTTATATTAAAGACTTAGTAGTTACATTAAAGATTTAGTAGTAAGATTAAATAGTATTAGAAATTTAGTTTATAATAATTTAGTAAAATTTAAGGATGAAAATAAAAAATATTATGGCTGAACAATTAATCCAAGAAATTTAAAAATCGAGGATCATGTTTTTTTACTTAAAAGCCCTAAGCCTGGGGATATATAGATCTCGGGAATAAAAAAGGGAAAAATTAAGAATTTTTTTTGTTTTCTATTTCTTTTTTCAAGGGAATCAAATAACGAATACCTTACTCTGTTTCAGAATGATTAAGCTGATATCTTTAATACTACTTATTCAGCCAGCATTAGGAATAATCGGCTACGATTGTGGCGCAAGAACTTTAAACATCACATTTCTTCCATTACTAGAAGTAGGATCATGCGAAATACCGAAAAACAGTTTAAATTTGTATGAACCGTGTATACGATTATTACAGATAGACCAATTCATTGATATTACCGCGATCCAATGTAAGATTGAGTATCGCAAGACCATATATTAATGCGGTATGCATTCGTATGTATCCGTAGTAGATCATGGACACAACAAGTATATCAGGGAAACAAGCAAAAAAGCTTTTTCACAGTTATATAGTACCGGAACTCTTAGTTTAAATTAAAGACATGAATTTTATGGTATTAAAATTTATCATACCACTATTAGGCCGATAACATTTGCCGGTCACTTAGGAAATGAAGAAACTTGCAACGATGTGGCTTATGCAAGATCCCTATGGATCTTGGAGTAACGTAGTAGTGCAAGGAACTATAAGGATACCCGTAAAGGAAGTCATGGCTAGAGGAAGCTTGGAAAACAATAGAATCCACACACCCTCAGGTACAAGCTGCATGCTATCTGATGCAGAATGCCTCGATTTTGAAGGTGGACAAACCTTCTGGAATCCTCTACCAACAGATCAATGCAAGTTTCCCAGTTACAGTATCCTGTATGAAGGATTCGTTGAGAAAGTGGTCGATCCCAATAGAAAAGAACAAACTGTATATTCCATTTCTTCAAGCGATGTCACTTTTTCATTAGCTGCGAAAACGAAGGATTCTGTCTGTGGATGTAGCATAGTCTTAACAGAACACCCAAAATTAGTTATTTTTGAAACAATTTGCAATGGAGAATCCTCCGCTAAACGCAAGGGAAAGACCATCGATAATTTAGATATATTCACTTATGTGAACTCGAAATTTGTATTTGCAGAGCGACATATTAAGACTCAGATCAAACAATTATATTATCATGTTATTTAACCTTTCAGAAAACCCACATGAAAATATATAGATACAGCATCTTCAGCAACCAGCGGTATTTATACCGAAAAGGACTTAAACGAATTAAACGATTATATTATGTTCCTGATAGAAAGATCAGCTCTGTTAAACGAAATTGCCAGAGAAATACATGGACATCCATGAACGGACCACGAGGGAACAATTGGCAAACTTCTGAATGAAGGTGTCATGGAAAGAATCATCGAATCTACATGGTCAAGAATGTGGAAAAGGTTCACTGATTTTGGCATTGCTAGCGCAGGTGTCATAGTAATATTTATCATATTACAATTAATAAAAATGATAGTGCACATAATTATTAATGGTTTGGCATTACATAGAATATATGGCTGGTGGATTCACATGCTTGGAGTACTTTTGACATCCATAGCACAGTTATATCTATATATATATATATATATATATATATATATATATATATATATATATATATAAGTGATCCAGTACCTAATCAGACTTCAAACTTGAATAGAAGATCGACTGATGAAGAACAAGAAGTAGAATTAATGCCACAGGTATCAACAAACAGCAATAACGACGACAAACAACTGACGGCAGCAGCCCACGCTCATAAACATAAAAAAAATGTTTCTTCACCTTACTAACATGAAATTATACGTGAATTGATTCGATATTTGTATTGTATCTATAACACTGGGGCATTATCTTCAAGAAGGAATAATTTACAATTGAGCAGTCGATTGCTAGCTATTCTTTAAAATTACCTAGCAACCGTTCAAGGCTGGGGGTGTAATATCCTCCTCTAATTAGGTAGTTATTTTTATTTTGTTTTGTTTCTATTTTTAAACCTCCTTAAATGATAAAACTTAAGATTAAGATTAAGGAAAACCCAAAGGAAACCTTTTATATTAATGTAGACCTTTCGTATTAATTTTGCGTTTTTCTTTCTGTCAATAAAATTTTACAATCATAATAAAACAGTAGTAATTTAATAATAAAATTAGTATTTTAAATCCACATAAATATTTCTTAATTTTAGAATAGTCAGAAAATCGTCTTACAAGGAAAGTACCCGACTCTCGGGAAACGGATTTGACTGAAACTACAGGATATGATTTTTTGATAAAAATAAATGAACCCGATTTTTCTCTTTTCTTTGAATATATATTATTAATAATTATTAATTTTTGAATCATTGATGCAAATAAATTAACGTTATAACTCATGTAATTTTTAACTAATTGATTTAAAATTTTTACATCTTAACATTAGTAATATTTTTAACAAGAGTGCATTATTAAGAAATAATTAACAATGAAATAAAAGATTTTTAATTTTTTTTTTATAAAGTAAAATTATTCGAGAGTCAAGGCAACCAGTGAGCTTGATGCTGGGACACTTGACCTTTTCCTCTTCACTTAATTTTTTTCTCTCCACCCAACCGAAGGTCTTTCTTACGATAGAATAAGAATGAATAATAATTATTAAATACGTTTTAAATAGTTAATAAATGAAAATTTTATCCATATAAAAGAAATTAAGAATTTTTTTTCCTCTTCAGTTAGATATGCGATGATATATAATTACCATAAATTTTTACAGTCAATTAAGACTATAATTACACTTTTATTTTCGTTTTTTTATGTTATTTCTTAGCTAATTTAGTAATATATATCATTTTAGTTTATAGTTTTTTTATTAATAATAATTTTTAATTTTTAATATTTCTTTAAGGGTAGGAGAAAATTATAGACCAGGGAAGCAATATGAAAGCTTATTGCTTTAACTCTTCCGTTATCTTCTATATTCTCATCTTTAACTCTATATTCTATATTCTTATCTTTAACTCTCCCCCTATGATGTTTTCTCTGTCTTACGGATATTAAATTTGTAAGATTCTAAGAAATTATGTAATAAACAAACCAGTAAGAAGGAACTCAATAATTTTCGGGTATAAATACCCTGATAATGTATTTTTGAACACACTTCTATTTTTCAATTCTACGAATAGTCTACTTGACTATATACGGACCTTTTGAGGTTTTTCAAAGTTTTATTAAAGTCCCTTTACAAAACTAAAATTTTTTATTTCAATTTTTCAAATTCTAACTTAAAATATTCTCATACCACACAAAATATTTTACAAGTCAAGTGGACTTCAAATATTTTGTATTCCAAAATTTAAAGGTTTTTATTGGATTGTTTAAAGAGAGTTTGTACGAACAATTTATTTGGACGTTACAATGTCATAGTGCGTCATCCCGCTCCTAGTACCGCTCAGAAGTCATTAACCTCTGGAAGGGGTCGGGAGTGGGGGTTTGTTATGATGCTCCATAGTGGTACCTATACTACTTATGGATTCGTTTTTTTTCATCTAAAAATTATATCCTGCAGTTTCATCCAAAACCGTTTCCCGGAAGTACGGTGCACTCCTTGTAAGTGATGCCAAAAATAAAAAACAAAAAATTTTATAATAAAAACTTGAATCCACCTAGAAAAACTCATAAACTAACAAAATCTTTTTGATTTTACGCTTTGAGATTATCCAGTGACGATTTATGATGTCCACCATAAAGTGCATTTTTTTGTAGAGTCTATCAATATTGATCACCTGAGGCTCATTTCTGAATATTTTGCTGTAAAAATTTTACAGAATATTCTTGAAGCATTACTTAATATGTGTTTTTTTAATTAGAAATAAATTAATTTAATCATGTTTTTGAAAAAAATTCACAAAAATATGCTTCAATTACAACTTTTAACCTGTACATCCTCCTAAACATAAATGTCATGTATTAAATTCGATATCTGAAAATTTTTTTATTGAAGCAATAAATTAGATAGATATGATATTATCTACAGAGATTTACGAGATTTCCCAATTCAAAAAGTCATTGTCTACATTTAAGAAACCTTGTCTAAATGATTTTTTGTTCTTATCTATCACTTTAGATTTAAATTCTTGTTGAGTAGCATATCTACTGCAGTTATGCTTTTTGGATTAGGAAAATGACTTAAGCATAGACCTCGAAGACAAATGAAGAAAATATTTGTAATAATAGAAGTGTATGTCATCAAATTAGAAATCTTATTATCATTGTGATAATTTTGTTATTATCATGTTTGGAAGATTTAATAACTAATCTTCTACAAATAAATTTCGATAAATTTATAAATTCGAAAATAAATTTAATCTTTATTTTAAACATTTAAAATTAGTAAATAATATACAATGAAAATTGAATAATTAATTATAAGCATTACATATTTAATCAGAAAAATATAAAACCTAAGATAAGGCAACAACTTTTGCAAATGTTTGTATAAATTTAAAAGCACGTTGTAATAAATAATCATTTTCGATACGAATAAGAGAAAGTGATTTAAACCTTGTGTAAATATTTGCACTTGAGCGAAGTGGGGATGAGAAGTTCACACGAGGTTAAAATCATTTTCTCTTCCAAACGAGGAAGAAAATTTTTGCGTACGACATCCAAAATCTCGTTTTGAGATACGTATTTTTATACGTGCGTGCGTAAAAACAAACTTTGCTCACGGAGAGTGGGAAAATTTATTTTTGCAAAGTATGAGCAATAATTGTACAGCACTTGTGCTTTACACATATTTGATTATTATTACTACTTCAAATTTCAATAATTTTAAACATACATTGAGCATTTACCAATAAAACATTTATCCACAGGTCTGGCAAGTAATTTTGTTAATATTTATAAAGATTTAAAACATTTTCGAATATTTAAAAATAAGTTTAAAAAACTAGACGATGAGAAGTAATATAAGTTCATCTGTGTAATTTAACATGTAAAACATCCCCAGAATAAACAACTTGTAAATAAAAAAAAATTTGAAAAATTTATTCAAAAGTTGTAACGTTTGGCTTTTTGGGCTAGATAACTCGTTGAGGTCGGCGGCATCAGACTTTAACTTTTACCTGAGGGTTGATGCTGAAGAATGATTTGTCGGTAAATTTGAATAAGCAAAAGTTCAGAACTTATAAACTAAATTGATTTTTACTGAATTTAATAATAGAAATAAAAGCGAATTTAATAATAAAAAGTGAACTTTAATAAAAGGCATGCACTGTAATTAATAAAAATTAAAAAAATGAAAAGAATTTACTATTGCATTTGAATAATCAAATTAATGAAATAAGTAAGCTTTAAACTAAAATGATAAACGACGGAGCAGATTACAGGGAAGGTTAAGTGGAACTGGTAAATGAGTAGGAGTCGAGCGATATATATTTTTCACAATAAATATTCTTTCCATTTATTGAGTGAAACTTATAACTAATATAAGAATGATTAATTAGAAAAACTTGGAAAATGGCCGGAAACGGTGGCGAGCAATATAAATAATCAAAACAAACTAAGATTCAATTATATCTTCAGGCAGTCGGTATTTGTTTTTACCAGTGATGCGGTTCAGACAAAAATCATACTTATCATTAATAATTTCTGATCGGCATTAGTTACGAAATGAAAAAAGAACTTAAACGGTATTTATGACTATATACAGATTATAGGCTGTGGCATTACCGACGAGCAGTGCGGCCGGAATCCACTTTAAGGGGGGAGCCTGCTTTAGAGGCTTCAAAAAATCGATGTTTAAGAGGATTTTATTGTAAAGGAAAGAAATGTCTGATTAAAATGAAACTTTTAGAGTTTATCCTTATATATTTGAAAAGTCTTCTCAAATTTTTTTAGTATTTTAGGTTCACCTAGAAGAGAATTTAATCCCGAATACAACGCATTTTGACTCGTTTCGATAGGACGTTTACTTTTTTTCCGCGTGTCAAAGTTTTCGTTCACAAAAAATCGTAAATTTCTTGAACTGACCCTGTTAATATGCTAATCAGCGATTTCTGCCCCATATAACTGCCCTTCAGACTCTTCAAAAATTTGGTTTTCGGTCAAATGCTCCATTCGACGGGCTGTTCTGGCCTCTTTGGTCGCCAAAGAGGCGCGCCTGTTTTGACGCGTAATGCGCTCCTCGTTCGCTTTATCGCAAAAATTTTTGCACTGGAGCCCAATTTTGAAGTCTAATAAGTGCATAGTTTTTAATACTGCACTGTAGCCTTCATTAAACATCCCTCCAGCGATGAAAGCAGCAGTCTTAACTATTTTAATCCCCGAATGAAGGTGTTTGGGCGTCATGCGCCATACGGTTGAATTAAATGACTCGTTAGCATTCTGCGTATGTCCACCCAAGCTATACATTACTCCAAATTTCTCGATGGATCTTGAGAACATTTCGGTGATCGAATCAACTTCCTTCTTTCCGGCGGAGCCTGCGTGATTCGAAGAACAACTTTCTTCATGGGTTTCATACCATTCTTCATACTCGTTGTCGTTCAACGTATTTTTCTTGAGAGTACAGATATGACAATATCCGCTTTTAACATCGAGATCAATCACTTTGCCACTGTAGTAGCCAATAAGTGTAGTTACACCGTACAGAGAAGTGAATCCACGTTTCTTCCACGATCCATCGCCCGAAAATTTCAAATGATCAGCTGGTCTTTCATTTTACACATTTAGTTGTTTTTCCTCTTCGACGACACTTTAGCATGCACTTTCAAACATCGTTTTCGATGTTGTATACAGATGTTCCACGATTTTGTCATACGTCGATTTTGCTAAGCCTGTGCCTTGAGATAAATAATAATAATAATGATAATAATAATAATAATAATAATAATTTCTTCTTGCCTTTGTTTATGGTTAGTGTGACGACAAAAATCTGCAAACAGACGGCCGGGAGTTTCTTGAGCTTGTAAAAAAATAAAAAACAGGCAGAAGAAAAACCATGGCTTGTGAGGGGTACTAGTAAGCGTCTAGCGACTTTCTAAATATCGTGTACCACTTATCCGACGAATGATAGTCATCTGACGTGTAAGCAATATTCTAACCATTCTATTAGGGCGTTCACCCACCCCAGAATCTGTTTATCACATTACATCAGGGTGGCGCCGGTTTTTGATCGTTTTAGATCTTTTTCCCCTGGTTTTATTCTGACTAGATTCGTTTCCTTAACCTAAAAAGTATTTAAAAAATAAATCTAACGTATTCCATTCTAACATGCATACATAGTTACGCGCGCGAAAAACTTCAGTTCAGAGTGAAGTCCGGTGAGTCACCCACGCGACACACATTCCTTGGCAGTCTAAAGCAATGCTCTAGGAGGGTCGACTTTGTTCCCCAATAAGCATTTATACTTTTGACGATTGCATAATCGGAAAGGCAATATCTGCCTATAGGACTGGCTCTGTAAAGGGGAGCAAAATCAATCCTTTTTATATCAGTCTTGTTTCTCATGGACTAGAAACGGTCTTATCCTCCACGTGAAGCTAGTCTATCTACCGTCTGACTAACGCTCACTTTCGGATGCGCACGATACATTTTGTACATGGAGGAAGTGAACCCGCTGACACGTTGACCTCCCGCGACACTCAAGCAACATCAAAATTTCGCACTTTCGCTGTCTTATCACACATTTATGTGGTGCACGATTTGTTTTCCTCATTCAAGAAGAATCCTTATCGTCACCTTCGTAACCTGAATCTATGGAACTGGCTAATGTCTCTTGGTTATGCAGAAACATCAGCATGGCTCCCGTGGTATCATTCGTACTCCAATTGATCACCCTGTCTAAATACGCTTTCTTTTTTCTTAGAATGCTTTTGACAAAACGTATCATAGCATTCCATTTTTCTTCAGCCAAGATCATTTCATTTACGATCGTCTCTGGCATTAGTCGTCCGACTATTTCCTCAACCTGGCTTCTTTCTTCGTTCCACTGATAGCAGCCGAAAAACGTATGATACGCATCATCACGATCAGCAAAACAGAAGATGCAGCCCCTGTTCTGAGACTTTCCCATTTTACTGAGATAGGAGCAGAAGTATTCGTAGTTACTGAGGAACTGGGTAAGGTAATAATTTACCTCCCCGTGCTTTCTTCCAACCCATGCGGCCAGCTCCCTAATAAGAACATGAGTCCATCGGCCGTCTTTCTTCTGATTCCATGTTCTTTGTCAGGATTCCAAGGTTACCTGTCTTTCTTCCTTCTAAATTATTGCAGTTTTTTCTTCCTGTTTCTTCCGTTCGTAGGTTCATTTGCGTTCCATCGCCTGTAATTCGATCATGATGATTCCTGCGATGACTAGTACGACGGAACCCGAGACAGTATGATAGGCGTTGGTGACTCTGAGAGCCCCTCTCCTTTGAACAGGAGATAATGTTTTTTGGTGCGTCTTTATTCCCATTGAGTCGGCCCATATTTCAGAGCCGTACAATAAGATTGACGCTGTAACTGGCATCAGAAGTCGTCGTTTGCTTGATTTTGGGCCACTGGTATTGGCTATAAGGCGACTTAACTGCTACGTTTTTTTCATCGCTTTGTTGGTGACGTATTTTAGGTGCGACAAAAAAGTTAGTTTTGCATCTAGCTTTATGTCAAGATACATCACCTTCCTTCTTGTCTGCACTACGTTTGTGCCTACTGCTATGGAAAACTCGATGTTGATGTGTAAAAGGTTAAAGGAACTATTTCTATTTTAGCCATCGCTATTTCGAGACTATGTTTTGTCATCCATTCGAAGATTCTTCGCATCGCCGTATTTAGTATGTGCTGAGCTATGTTTGCGTTTCGCGCGGTGATGACTAAAGCGACATCATCGGTGTAAGCAAATATTTTCACACCGTCCGGGATTGCGAGTCCAAGCAATGCATCGTACAGGATGTTCCAGAAGTCTGGGTCGAAAATCGACCCCTGTGCCTCACCTGCGCTGAGGTCCTTTTTACATCAGCCATCTTCTGTCTCATAGCAGAGGATACGGTTTTTCAGCTAGTTGCGTATCACTCGCATAAGGTATTCAGGTACATTAAACTCTTTCAACGCAGCAAGATGATCTAGCCATCTTGCCGAGTTGAAAGCGTTTTTAGTATCTAGCAGAACGGCAAAAGCAATGACATGGGAATGATGGTTTCCAGTCCATTTTTCTCTCGCAGTGATGGATTTCGAAGATGCTTATATGATATCCAACAGCCAACTTCAGAGTATATACTACAGAATATTATATTCTGCTTATACTCTAATTCTACGGTATACTCTGAAGTTGGCTAAAGGATATCCTAATATATAGATATACATAAATGTATAAAGCATTCTCGAAATCCATCACTGGTCTCTCGCCACTTTCACTACTTCTACTGCATCAACGGTAGACCGCTTTTCTCTAGTTGTCAGCGAGATTGCCAGCCATCTGTACAGCCCTTTGTAATCGCGGTTTTAGCAGCCTCTTATATAGCTTTCCTGCTTCAGCACAGTAACCTGTAGGATGATGGATGCCAGGGATCACCTCCCTTTCCTTTGTTGATCAGCACGAAACGTGCAACCTTCCAGGGGGTGCTAAATACACCCGTCTGGTGGCACGCGTTGTGCATGTTCAACAAAAGAGATGGGGCTTTTACCGCTATGCATTTGAGGACCTCGGATGGTATTCCGTCAGGGCCAGGTGCCTTCTTGTTCTCCATCGTTCTTGCAGTGATTTGTAACCCTCCGCTTGTAAAGAGCGGGATCTCTTCCAGTTCTTGTGTGCTCTCTTGGTGGATGCTAGAGAACAGGTGGCTTACGATGTTCGTCATAGTCTCTTCTTCGAATAACAATGTGCGGGCGGCGCAAAGGTACATTGGTCACAATCTTGAAGGCCAAGCCTCACACCTCTCTGTTGACGTCTTCGCTTAGGTCTTTCCAGCCTTGTGATTTGCTTCGGTCGATCTTCTTTTGAAGCAGTTAATGCATGTCCTCGTATTGTGTTTCTACATTTTTCTTGCTCTGAGGCTCAGAGCTTCTGGCCTAGTTTTAGCGATATCATTATTCCACCAATACGCAGAGCGCTCATGTTGACGCGACCCCTTGCATGGCATCGACGCATCACAGGCCCGGTGAATGAGACTTATCGTCTCGCTCACGAGTGCTTCTGCAGAGCTGGCGCTTTCGGTGGCAAGTGACGCATCCAGTAGATCATCATAACCTTGTTGCAGTACTTGGACAAGCTTTTCAATGTCGAGCTTGGCAGTGTTCCATCGGACCGGCCTAGACACTTTTCGCCGCAGTGATTGGGGTTTATCATTGATTTCAAATGTGATTTACTGGTGGTCACTTTTATTAAATGTCTCTAGCATCTTCCAATCTGATACTCTACATGAGAGATTTTCTGATGCAAAGAACGCATCTGGAATTGTACCGCTAGCACCTCGTCAGTATGTTGGTGTGTTTCCGATGTTTAGGACTGTTAGGCCAAGTCTGTCGGCGATCTCCATGATGTATTCACCTCTGCAACCCTGCATTGGCATTCTCCACTGCAATGCTTTTGCAATGAAGTCGCCTGCGACTATTACGTCGCCTTTCATTCTGTGAACAGCGTCTTCTAGATGGCCAGATCTTGCCTAAAGCTGTCTATTAGCGTGTAAGGTATGAAGTAGCAGCTGACATACGTGATGTTTTTGCTTTTAACCCACACGAAGCTGTTTCCAGCTCCGTCCACGTCTACTCTGATGTTGTTCGGGTCCACATAGATTGCTGCAGTGTCAAGCTTGTCTCTTAACCAGGTTTTAACTTCCCAGTTTATGTACTGTTCGCTTATGAGAAGCACATCAGCCTTTGTCTCAAATTTTATTTGAGTTGAAAGGCTGTTGGCTAGGTCGCTTCTATGTAAGTTTGCTTGGAGGACCGTTATACGGCCCATCATTGGCGTTTCTTGATTCAGTCTAGAGTCTCACGAAAGACTTTGCGCTGACCTGACCCAGGAATGTGTTTTCGTTCTGCTGGGTCTACTTCCCTCATGGCACATAATATGCACTAAGCATCAGTAGCCTTGCAGGCTGATCCCTTGCGACCGTCTTTGCGACACTTGTAGCACATCTTGTTACGATCAGGTCCCTGGCATTGGCATGCCTGGTGACCGTAGTTTAGGCATTGAAACAGCGCTGAACTTGTTGCTAACTTCTGATATGGCAGTTGGTGTAGTCGATCTTTATCCTCGTTTTTGAGAGCAGAAACACTGCTTGGTCCTGTTCCACCTCTACAATGGCCAAGCGTAGCGCTGTGCTGTTGGGGTTCGTTTGCAAATTGCTGAACTCTCCCACTTCCTTATCGGCTTCAGTAAAGACAGCTTTAACAGCCGTCTTCACTTCTTCTGCTGAGGCCAAACAATCGATATCTCTGATCTCGACCGCTTCCTTGGGGCACATCTCCTTGACGTTACCCGTTCCAACAACCGTCCTTATGAAGAAATCACTAGAGGTTTTTAGTCCCTTAGTGGAGCCCAACTTAATCAGGACATCTCCGGACCTTTTTTTCCTTATGCCTCTAATGTTATTCGTTGGGCGTTGGTTAATGAGATCCTACCGAATGTTTTGCAGGATGTCACTATAGAACTTACTTTCTCCTGACTTTATTAGGACGGCGGCAGACCTTTTCTTTGTCTTTCTCCTCTTCTTTTTTTTGGCAGCTGCTGTGCAGACTGCTCTGTCACTTTAGCCGATGTTCTGGCCACTGGTGGTTCAATGTTGGACTGCTGCGCTCACTGCTGTTGTTGTGGCGCTCATTGCTGCTACTGTGTTTGTTGTTGCAGCTGCTGCTTTTTTTGCTTTTTTGCAGCTCTAACTCCCTTCTGACTCTGTACAGTCTCAGAAGACTCATCTAATTCCTCAGCTCAGTCCTTCTTAAGAGGAGCTTGCGGTTCAGAATTGCTTCCTGAATCGAGCGAGTCCTCTTCTCTGAACCGCTTAACTGCGGCGTTTTGGTCACTTCCATCTGTTCAGTAGCCGTTCTTGCCGCAAGCAAGCGGGAATGCTTTCTCTTAAGGGCATCTACATGCTCGATGAGCTCTGGCAGATTGTCCTTCACTTTTGAGTTTATGTTAGGCATCGACCTAACAGCTGCCTGCATCAGCATGAAGATCTCGTTCATCCTCTGAGATGTCTCCTTGACTGTCAGGCAGGTGATCTCTACCCCTGGGTTCGTTGGGTGATCAGTCTGCGTTCTCTGTTCTTCTTTATTTTGGCTATTACTAGCCGCGTCTGTTTTATTTTGGTTTTTTTGTTGTTGATTCGACATAATATAAACGTTTTTTTGCCTTCAGGCGGTGCGCCGATCATGGGAGCTTTCATGTGCAGTGGAGCCGCTATCTCCGCCTGTTTGGATGCCCTTATTTAGAATGCCGCAGCTGAGATGCGGTTTTTGGGTGGTCAACCCTAGCGACACCTAGTGATTCTAGAAAAGATGTTACTGGTTAGGCCTGTGCCATGTTAATGCTAAAGGATTTACGTCACCCCTATCCAGTAGATGACGTCGGATCTGCGCCAATGCCTGACCTTAGACTTGAGGCTAGAAGTTCCGCAGTTCCCCTGTGCGAACTCGGTATAAGGAAAAACTGACCAGGTTATCCTTCGCACCTGCGCCCATTCCTACCTGACGCTAACCCCTCCATTGACTCCGTCAGATTGTGATAAGTCTCTCTCATTTAAACACGTGGTTTCACGGGCTCATTGCCAATCTCGACTATTGCCGCAATAGGACTTACTGTTTACCCTTATTACTAGCACAGAGGTTGAAAGTTTCCGTCCATGCTCTGAACAGTTGGAGGCCTGCTATCTTCTCCATGGCTATTTGTCGGGAATATCAATCAGGTGACTACCGCAGCTCATTCATACATGCATACATTCATACTGTATTGCTCCTTAGTACGCGGGTATTCATGTATCCTTGACTATCACCTAAGGATCGTCAGCGATCCGTGGATCGTGCTTAAGCTTCCGCTCACCACAACCTCGTAGGTGGACACTTACAAAGACAGCAACATGCAGAGGAACAATAATAATAATAATAATAATAATAATAATAATAATAATAATAATAATAATAATAATAATAATGATGATGATGATGATGATGCAACAAAACGAGTGGATTTTGAAGAAGAGCAACCAATTATACGTATAAATTATGAGTGGGACTATGCGAGTCGCGTAGCATGGCGCGGATATTCGGAACAAGCGGCGTGTGGTAGAGAAAGATTTAGAATCAGTGTGGAAGGAATGGAAATTAAAATAAAATCTTTTATTTCCTTAAATTAATAATTATTTAATCAATAGTAAGTAAATTTTTCTGTACTTTTACATTTTTTATAAATAAAATCATTTCAAACTATTTCAAATAATTATTTTTATTTGATCCCTGTTCACTCTCCTACTTCTCGACAACTTTTTAAAATTTCATTAGAATATATAATCACTTATCATTTCATAAAAGTCGTCATTTTTATTTCGACTTGCGTTAAGTACACATCGTGTAAAAATGGGACCGAATCAGGGAGAACCTACGTCAGGACTGACTTACACCGATAGAGCTTCTTCTACGGCGGAAGAGAAAAAACCTCTTATAAAGAAAGAGAAATCAGAATAAAATAACTAATATTCTGCAAAATATTCAATAAATACGTACTTGTTTCCTGAAAGAAAAGGATACGAAAAATATAAATAAACTTTATACTTATTTTTCAATGGTCCTTTTTAGGACCACCATTTTAATAATAACGTAGAATATATACACATAAATATATACATACTCTCTCTCTCTCTCTTTCTTTACCTAGTCGTTTACTTGTGTGCCCAGTGGTATGAACAGCCGCTATGTTAAATTCATTTACTTACACAGCATCTTCATACATCAACGAAAACTGTGACCTATTCATGGATTTTACTCAGGGCGTATTTTTTTCATTAAATTACGCTTATATAATAAAATAATAACAGAAAAGCGTTTAGAGTGGCAGAATACACTGACTAGGAGAGTGTCACACCTCCGGATCACGGATTTTGCTCAAGCTTCGGGATAAGTTTTTAGATGATAAAATATGAAAAAAGCTAACACTAATGTAAATCGATAAGATCATACGGGGTTTAACCCCACGACCTGAAATAAATGTTTAATAAATCAATCAATCAATCTCTCTCTCCCATTGACATCACCTTTTAATGGGTCATAATATCACTACTTTTTATGATTCATAAAATCACTACTTTTTATGGGTTATTGGGTTATAAAATCACGGGACCTACGATGGGGAGGATGACGTCTTCCGTCTTCCCATCATAGGTAATATACTACTAACGAGTAAAAATTAACCCAGTGCTATTAGCACACGCAAAAGCCCTTTCTAAAGCTACAGCTAAATACCCTCTCACAAGAGTTAAAGTCAAAGCTGTAACAATAAATAGCGGTATATATGGTGAAACTCTGGATAACATCATTTTAGGACAGTTATCAAAAGAATAATCATAGGGTTTGTTCAAAACAAGGTGTTTGACGGAGACCTAATACTCAATCCATTCAATTTTGATTATTTTAACATCAACTTTCTATGTTTGTTTGTTGATGGTGTTCAAATACCTTCAAAATCATTACAACCAGATTTCAAAGTAAAAAAGTTATAGGTTGATGCATATCATACTTTATTTAGCGGTACAGATGTCCATTTTCTCAATGAGAGAAATAAAATTACTTGAGAGTCGTATTCAAACGGTTTCTGTCTGTTTGCATTTGATATAATATCCGATTCATCTGCAAATGAATATACTTATTGGAATTGAATAAAAGATGGAAGTGTTAGACTCAATGTCCGATTTAGCGAACCTTTGACAAAAACCGTCATTTGTATAATTTATGCAGAAAACGATAACATTTTAGAGATTGACGCATCGCGACAATCAGATCTAGATTTTAACGGGTAAAGTTATCAATTGATGGCGCTTACAAATTTCATCGGATGGAAAGACATCGCCGTTACTTCTTAGTACAGCTTTAATCGTTGCAGGGGTCAGACAAAAAGTTAAATCATGGATGTAGTCGTGGATATTCAGTGTTTAAAAGATAGCAATAATAGAGTTGTTCCAAAGGAAGTCGCCATCGTAGCTTTGAATGATGATTTTAGTGGTCATTGGATTGTTGCATTGAAAAGCCGTGTGAACGCTTTCAGTAGAGGTGTAAGAAGGGAAAATAATTGGCTTACAGAACATCATCATGGTCTTGACTATTTTGACGATGATGTTATGGAGAAAGCTCTCTATCAAACGTTGCGCGATCTTACTCGGAAAGTTGGAAAAATTTACGTGGGAGGTGAACAAAAATGGTCAATTTTATACCGTATTACAGTGCGAGAAATTATAAACTCAGAATCAAATAAAGATTGCTTGTCATTTAATCAGCTACCATGGTTAAAATAAGTATTGTTTTAATCACGCTGTAAAGACACGTCATCTAAAATATACGTGTGCTTTAAGCAATGCGTACGACTTGAAAAAATTGTTATCTTCACAAGATTTGGAGCGCGATTCTGATTTTGTATTTTAACTATCTACATTTCTTTGCGATGAACAGCCTGGAGATAATGGAAATTTTGAAGGGTATACCGTCCCACGCTGTAGGAGTGTACCCAGCAGATCGGATTCCGATGAAATCGACAGCAATTTAGTGAACACTGACGGTCATACAAAACTTGGAATGCATTGGGTACGCATGTACGTTAACCGTAGTGGTTAACGTACATGCTAGGTATTTTGCCTCTGATACCAGGTTATATCGACGCTTGTTAAAGGTGTTAGTGTGTGCAGGAGAGATTGTTGATCTTGTAGAAACATTGTGCGGTGTTCGATATGGAGCTCAAATAGATGAATATTCTGCGGGCTATGTGAAACGAGCTGTACCCGAGTGTGATGATGATATAATTGCGTCGTTAATTACAAGTGTGGAACGTAGAAATCAAAGAACCTGAAAATTGTATTTTCAAAACCAAAATTATTCGTGTATTTCGCGAAATTACAGCGCATCATATTGATTCAATTGTAGCTGCGTTAAACGATGTTGTAGTTGTAAAATAATTATAAACGTATTCACTATATTTATAAAATAATATTATACACTACACTTATAACATATGTTTTGTTCGCATACATATACTGTAATTGTATCCACTATATATTTAATAAAATAATAAATGAAAAAATATAAATTATACTCACCATCTTCTTCTTTCTTGACCAATATTACACCTCATCCTAATGAAGTCGTTATTATTTTAAAGTTACAAAATATTTTTATCATTCAAATGAATCAATTCTCAATTTCGCTTGATTGATTTGAATAGTTTAATAAACTGCAATAATAAATTTCGAAATTTTTTTATATACATATTTTTATAAATATTATTAAAAAAGTTAGTAATCTCTAGATTAAATTATATGTACATATAACCACGTGACGTCACAATGACTTACTCAGCTCCTGATGCCACTCAGAGGTCATTCACCTTCGGGGAGGATCAGGAGTCGGGGTTTGTTGTGACGCGCCATAGAGGTATCTATACTACTCCCGTGTTTTTTCTTTTCTCTGAATAGGCCCCCTGAACAAGGGTATAGATATTCTTTTGAAAATATAGTAAAAAGAAGCCTTTATAAGAACTTGAATAACCAAATAACTAAAACTTTTACAAAAAAATACAAAAAGTTAGAATGAAGCACAAATTAAATGTTTCAATTTAGGCTCTGTTGCTTTAAAAAAGCTTTTGTTTTTCGAAAGTTATGCTTAAGAGCAGGCCGGATTCGCTGTCCTTATCTAATTGAGATTTTTGTTATTTACTCAAGTATTAATCGGTGTATCTGCAACTTGAAGGTTGTGCGAAATAGATATTATTATTATGAACATCTATGCACAAGAAAAAAGATTTCTACCGCTTTATTTTTGAGAAAAGTAAGGAACGCTGAAGTAAAAGTTTATATTTATAATATTTTCGCGTTCCTTACTTTTCTTAAAAACAAAGCGGTAGAATTTTTTTTTCTTGTGCATAGATGTTCATAATAATAATATCTATTGCGCTTAACCTTTAATTTGCAGATACACAGATTAATACTTGAGTAAATAACAAAAAGCTCAATTCTTACTCGGTCGGTATCAGATTCTACTCTGGCCTGGTCTTAATTAAATATTACTACATATTCACTTAATATTTGTAGCATATAAAATATGATCAATTTCTACGCTTTTTCATTAGTATATTATAATCGCCTATAGCTTTTGAGCTACAAAAGTTTTTTTAATGCAACATAAGAATCTTACAAGGAGAGTGTTTCACCTTCGGGTCACTGTTTTTGCTCAAATTTTGGGAATGTTTTCTGGATGCAGAAATATGAAGAAAGCCAAAATTTTAGAGGCCAACGCTCAATATTTCCCTAGTTACAGGCTATCAAAGAAAATCACTAAAAAAGTTATTAGATTTTCAAACGCATATAGTTTCTCAGAATCATTAGCTAGAAGCTTAAACCTTTTTTTAAATGAAAGCTGAGCTCAAATCCTTTCGAAATAGTAGTTATAGCACATCGAAATATTATTTTTTTCTAAAGTTATAGCATAATAAAGATTGAACCCAATTTTAGCATTTATTATTAATTAATGTTTTAAACAAAAAATTCAGGTCCAATCTTTATTATGCTCTAACTTTGGGAAAAAATAATATTTTGAGATACTATAGGTGCTATTTCGAAAGGATTTGAGCTCAGCTTTCATTTAAAAAAAGGTTTAAGCTTCTAGCTAATAATGCTGAGAAACTATGAGCGTTTGAAAATCTAGTAACTTTTTTAGTGATTTTCTTGAATGGCCTGTAACTAGGGAAATATTGAGCGTTGGCCTCTAAAATTTTGGCTTTCTTTATATTTCTGCATCTAGAAAACATTCCCAAAATTTGAATAAAAACGGTGAACCGAAGGTGAAACACTCTCCTTGTTAGTTTTTTGGTGATTCAAGTTCTTATCAAGGCTCCTATCCACAATGTTTTTGAAGAAATTTCTATATCTAAATGTCTAAGTGGCCTATTCGATAAAAATAAAAAACAAGGGTTCATTTTTTTTCATAAAAAAATTATATACTGCAGTTTTAGCCAAATTAGTTTCCCAGAGATGGGGTGCTCTTCTTTTTATGAGTCAAAAAAGTGAAATTTTGAAAAAAAATGTTAAAATTCAGCACATTTGTTATTGTAAAACAAAAAATAATAAAAAAAAAAGAAAATCTTGACGTTGATACCTCATAAAGTGTGTAGAGAAAGTCTGTACAAAATTTTAAGAGAATCGCTTCAATAGTTTTTGAGATACAGTGTCCACCGACTTTAAAAATAGTAATTTTGAGAAAAATGCATTTACAGATTAAAATAATTTTTTTTCCAATTATACAGAATTATTAATTCCAAAGCTGTTCCTGTCTATTTTCATTAAAAAAAATAAATAATTTAAAAACTACTACTTGCAATCCCCTCTCTTTTGAGGAGGCTCATGTGCTCAGCACCGTACGTAGTCAGGGCCTCGCAAAAAGGAACCAAATATTATTTTGGTATGATAAATAATTTTCATAAAAAGTATAAATAATTTATCATAATAGTTTTAACTTCAATTAAATTTAGTTATATATACAAAATATCTCTGTTTCATTAAATTTAGTTATATATACAAAATAACTCTGTTTCAGATAAAAAATAAATAGTTTTTGTCATATTTGCAGATCGCGACCCCTTCCCCCTCTCGACAGCATAAAGAAAATGACTTTTTCACTATTTATTTTTTTTTCTATGAATTTAGTTGGTAAAAAAGCCTCAAGAAAATCGTACTTATAGTTTGAATGGTTACAGATCATGTAGAATTTTTTCATTAAGATTTGATGATGCTATATAACCTAAAAGGATGGAAAAAAAATTAAAACTCTTCCTATTTCCACGGGAAATGCGGTACAGGGCCAATTCTTGCAAAAAAACTTGTATTTTGTTTACAAGTACTTGCCTGAATTTTTTCAGATATTTTCTGGAGGTGCGCCATAGTTAAAAATGTAAAAAAACTCATTTTTTGGACGTTTTAGGCTGATTTTAGCTCATTTGCAGACTTTGTATTATTATTTATATCATGAAATTGTATTCTAGAACTTTATTTATGAATTTAATTATGCAATCATGTCAGAAAAATAAGATTCACAAATATTCGCATCATATTTTTGCACGAATCCACATTTTAGATTAGGTATTTAAACATTTCTTTCATGATTTTGTTGATATTTCACTACTTTATATATTGTCGGGTTGGCGGAACAAGGCGACACCTCGGTTTTTGGCGTGGAAAAGGATACACGTCGTTTTTTCTTTGGTAAAGGCAACACCTCGGTTTTGGGCGTGGAAAAGGATACACGTCGTTTTTCGTTTGGAAAAGGCGACACGTCGGTTTCCATTTGGAAAAGGCGACACGTCGGAGGAAAACTTCTTTTTCAAATGTTGAGTTATTAAAAGAAATCATTTAATTCTTTATATAACTAGGAGCTACACTAGTTTCTAACTAGCAAAGTACTCACTAAAATTTATGAATGACTAAATTAAAATAATTTTTTACCAGAAAATTTTTGTTTTTTTTTAATTTTTAAATAATCGGTAAGACAACTAAAATAAAGTATAATTAGTGTAAATATTATTTACATATATTATGTTTTAAAAAATATTGTAATCTACAAAATGAAAAATTTGAATTGAAAATTCCGTTTATGGCACTCTTAAAGTTTATTGAATTTGTTACATAGTTTATATTATTAGTTCTTACAAGGAGAGTATTGACCTCCAGGAAACGGATTTGGTTGAAACTGCAGGATATGATTTTTTGATTGAAAAAAATGAACCCGTGTTTTTTCTTTTGTACTAATAGGCCCCATAGACGGATATATAAACATTTTTTCGAAAATGTATTGAAAATAAGTCTTTATAAGAACTTGAATAATCAAACAACTGAAACTCTTACGGAAAATCGTATGAAAAATAAAAGAGAGTACAGGTTAAAAACTTTAATTTAAGCTTTGTTGCATTAAAAAATCTCATATGGTTCAAAAGTTACAGGCGATTAAAAAATGCTAATGAAATAGGGAAAAAATTTGATTGTATGTTACGTGCTAAAAATATTAATAAATATGTAGTAATTTTCAATTAGGCACAACTTTTGAACTACAGAAGCTTTTTTGATGCGATAAAACTTAAATTGAAGCTCTTAACTTGTATTTTTTTCTATTATTCATACATTTTTCTGTAAAATTTTTAGTGGTTTAGCTATTTAAATTCTTATAAACGCTTCTTTTCTCTACATTTTCGAAGAAATGTCTATATCTTCGCCTATAGGGCCTATTAGCACAAAAAAAAACACGTGTTAATTTTTTTTTATCAAAGAATCATATTCTGCAGTTTCAGCCAACTTCGGAGGTCAAATACTATCCTTGTTAGTTACAAATAATCTATAGTTGCATTTTTGACATATTATAGTTTATACATAACATGCATTTAGGTCTTATGTTAAGTACATATAAAAGAGTAAATATTTAAAAGAAAAATATTAAACTTTTGACAAGTATTTCGAGTAGTATCTTCTATACTCATGGTCACAAAGAAAGTATGAACCATTAAAGGTATTTCCTCGAGGTCATGAGTCTAGAAGATAGGACTTGTAACACAAAAAAAGGATTAAACATTTCGAAAAGTTAAAGTGATTATATTTTTATAATAATGATAATATACTTTTTGGCAATTTAACGTGTTTTGAAAAATAAATCAAATTTATCACAATAACTTAATAAACGTATCACATAGTTACTATATAACATAAGATGTAAATGTATGTTATATATAAACTATTATATGTCAAATATGTAACCGTAGATTATATGTAACTAAGAACTAATAATATTAACTATGTAACAAATTCAATAAACTTTAAGAGTACCATAAACGGAATTTTCAATTCAAATTTTTCATTTTGTAGATTACAATATTTTTTAAAACATATAATATGTAAATAATATTTATACTAATTGTACTTTATTTTAGTTGAGTTACCAATTATTTAAAAATTAAAAAAAAACAAAAATTTTCTGGTAAAAAATTATTTTAATTTAGTCATTCATAAATTTTAGTGAGTACTTTGCTAGTTAAAAATTAGTTTAGCTCCTAGTTATACAAAAAATTAAATTTCTTTTTTTAACTCAACATTTGTAAAAAAAAGTCTCCCTCCGACGTGTCGCCTTTTCCAAACGAAAAACGACGTGTATCCTTTTCGACGCCTAAAACCGAGGTGTCGCCTTTTCCAAACGAAAAACGACGTGTATCCTTTTCCATGCCAAAAACCGAGGTGTCGCCTTTTCCAAACAAAAAACGGTGTGTATCCTTGTTCCGCCAACCCGACGATATGATAAAATCTTTTAAATATTATATTACTTTAATAAAAGAATATACAATATTTTGTAAATAAAATAACGAATATTAGTATTAAAACATTATTACGAATATTAGTATGAAAAATAAAATCCTATATTTATTAATTTTATATATTAGGTAAGGATTTATTCTTAACGAATAAAATCAACAAATAAAATGATAATTTACTTTTTATGAATATTCAATATTTCTAGTACACTTACTTATTAATTAAATGATTCTATTAATCAGTGACAATACTTTTATATTCAAACTTATATATTAATGTTGGCTATAACAATTCCTACTAGTTACAAGTACGTAGTTTTATTAGTTTATAATAGTAGACCTTTTTACTTTGATAAAATAAGCTAATAATCTTCATAATTATTTCTTTACATACACTAGATGGAAACTTAAGTATATAATGATTTATAAATCTATGTGTTTGAAATGTACCTATATTTGTATGCATATAATTAACAGTTTAAAAAATCAGCATTTTTCTTAACATTGAATTATTGATATAAATTCATCTTTGATAGCTTAAGATGAATTTCTAAAAGCATAAAATCTGATTAAAATTTTATAAAAAAAAGAGGCCATGAGCGAATTGAAATTTTAAAAATTGATTATTTTATATAATTACATTTTTATTTTTACTTTAAAAGTATAATGATGTTAACCTTTCTATAATTGCATTAAAAAACTGAAACCTAAAAATGAATTAACTAAAATAGTACTGATAATAAACAATATGAACACCACATAATATTTTGCCAACAGTGAGAATTAAACAAGTTTTAAGGATATCGATGATATTAATGAATATATATATTTAAAGGTTTTGGATTTATTATCTTAACCTTATACAAATTATAATTTGAATATTTTGCCCTAATGTTTTATCGAAAGATCTTCTTAAACATAGACAATTATAATTATAACGAACCATTTCATATCGAATCAATTTTTATTATACAATGTTATTCTAATATTGTAATATAGCACATGAAAAAATATTATCGTTTTAAACTACAATAATAGAAATAAGTTCTTACCTAATATATAAAATTAATAAATATAGGATATAATTTTTTATACTAATATTCGTAATACTGTTTTAATACTAATATTCGTTATTTTATTTACAAAATATTTTACATGTTACTTTTCTTTAGTGATGAAATAGTGTTTAACATGATGTTTTTTTATGGCTCTTAGACCCAACTCAATACTAAGGCTAGAAGTTATAGTCGTTACTCAGTTCTCAAATATTCTATCCTTATTCTTCTTATGGAAAAATAGTGAGAAGAACATAGAATATCTGAGAACTGAGTAGAGACTATAACTTTCAGCCTAACGATTGTTACTTGAGTTACGTTACTGAATTCGTAACTATGTCAATGGAGATAATATAATACAATACATGACATAAGTGCAAACTTTATTTATAATCTTTAAAACGATTGCAAATGTCATAAAATAATTGCGAATAATATGGGCTAGTAGTTATAGGGGCACCACGGACCGTCAAAACAAACCCCCACCCCACCCACTCAAAGATTACTGACCCAGAGATCATTAACCTCGAAGCAGATGATGTTTGGAGTTTGTTTACGGTCCGTAGTACCCCTGAATGTAAATAAATAAATAAATAAATGAACAATATTCTAAAATTTTTAACTTTTATCTATTATATTTTCACACACACATAAACACACATACACACACATTTTATTGTTAACGCACACGGAAATAAGAATTATATGATGTATTTCAAATTTAAATGTTAACACACACACACACATACACGAATATTTTGAAAACTTATTTTTTACAAATATTTTGTCATTTTAGCGTATTTAAAATTTTTATCGTTAACGCACACCAGTCTCGAATACTTGCAGTCTATGATCTTTTATATCAGTTGTTTTCTATTTATTTTAATGTTAACAATATTTTTACACACACTACACATACACACACATTTTATTGTTAACGCATAAGAAAATAAAATTTATATGATGTATTTCAAACAGCGATGCCGAAAGTGGCAGAGTCAGAGAGGGAAATTCAAAAATGTATAAAAAAAAAGTATTGAAATAAATAGTTTTTAAAATTTGATAGTTAATAAATAATTCTAAAAAATAAAGTTACTATAACAAAATAATTTTTTTTCAATTTTTTACATTTTTTTGAGTTTAACAAAATTTTGTTAAATAAAATATCAGTTTCGGATCAATAATCAATAACAAATAAACTTTTTGTTTGTGATCACAGAATTTCGCGGGATAAGACTTTTTTGTTAAAAATAGTACAACTAAGCAGATTTTACATAAATTTTACAGACCTGCAAAAAATATGATGGAGGACAGTAGTAGGGATGAACTGTTAATAAGGCTACTGTCTGAAGAAGAAGATGTATCTGATTCGAGAGATCTTGTGCTACTACCATCTCCTGAAGAGGTTAGAGAAGTCATAAATGTCTCTGAAACTACCCCAAACTTTGCGGTGGAGGGGGTAAATAATAATACAGCACCACCACCACCTTTTGAACCAATGCCTGGTTGCTCTTGGTGTGGTGATGATCGGAAACAGTCATCAATGGCGATCAATAATAACGAACAGAATACACTTAATACGATGATTTTGTCTGAATCACCAGGAACAGAGAATACTGGTTGATTTAAGGAGATGTAAAATGGACACTACACCTATACTTATAAATATTTACTATCTTTTTATTTTATTGCAAATTTTTAAGAGAATAAATTCTTTAGTTTGTAATATGTACCATAAAGATTATTCAATTAAATTTTGAACAAAATTCATTTATTAGTTTCTCAGAATTTTAGATTTCTTGTATAAAATCTAAAAATTTTAATATATAAAAATTGGAACCCTAAAATTTTTAAAAACTAATGAATGAATTTATTTGAAAATTTAACTGAATAATCTTTATGGTAAATACTACAAGCTAAAGCATTTCTTTTCCTCAAGTTTTGCAATATAATGAAAAAATAAGCCAAATTCATGAATACAGGGGTGGTGTCCATTTTACATCTCCTTAAGCGTAAATTTATAAATCACACATTTTCACGTAATTTTGTATATCATATTGTAGACAAATATCTTCAACAGGGAGATGGTACTACTACTACTCAGAACCACATTACGATTCATGAAGAATCATCGCGATATTACCGACAATTTAAGTTACAAGGTAGACAATTAAGAGTGTCAATATTACCTCCACCATCTAATGCGAATGTGCATACGTGGTTTGAGGCAGCAATAAATGATTTATATCGTCATGTGTGTGAAAATGCGCGACCTTCAGATTATATCGGCATAACTATAAAGTCTGACCGATTTGTTCACGGTTCTTTATGGATTTCTTTTAGACTGGTTTGTGATTTTTCACCGACAGATCTACTCGAGTTATTAGCTTGTGAAGCACAGAGTAATGACACTTTTGAAATCGATGATGTTTTAAACGTGAAGGTCAGCATTGTTTCTGACCAGAGGGATTTCAAACCAGAGGGACGCGGTCGGGTATCACTCATTAGCGAATCAGTTTTCAAGAAATCCATTCTAAATATTCAAAATACCGACAATCTTTGCCTTCCACGCTCGCTAGTCGCTGCTCATGTATATGCTATACGTGGTCAGATGCGTGGTGGTATTCACCATGACAGGTGAGTAGTATATGGACTGGTATAGCGAGACATATCGATTTTTTTGCACCTGTCTCTCTCCCCCATTGTTTCGCTCCCCCTGTCTCGACCCCTTGTCTCGCTCCCCTTTACATGTCTGGCAGGTGTGGTGGTGTAGTCGTGAATTGATTTGACCCACTTTTCCCCCACCTGTGTGGGTGAATAAGGTGTCCTTTCTCCCGCACCTGTCTGAGGGTGTTATAGTTTCTATGGTGACCTTGAAACCCTTAATGATTTGCATCTTGTCTTTTTTCTTCACAGCCGTAAGTATAGTATATATGTATGTGTATATTTTTTAATGTGAGTAACATTATAAAAATTAAATAAATAAGTAATTAAAAAATCATATAACATTGTTATGAAAAAATATTAATATGAAAAATATATTTTATAATATTAAAGGTCTGAATGTTATATAGTACTTTTTATATATTGATTGTTATTTCTTACGTATGAACTTTTGTTGGTCCTAAAAAGGACCGTATGTAAGTATATGAATTTTTTTTTTTAAATTAAAATTTTTTGTATCCTTTCCTTTCAGGAATAGAATAAGTGTTTGTTGAGAATTTATCAGAATATTGTTTCCAGGTTGATGATGATTGATTTTCCTTCTTTTTCTTATCGTCACCTTGTACTAAAGGTGTTTTGGCGGTGTTGGAACTATTTTGACCCATAGTGTTAAACGCGTGATATACAGATATGATAAGAGACAAATTATTTATTGTAAAAAGTTATTATTTAAATGAATATTTTCATTTGTGTTATTTTTTTATTATGTTTTTGAGAACGTTCAAATTTTACTGTTTCTTTTTATAATGTTCCTTATATTTTTCTTTTTTATAGCACTGTCTGTAGAACGTAATGAAGCGATCTTACCTGTGCATTGCCCCATGTCTGTTTCGAGTAATCGTTATAAAATAAATGAAGGATTATTGGGAAGGGTGGTTGCTTTTATAGTTAAAAAAAAAAACAAGTCATTTACACAATTAAAGCAATTTATTAATATTAATATATATTTTTATACAGGAATCATTACATCCCTCAAATCTTTTACAATCATCGGTAAACTAAATGCGGATATTTCAGATAAAACAAATTTTAAATATAAGCTTTTATAATGATCCGTATCATCTACCATATTTTCTGTGACGTAACCTTCTAATTCGGTATTGAGAATAGAATAGTATTGTTTAAATGATTTGTAGTCGTTAAGAATTACTTTTGCGTTGTCCAGTCCTTCTTGTCCAAGTTTATTTTTTAAAAAGTCTAGTATGTGATCAGTAGTACGGTTGACCTTACCGACACGCTCGCTTAAATCGTTGAGAAGAAGATCTACCAAGACACTTTGTTGACGAAGACCTTCGAATGTTGACTGTTGCATGACTATACCTGATGGATGATTGAAAGTCTTTCTCTTTTTGCAGAGCGATTGTCCTGGAGTCTCTTCTTCTTCCTCGGAGACGTGTATCTCGTTTGGGTGAGGTCTTTCGTCAATGCTGATAGATTTGGTGCCGATAGATGTGGTGAAATTTAAATCATGATTGGTTAGAAACAATTTAGTCGGTCTTCCGAAATCTTGATAAAAAGAATAAGAATTATGAAAATAAGCTGTAATGGCGTCAAATTGATCTTTGAGAAAATCCCAGCTACGGCGATCAAGAGAGATACTTTTGTGCGAGCCGCCTGATGAAACTAGTTTAATAACTTCGTGATAGTATCCGCCGCTATATTCAAGACCGACACCAATTCTCTTTGAGTTCGACTTATTGAGCGCATAGGTAGTAGATAATAAAAGGTTTGGCAATTCCGGTTTTACCAAATCGCGTAATTCACAAGGAGCCATTTTTATGTGTTGCTCTATCCGAAGTTGATTTTGTACTGAAATTTGAAAAGAACATTTTACCTTACTGCGCATATGACAAGTCAGAATGTAGAGGGCGGTAAATACTTTTATAATAGGGTAGTAACACCTGGTCTGTATATTAGGTGTGCAATACAAAATATATATATACAAATTAAATAAAAAGAAATATTATTAGGGGTGGATAAATTTTATAATAGAATAATAACACCTGGTCTGTAGACCAGGTGTACAGTACAAATATATATATATATAAGTACAAACTACGTACAAAAAAACTATTATAGGTAGGATGGGAGGGTGGAGTAAAGGTAAGTAAATAATTACAAATTAATTTTTATGCATACAAAAGAAGATTTATTCACATATAAATTTCAAAATTGACATTGATTACAGTTAAATATAAAACACACGTTTGATCACAATATTTTGAAGTAAAATTATGAATATTATTATGTTTATCTTAATATCTTAACCTAGAAGTACATGTTTGATTATAAAGGCCTGAACCTCGAGAACGTTCTCCGGCGAATGTGCTCGCCCGCTTACATCTTTTGCGTTTAATTTTATTTAAAATTCTTTTATAAAAATTTTCAGCTATTTTATCATTTTTTTTCGTGTTATTTGAAAAGAAGCTACAAAACGCGCGTAAACTAGCACCGCTACACATATAATATAGAAACATAATAGTATACTGGCCGCAACACGTCGAATCGATGCTTTGCAGTTTCTTGGTGCTCCATCGAAAAACTTTACAGTTTCTTCTGAGTCTTTCAAGATGGTATTTTGAGACTGGTGGGAAACCGTAACTATCGAAATACGTTCCGTATCCATTTTTATCGATATGCATAGCCACCCAATGCGTACCAGGTTTGGTATGATCATCGGTATTACACACAACAGCGACCGGTGTTATCATTACATTCGGAATTCGATCTGCTGCGTATACGCCAATTGTTTTGGCTTTCAGCTCTTCCAGGGCCCTCATTATCTGACTGGTGTTCATTTGTATTATTTTCCTATGTTAAACTACAATTCTGATCATCATCACTCGCGTATTCTATGGTTTTATCGTCGTCGTCGTCATCGTCTACTTCGTCGATTCCCGTAAAAGTCACACTTGATCCAAATCTTACGATGCTATTTTTCTTGTAAGCAAGTTTTTGAAGAGAGTCATAGAATAGTTCACAACTTCTTTTAGGCAGATTTTGTTGAGATTCTTGAGGGAGTAGTGAATAAAGCCACTCTCTCAACAGATGTGATCTCTGCATGGCACAGTACTCCTTTTTATAGAGGTTTTCTTGGCAAGCATGAAAACAGCATATTTTCTGGGAAGGAAACTGTCTTTGTAAGTCGGTAAAGCCTGTGGTGGTGTAATCCTCTATATTTATAACGTTACGTGCCATAATAGATTCTATGTATCTAGCCTTTTCAGCACCTCTGACGTAAATTCTTACAGCATTTCTCGCTATGTTGTAAAAATGATACCGTAATTTGCGTAGAATAACGTCACCATCGAACCACTGTAAACCGTGTAGACGTGACGACACGTAATCGTTACTAGTTTTTATATTTTCTGGTAAATTATCAAATTCGTAGGGTGGTGCTATTATCCAATGACCGATTACTTGTTCTTGCAGAGAAACTACTGCCACTTCTTTGGGTAAAAATTTATTATCTTTATCTCTTAAGCCTTGAATATCTATTACGTAATCCATCGTGGTGAAAACGCGAGCTCGTGTGTACTACTACGACTGAGTGTAAGAAGCAACTAGAGCAATGAGAAATGAAACGAATGGTCTTATAATGTTTCTCCCATTATTTTCTCCACCCCTTCCACCTTAGGCATTAAAATCTGTAATAATTTGTCTGTTTGAATCGATTTCTAGCACGTTATCGAATTCGGCGTAAACGATGCAATTTATTGTTTCCCTAAGAGCCTGCTCAAAGCGAACTTCAATGCGCAGAGCACCCGAGCGCACGAGATTCCAATGTGATGAAAAATGAGCCGACAAATCAGGCGTCAAGTCGAATGCAAAGAGACAGCAACCTTCTGGATAAGAGGTTCGGCTAACATCGATACCCTCGTTGAGAAAATGTATACCAGTACCGGAGAATAGCGTGTGATAAGCGTCTACATAGAGTTTATTATTTCCTGTGTATTTTGGCTGTAGGGGTTTGCTTGGTATTTGTACTCCATCGACGTAAAGAGAGAGAAAATTGATAGAATAATGTTGAAAGTTGAAAGGATTCAATTGACGATTGCCGTTGAAGGCTCGGTTACTCACGAAACTTACGATGATCCTTTTTGGCAACTGGCCTAATATAACATTATCAAGAGTATCTCCCAAAATTCCGCTATGTAAAGTGAATGATTTCACTTCCACTCTTGTTATTGGGTATTTTGCAGTAGTTTTGTTCAAAGCATTAGCATGAGCCAATAGTATGGCTGGACTTATTTTAGCTCGACGGACGATTAGCGTCGCTTCTCTGATGCGCACTGAAAATTTTCCGTCATCGGTGAAATCCATCAAACAAAACGCGTCCTTGCTACGAACGAGTCTCACTCGCATCTCAACACCGTTTACCAAAAATTTACCTTGATTAAATACATCACAATGGAGGTGGCCAATCATATCGACAACTTTACCACCAGATGTAAAGTATTGACGATTCCGAGAACCGACATTGGCCCCAACTGTTCCGGTAGCAATTGCTGGTGATGCATCCATACATCCTGCTGTGTCCGCATACCAAAGTGCGGAGGTGAGGTGTGATGTTAAGGCAGGAGAAGCGTAATTTAGGAGCGTTTCTATGTGAGCTCTGTAAGGATAGGCGTTGTTTGGGGGTGAAACTAGCTTTGAATTGAAAAAGATGTCCGTTTGCTCGAACAACGAATGTAAAAAATTGTTAATAGGAGCAACTTTTGCATTCTCGGCGTCGGTTCCCACGGGTGTAATTTCCACGCTTGCTTGCAGCATTGTATGCGCTAGATCGATGTAATGCTCGGTCGAAGCAGGAACCAAAAATTCTAAAGGTGAATCGCTTTCATTGCTGAGAGATGATACAGGTTTGTAGTAGAGAAAAGAACTGCTTTCAATTGAAGTTTGCGTCGGGGGAAGAGTAAAAATATCTAGTTCGCTCTTCGTACCTTCACCACTGCACGCGTGTAGAAGAGCCATTTTTTTTTAATGATTTATTTAGGTCCAAAAATGTCAGATACACTTCTCAATACTTTCTTCTTCTTTCGCCTTGATGTTTTCTTTTTCTTGCCTATACCACGCTTATTTGTCTTTCTCTTTGTCTTTCTTTTCTTGCTCGATGCGTTGTGTGCGGGAACACGAGCTCGCGTTGACTGTCGTTTGCGCTTAGCAGTAACAGCTTTATATCCACTACCTTTCATAATATCGGAAATTTTATTAGCTGCTTTTCTTTTTAAATTTCGACCCGACTCTCGAGCACGCGTGTTGAGAGACTCTTTAAAATTCGCTCTCTTATTCGTCACGTCGTCTAGCACGTTCAAGCCTGTTCGGACGGCTTCTTTGCCTACTGCCTTGGCCCCACTGGCAAGATATGGCACAATTTTTCTAAATAATCCTCCGAGAAAGCTACCAATTCCAGAGCCTCTTTGAAACGTTGAACCAGAGTAAACGTTTTTAATACCGCTTCCACCACCACCAGCCTGCTCGTCGTAGTAATGAATATAATAACTCATATCGCTACGTATTTAACGACTACGCATGAAATGAAGCGTAACCGTCAGCGTTCCATACTCAAATGGTATTTTACGCCCATGCTGATCTCTTATATCGATAACAATATTTCGAAAGATATGATGTAGTAGAGGTATGTATTGAATCGGTGCAAACTGTTTGACGACGGTTGATCCGAATTTGTACTTTGAATTTTCCAGGGCTACAATGCGTAAAAGTGCCGTTTCCGTATCACCAACTGCATAAGGTTCGCATATGTCTGTGTAAACGTAGAGCTGATCGGGTATGGCCAGTGCTAAACTAGCTGGTCTATTGCCCACATTTATACTTGTTCCTGAGTTGGAAGTGACAAAAGTTCCTCTTTCTCTGTGGACAATATCTTCAAAACCAAAAATACGACGAATTTTTTCGTTGAAAGTCGTGTAGTGCGGCTCTTCGCAAATGCAAATCCTTTTTAAGGTGTAATAACCTTTCTGAAATTCAGTCGGTTCAAGCTTCTGATGTTCACGCGCCTCGTGTACTTTATTTATTTCTTCCGCAAGTTGTTCAATGCTACTGTATACGCCATGAGGGAAATTACAAAACCCATTATTTTTCGAAACTTTGGGCTTAGCACTTCCTAATTTGAAAGTATAATAAGCTTCAGGTTCTTGAATATGCATAATAGTACAGGGTATGTGTATTTCGGCTATACCGACCTGCCAGTTACCGATTAATCTAATTTCACGACATAAATAAGTGGTAAAACAAGTAGTCGTATTGTCGGGAAAATAGCGCATACTACTGTTACTCGGTAGTACTAAATAAAAATCATCTAGATTATCCATTATTTTTAAATTCTTTCAACGTCCGATGCTTTTATCCAAGAATTAAATTTATCCGGATATCCTTTCCACTTTACAAATAGCTGTTTTTTATTTCCGCTTCCTTTGGTCCGAAGAACTCGTTCAATTTTAAAATTTTGATCTTCCAGTAGTCGTTGTGATCCTACAGGAGCCAATTCTTCTGTATAAAAGAAACCGTCAATGTCCTCTCCTTGTAAATCTTGTAACTCGTAGGTATAAAGATTTTGCCTGATAGAAAAGCGTTTAACTTTAAATACTTCCTCGCTATAATTCTTCTCGAATCCTTTCGCAAAGGTTCCCTTAGAGCGACTGATCCTCACGTAGTCACCAACATCGTATTTACGGTCTTTTATTTGCCTTTGATTTTTTCTTTGCTGAAGAGCGCGCCTCTGTAAATTCGATCGTGCCTCAGCTGCGTTATATAAATTAACCTCTGAAGGTTTCATCTTTATACCTGAATGTACTGTATTGTTGTATGCATAAACTATCTTTTGTATTACATCGATGTACCTATGTGTATTGCGATGTGTGAAATATCTCCAAACACGTTCTTTGAGAGTTCGATTAAGACGTTCTACCACTGCCGCCTTAATGTCCGGATTTCTTGCCGCTCTAAACTGTATGTCATATTTTTTAAGAGTATTTTGCAAACCTGCACCAACAAATTCTTTACCTTTGTCAGTTTGTAAGTAAACAGGTGTACGACCATTGGCTCACTTAAGAATCTTCTCTAATGCAGCTGATACAGTATGCGCTGTTTTATCCCTCAGTGGTTCTACCCATGCATACTTACTGAGCACGTCAATGACTACTAGTAAATACGAATAACCGTCATTTTCTTTTTTAAGACTTGTTAGCTGACACAAATCTGCTTCCCAAACGTCATCCACGTTAGTTACGTTATAGTGTAATCTAGGAAATTTTTTTCTTACAGGACGGTGAAGAGTATAAGCGTCTTGATTATTCAACCAGTCGTGTATTCGTTTTTGTTCTTTTTCTCTGTTTTTCAATGATTTACCCTTTATATTTACACGTATTAAATTTCGCGCTCCTGCATAACCTGCTTCGTGTGAAGGGTCGTAATACTGATTTTCCAAAGACATTCTCTTCATAGGTCCGCTTTGAGCCACTTTTTCTTGGCAGCATGTCTCGTTACGGGTGGAGTAAATACTGGTGATAACATTTTTCGTTTAGCAGTATTTAAAGGAGACATTAGCCTATTAGCAATTTTTAGAATTTCCGTGTTTCCGATCAGATCATTAGGCGTTTCTGAACTCCCGATAAACTTTGCAAATTCAAATCTACCAATAGGCGCTTCGTCATCATCCTCGATCTTTTTCTTTTTCTTTTGCAAAACATCGTTAAGCAATTCTGCTATGTTAGACCGTGGTATAAGTTTTCCATCTACGATAACGCTTCCAGTACTATCCCATTTTAATCGATCTGGCTCAAAAGTTCGCCAATGTTTTAGTAAAAGTCGTGCTTTTCTAGCATAAATTTTAGGCACGTTATCGAGTATTTTTTCTTCTGTTAGAGGTGTCAATATAGCTTCGATTTCGTCAATATCTCGACCAATTTCACCATCATCCATACGTTCGTTATCTTTGAAAAATAAATAACGCCTCAAAACTTGCAAATAATTTTTACACTTTTCTCGCTCACTGCTAAAACTTTTAGAATGAATAATTTTATACATTTCCGAATCAAGCCGTGTTAAGTTATCACCAGGTGTCTGTATAGTTTTTTCAATATTTTCAGTTGTGCTATTTGTCAAAGAATTAATTATAGGCACAGCTCCTCCCTGCTGCTGCTGCGAAAAACCTTGTATTTGTTCCAGAGTTTTTTCGGGGACAATGACCATTTTTCGAGCGCGTTCCATAATTTTTTGTTTTGCCTTGAAAGAAAATTAATTTTTGTTTCCTAAAAATTTGGAAAAAATTGTACTTATCAGTGAAGTCAATAGAAGTGGTAAAAAAGAACCACCACTCTGAATTATAGTACGTTTTTTAGCTTTCCAAGCACCAGCACCACCAGCTGTTTTTCTTCCACTTTTTACTAATTTTCTTAATATAGTTTTGTGTTTTTTTAAACGGTTTTGTTCATGAGTTTTTAATTTTACAACACCTTGCAATACATTGAGTGCACACTCGCAAATACACTTTATGAGATTTTTATCGGCTGTACGAATCAAAGCTGAGCGCTGTTGACTATCAGCGTGGCTCAGAGCATTTAAAAGTGCAACGTGCTTTTTTGAATATAATTTCCCAGGCGTACAGCAGGTGCTAGACTTGATGGAACTTTTTCTCTTTCCTCCTCCTCCTGGTTTTCTTTTTGTTTCAGATGGGGCCATTGATGTTGTCTCAGCCATCGCTATTTGAAGACGGCTTCTCCGCTACGGATGCTTCTTTCTTTTTATTTCTTCACGCTCACCTGAATCTCGATGAAAATTTAGGCACGTACGCATAGTGCAACTTGTCATCGGGAAATATGTCGGTGCGAAAGCGAAACTCATCTGGAGTATCTTGTTTCAAATCCAATAAAAGATAGCTAAATGGCCTACTACAGGCATCGATGTAGGCTTCTTGCAAGAACTTTGGATCCTCAGGGTAAACTTGTCGAGCGAGAAATTGTATTTGCGCGCGATCTCTCGGATTTTTGAACAACACAATATAATTTGAATTCAACGATAAATCGCGCTGGTTTGGCCCCCTATGAAAAATATTTTGCGTGATCAAAATTACACTGATATTTTTATGATGACAACCTTTTGTGAATAAATCAAGTACTGTATTATTCGATGATTCGCGCATCAGATCGTCGAGTATGAGTAATTTTCTCTTATCATTGTCATTGGAATAGTCTGTAGCTTGCGGTAAGCCTTCTCGAAATTCGATGCGTTGATTACCACCTACTTTAAACTCGCTATGGTATGCTTTTTGCCACTCGGCGTAATAAAAGAGAATACGATCAAAATTCACATCGCACATTTGTGGCAAATTACAGAGAAATCGCTTTACAAAAACAGTTTTCCCACACATAGTAGGCCCCGAAATTATACACGTAAAGGGATGTTTCCATCGTGTATCCATTTCGAATACTGAATACAGGAGGCATAAGTTTTATACTTTTATGTTGAAACCCCTCTTAATTTTTTTTTTTTTTTTTTTTCAAGTTAAGTAGTTGTGATGTAGGGAGGGCGGCGGCGGCGGCGGCGCGGGCACACGTGTTTTTTATTAGCTTATTCAACACGTGTGCGGGGATAAGCTTATTTTCCGCGTTAATTAGCTAAATAAGAAAAGTATAAGCTTATCACCGCGCGGGGGTGTTAGCGTATTGTTAGCGTTTATGAATTATTGATAATTGTTTTCTAAAATAAAATAGATTTCATGGAATTTTTTTATCGTTTTTTCATCATTCATATTTTGTTCATTCACTCTTGTAACCAAAAGGAAGAGAAAGCGATAAGGAAACATATCGTCTTTTTTTCAGAACAACGCTACAGGTTTTGAATTCTTCTCTTGTTATGACCTCGTGGTAAGGTGTGCGTCGTATAGATTTAAAATTCAATCGTATTTCGTTTTCATTCGTCTCTTTCTCATTCTCTTCTCTAAGCTTTCTCGCAAATACCTCGTCTATGAGCGTTTTAATACTATCAAAATTTATTTTTAATGAATTTTTGAAATTTAGAGTTATTCTTCTAACCTTGCAACATTCATAAGTATTTCCTGACGGTGTCACAGCACGATAAGCGTAAAACTTTGGTGCTGCAGACATCATGGTATCTATGTAAGTACCAGGACCGTAAGATCTTAATTCATCCGTCATATCACCCAATAAGTTTCCCAAGACCGGCTCGTATTCATCTGAATCGTCCTTTTTTACAAAAATATACGAATCGGTATCACAGTACAGAGTACGTCTATCAAGCTTTTCCACGTGTTTGTACAATTCTAGCCTGGCTTGCGCAGTTGTGAATGCTGCTATTACCACATTTGTATTGGATGATGCTTCAACGGCTTCTTCTCTAAGCTGCCAATGAACGTATAAAATATCGTCGTTTACAGGTAAAATACTTAGAACTTCTTTGTCAGGAGAGGTTAATAATCGCAAGAGATTTTCGCGCGATTTCACGATTTCCGTTTGTTTTAAGTTGCTGCGTTGTCCAAACTTTCCCCAAAAAGAATTTAAACAAAGTTTTGCTACAGCTCTTAGACCAGCATTTTTTTCTATTTTCTCACGATCTAATCGAATACCTTCATTTTTTTCATACTCATCCAAGTACCGCAATTTCTCATCGTCGTCATTTACACACCAGGCGGGCCATCCGCTTGCTTCTTGTTTTATTTTCAAAAACGTATTTACGTATCCAGCAAAAAGACCCCCGTTAATACCGTTAAAGCGTGTCACTTCGTATTTCCATATAACGTATATTTTCGTTATACGGTAGCCAAGTTCGACAGCTTTACGTAATTCGTCGGCTACCCAAGTTCCCGTAAATTCTCGTTCACCAGCATTTTCGTGATTACAGTCGCTTCCTCGCATTTCTTCGCAACAAGATCCACAAAGAGCAAATAACAAACGACCGTGCATTTTAACAGGTAACAAAGGTAAGTACAGGTTTCGCGGTGGTAAGACTTTACACTTGACCAGTCCCTCAACGCGTTGCAAATCATTATTATTTTCTCCAGTTAGTTCACGACACTCATTTCTAATGTAAATTTTTGGATGTCCAACGGGATATCGTCCACGTTTGCAAACGTAAGGATACAAGAAGCATATATCTGTGTATTTAATTTTTTCACCTTCCTTAATTTTATAATATGGAATTAAATTTTCAGTTCTTCCGCCAAAAAATGCTTCTCGAGGATTTAAAGTAATATTACTCATTAAAGGGTGATTACGCGCGTATTCAGCTATTTCCGGATTCTCAAGTTTAATTTTATCGAATTCGCATTCCCATATGCAGCGAACCTCATATCCGCATTTTCGAATTTTATTTATTTTTATCCATGTATTTTCATAAACTTCATTAAACGTATGTCCAAAAGCGATGGGTGTATCTCGATTTTTATCAAAGCATTTGGGACAACCGTGAGTGTAACAACCTTCGTATTCAAAAACTATACCCTTTGCATTCTGATTTTCCGATGAAGGTGGCAAAAATCCATCTACGAGAAAACCTTCGGGTAACCTGAATTCTCTCGCCCTACCAGCATGAATAATTTCACGACCGATTTCTCGTTCACATGCTAATAACCATTCAATTGATTTCTGAGAATGTTTATCACAGCGTCGATAGCCTGCAGGAGGTATAATTCCAATACTCTTAGGTAATAAGAAATTTTTTCTATAAACGAGAGAACACGCACTTGCGATAGTAGTTGCAGATGTAAACGGACAGATTTGTCCTACGTCTAAGAAAATTTTTCTAAAGGCCAAACATGCGTGTCTTAAAATTTCAACATCCATACGACAATATTCTACGATTTCATTTTTAAAATCGAATACGCGTCCGCTCAATGTTTCGGAATCGTACCACGTAAAAAAGGTATCTCTTTCCGTGCACGACATGGAATCAGGCGCGTAAAAATGCGTATTGGGCAATGGACCTACGTAATTTTCGTTCTCAACTTTATTAAACAGATGAGGAAAGTAGCCCTTTTTCGCGCTAGCCGGTAAGCCGAATGTTTCCGTTAATGCGCTTAATTTCATATGGAAATAATTTAAACTATCGATGAATTTTGTTCTTCCGCATTGTAGCAAAATTATATTTTGTCCGTTAAGAATCACCAGGGGTGATGTTTGACTATATTTTTCTACTAACTCTTTCAGCATAAATTGTGCGTCAAAACCACCAGCATTGTGTGCAATGCATATAATTTGCTTAAAATCTGTTCTATCGCGTATATACATATCTAAAAGTTGCTTGATTGGGTTTGTTTGAAAAACATGCTCGCGAATACCACAAGTATCGCATCTTTGAGAATAATCATCATTCTGCAAACAATCATCACATGTTTGCTGTACAACGCAGAGGTTGGGAACGTGCAATCGCGTGCTGTTGTGACTTCTGTACTCTCTATCTTGTTGTGTTTCTAAATCGTAAAATACAAACAGAGTTTTCTTTGTATTTTTTTGAACATTGTCTGCATCGTCATTCGCGGCTAGAGGGCGCATATAACATAACTCGTTAACAGAATGTTTTCCGCGACAAAGCTTACACCAATTAACCCCACATTCGTGCTTGCCCCTATGAACATGAATAACTTTATTACAAACTTGGCAAATTTTAATAAGTTCGCAAACTTTTTTATTTTTCACCTTATAGTTTCCATTTGTTTGGTGATTTTTGTAGCAAGCGTTATTGAAAAAAGTTCTATTGCATTCATTACATTTCAAGATAATACCATTTTCTTTTTCACATGATGGGGATAGAAAACAGTTTGGGCATGTATTTGAACACCTATGTTGGTCAATATATCTGTAACATTTATTACAATATTCACAGAAAAATCTTTTACCCGCTGCTCCGGTTATATTTAAAATAGTATGATAATGACGTTCATCAGAATCATAATATAAATTTATGACACCTTGTAAATTTACATTATCTTTGGATTGGACAATTGATGCGCGACCGTTAAAGAATGGTGGTTCCCCACTTCCGAAATTACTCTTATCATATACTTGTATAGCAATGCCAAGTCTACTATAGTATTTCTGAAATTTATCTATTTCACGAAACCCCCACCCTTCCGTCGGAATATTCAATTCTGCATTTTTTATCAACTGCAAAGCGTACTCTTTTTGCAAAGTTCTGCGGCCATCGCGAATGAACGACCACTGCTTTTTCATATCGTTAGAATCGTTATTTTTATAATTTATATACATCTCTCCAACTACTAATGCTCGCGGCAAACACAAATTGTCTTTATTTTGTATAAAAACTATTGACTTTTTATGCAGTATGTTTATATTTAATTTATTTTTTTGACCGGTACCTCGTGGTAAATTAACATACGTTGCCTCTATAACAAAACTTTCGTCTATCTCAAAATTTTCGTTGCTCTGAGTTAAATTAGATATAAGTTCCTATAAATCGTCGTAATTAAAATCAATAATCGGTCTTAGCGACATTCCGGCCGGACCATGGCTAAAGCGAATACTTTTTACACTGATTCCTATTAAGTCATTTTCTTCCCCTAATGATATTAAATATGCATGTATATCCCGCATAATCAATTCTAACCATATAATTGGATTAAAATTTTCCGCAGGGGGTTGCATGCTAAGAATTAATCTTGTTGCATTTAATTGGAATTTTCTGATATAATGATTACCTCTTTGATTAATACGAAATCTTACGCCTGGTGGTCTTATCGAAAATTCTCCCGCACTAGCGCCTCTACCGAGACCTATTTGAATATTACCAGCCTCACTCACACTCGATTCTCTCTCACTCGCATTCTCATACCTGTCTAAATTCCCGCTTGAGTAGGTATGAAAATCCCTCTCAGTGTCGTCACTACGTTCATGACTGTCGTAGCTATTGGAAATAGACTCGGGCTCGATCTCTCCCTCCGATGCATTTTCGTCTCCCCACTCTTCTTCTTCTTCTTCTTCTTCTTCTTCTTCTTCTTCGCTTTCAACACCACCAGCAACAACAGCAGCAGCATCAGTAAGAGGAGGGGTAGCAGGTAGATGCGTGGAAAGGTTTTCCAGTGCGCTTGATCCTTCTACGAAGGATGATGATGATGCTATGAAAAATTTAGGATGATATTATATAAATAATTCGAAAATTGTTTTAAAATATTTTCTTTATTTATTTAAAATTTTTATTAAAAAATTTTTTATTTAACAAAATTATTATTATCATTATTATACTTTAACATTAAAAAAACATCATTATTATTATTATTGGTATTTTTTTCATTATATATCGAACTTTACGAATGAGACAATGTTTTCAAATTTTTTATTCTTCCGAAGGCCCATTGAAACTATCGTGTACCCGATCTAGTAGATCGGTTAAATCGCTGGTCGAATCTGTATACAATGCTGATGTAAGATCCTCAGACATTGTATGGAACCAACGCAATTCTTGTGCCCGTCGAACGGGCCTAATTCTCTGGGCATAAATTTGCAGAGTCGTTGAATTCAAATTCGATACGCTGTCAGTTCCGTTTTCTTCCCTCCGAATCACTTTAGATTAAAATAAAAAATATTTTTAAAAATAATAATAATAAAATAATAATAAAGATAATGTTAATAAAATAAATAAAAGAATAAATATATTAACAATACTATTATAATAACAGCAATACCAATAATAATAATAATAATAATAATAATAATAATAATAATAATAATAATAAAAAAAAAAACTTACATTCATTAAGACGCCGATCTAGTACTCCTCCATCAAAAAAGTGATAACTCATACGCGAGCCATTCGCTATGTGAAATTCTCTCTCTCTTAATGGTGCCGTTTGCGTATAAAAACTGTGTAAAGTAGCAAACCGTTCTTCATGGTTTTCCGAACGACCTGGCGCGTTTGCTGCTGACTCTGATGCATTTTCCGGGCCATTATGGTTTAGACTTCTTATAACCGCACTGAATGGCTCGGGATAATTGTTTATCACCGCACGCGTCAATTGACCACCCTGCCTAATTATTTCTGGGTTCGGCTCTTCATCATCAAACTCGAAGTCCTCGGACCCTGATTCGAAATCTCTTCCGAATTCCTCTTGTATCCGTTCTTGCGGGACGATTCGATCGTTGATGACTGTTTCAGCATCGCTGTCTATAATCATCTCATTATCATGTACAATTCGCACACTTTCTTCTTCTTCTTCTTCGTTACGAGTTACTTCATTGTTATCGTAAAACAAACGCCGTCGAACGTTATTTCTAGATGTACTCGGCAAATCGGGATTGTTGACTGATTGTTCAAATAATGTTTCCACATCGCTTGCATTGCTGTCATCGCTCTCGCTACTACTACTACTACTAGCTAGTAATATTTCAAGAGCTGTAAAAATGAATCATATATTAATTATATATATATACACGTTGCATAATTTTCAATTTCAACTTATAAGCATCAATGATTTATTATTATATACAATAAAAATAATAATTTCAATACATCTTAATGTTTATTAAATGATATTTTAAATTATTTAAAAAATAGCTTTTATTTTTAAAAAGTATTCGCGTGAAAAATTAGTAAAATTAGACAAAATTATTCTAATATGAAAAATGTAAGCTATTGGTTTTGATAATAATAGTGGTTAAGATGATATAATAGGATATATGATTTATAAGTAGCTACCAACATTACAGTTTCACAGATTTGTAATCTTTTTATTCAAAAATTTCTCGAAACATCTTTATAATCGACTCAACATAAATTGAAATCGAAGATTGTAATAAAGAGATATTTTAAAAACTTATGGATTAGAAAAAAAATTTTTTTTTGAAAACTGTAATTACGATATTTTACATTCCTTAAAATATAATATTTTAAGTATTTACAACTCAAAATCGTGTTATATAAAATATAAGACCAAGAAATCATTTAATAGTAATATTTAAAGTTATATACAAAAATGTCTATCATTTTTTTTAAAAAAAAAAAAAAGGAAATGTATAAAAATTTTCATTTTGAAATTGCTACAAAAATTATATATGTTCGGTAAGAAGTTTAATAAAATTAGTAATTTAAACATTTTTTTTATACTTACAACGTTTCTCGTTATATTCGTTTATCAGACCCTGGAGTACATAGGCATCATGTAGATTTTTCGATATTACGTATTCCCCTGCTGCTATTACAGCAAGATCGTTTTCTTTAAAAATCATATTGAACAATCGCGCAATCATGCGCAATGACACACACGATAATATACAACCAAATTGTTTTTTCAACTGTAAAATAGACATACGCTGTACTTTCAGGCGCCATGCAGAATCGCATTTACGCTGTATAACGTAAGACAATCTCGCGTTAATTAAATAATCAACAATCCGAAATATAATTTTACGGAATTCATTTTCATCAATATTCCTCATGATTTCTCTCTCAATAAAATCACTTAACACTTAAAATTTATACTTCTATTCGTCTCTAAGACAAAATACTATCTGTGGCAATAATAGTTTCGCCATTTATTTATATACTGCTTTTCCTGAAAGGGAAGATCGATTTTTAGGGAACAAGGAAAAACAATATTACGCGTCTAAAAAAAATATTGTCTACGAACAAGCTGCAAGAAAAATTTTAAAAGAAAATCGGTCATCGGGCAAAAAAGTAAAACAATATTATACGTATAGAAATGGTCGAAATACATAACGGATGTTTACCTGTTGCCTTGCGACTCCAAAAATATCTATTCCGAAAGGTAACTACTATAAAAAAAACATCTGGTTAGTAGTGTCAGTGCAAAAAAAAAACATCTAAACATGATGCCTACTAATCTACTTATCGCTATACCACCGGAAGTCCCCTTTTTTTTGTCCCTTTAACACCCCTGCAGAGTATACATGTCGATTACTTTCTTCTATCTTTTCTTAAGTGCATTCTCTTGCAGTAAAACCTATTAAATCTTTTTTCTTTAATTTTTTCTTTGTACCTTTCACTTGGACCAGATGATTTTGTTCTAAAATTTTCTATATCAGATGAAATGTCCACAACGTTTTCTCGATTTCTATGTCCATCTTACAAGACTAGAAGAAAACTACCTTTCTGCGCTTTGACTTCTTCAAATATTTTCATTTTATTTTAGAGAACCGAGTTATACACAACGTTTTCTTTTGTTTTCCCGTGGTATTATAAAAATTAAAAAGTTACAGTTTAAAAAACAATTTTTTTTTTACACAGGGCGCGTACAGTGGGTACTTTACTCCCTCCCAGCGAAAAGTAAGGTACCCACTGTGCGCTGCCTGTGTAAAAAAATCGTATATTCTCCACGGGAGTAAATGAAAAATCCCTTAAATCGTATGTTTGTCACCCTCGCCTTCGGCTCGGGTGACATCTAACATACGATTTAAGACATTTTTCGTTTTTACTCCCTAGGTGAATAATATACTATTAAAAAATGAATTTTGAAATACAAATATCTGCGGATATGTCGTGGTTAGATCAACTAATTGAAGAAAGAGTGGATGAAGCAGAAGTGCAACGAGCAAAAAATCAATTAGAAATGAGTATTGAAAAAGAAAATACAGCCGCATTAAATAATCAAAGAGAATGCGCAAAAAGTGTAATGTCGTGGTTAGATCAACTAATTGAAGAAAGAGTGGATGAAGCAGAAGTGCAACGAGCAAAAAATCAATTAGAAATGAGTATCGAAAAAGAAAATACAACCGCATTAAATAATCAAAGAGAATGCGCAGAAAGTGTTAGTGTCAGTGCTGAAAAAAATAAAAATGACGAGAGAGCAGAGATAGAGGTAATACATGAAATACCTCAATCAACAGCTGGACGAAAGAGTGCGTACTGGAAACGCAAGCCAAACGAAGTGTTCGTTCTCTTATCAGAAAATAGAAAACAAAGAGCAGCTCTCAATGATGAGGTTTTTCATAAATTTTCAAGAGAACGAAAAATAACGCTGATGACCCCGTTCGTTAATATGCAAAAATTGGGTTCAGTGGGAATCAACATATCTCAATGCAAAAGAGATTTGGAATTTGCAGCTTATAAGTGAAGAATTTTTCAACTATGTGACCCCCGTGCCGAAACCAACGAATTATGATAATTACAACGAGAACATCGGACAAGGAGATCTATACGAAAAAATATTGGAATTAACAAAACTAGAATCGAGGATAATAGGATAGTGAGTAAAACTTTTTAATATATATTCATATATTATTTTTTTAAAAATTATTTTATTATAAAAAATAAAATATTTTGATAATTTTTTATCAATAATCATAATGTAACAGTTAACATATTTTTGTTTTTAAAATAATTAATTTTCAAATAGTTTTTTCTTAAAATAATAATAATTCTTTTCCTGTTTTATTTTATTTAAAAAATTTTATTTTTAAATGATAGAAATTTTAAATTGAAATTATATTTCATTTCTTTTTTTTACTTTTCAGCGCTGAAATACACTGCTCTCCGATGATGGGCAAGGCGCTGAGGCAGAATGTGATAAATTACGCCTGGCGCGTGAAATCGGTCCAAATCGCCCGGAAAGAACCTTGCACAATACAATCAGATAGAGACCTTCTCGCTTTTCCATACGGCGAAGAAGGCTTTCTGAATATCATCTTACAACAAGACTATTCAAACATAATGAATAGAAAGGGATTGAGGAAAACTCTACTTGACAGAAAAAAACCATATCCGTCAACATCAAAAGAAGTATATGAAGGTATACAATGAAATGTACTTAAATCAAAAACCGAAAAAAAAGCCTTATTGTCAATAAAATAAAGTACGACTACATATGTATGTTAAGGTAATCAATAAAAATTAAAACATATTTACTTTTATTCGATTCTATTTTTTTTACCCATTTCCTTAATTTTTAATAATATATATTTTAATAAATATATTTATAATATTTGAGAACTTATTTTAAAATTTAATTATTTTTAACTACTATTAATTTTCTCTATCCATTCATTTAATCTATTATAATTAAATGTTAAATGTTTTTTATTAATTACACAGGCCCACAAAATGAAAAAAAATGTCTGAACTTTTGACCGGACATACATATTCCCATGTATTTTTCGACGCTGAATCCGAATCTGTAATAAAAATATAGGGTTTTCCTACCTTTTCTCAGAGTTTTATTGAAAAAACCTCATTTTTTACGGTTTTTTTGCGGTTTTTCGAGTCTAGAAAAAACAAATCATGAGATACGGTTAATTGGACTTCAAAATCGAATTCTACGGGAAAAAATACACGGGAAACCATACCTTCAAATTTTTTTAACGCGATTCTAGTCCTCTGTATGGGGCTGAAAAGATGAGGAAATCGGTAAAAGTCGAAATTTTGCCTAAAATGGATTTAAACAATATTAAAATTTAATCATGCGTCTTTTGAAGAGTCGATAAACATTGGAAATACTATCCTGGGGGTTTTTCAGATTGCTGATCATGAATTTGAAGTCAGATTGTGTAAAACTACTTCTAGAGGGCGGTGACAAGAACTGTATATGGTAAATTTATCGATTTTTTTAAAAATTTTACGTCTGAAATACTAATTTTAGAGTCTTTCACAGCATTGACTGTAAATTCAAGATATTAACTTAGCCTATTGTGTACGTTAAACTTAACATTTTGTCTATGTTTGTCTCTCTCTCTCTCTCTCTCTCTCTCTCTCTCTCTCTTCCGATGTTTTTTTTAAATTGGCTTACGCTTACGTACACGTTTCTTTTCGAATGACCGATGTAGTGGATTTCTGACACGTTTTTGTCCTTTTTCGCAGCTGTTTCTCTTTTTATCATCCAGCAGTAATCTGCTAACATGTTGATACCCCAGTTTCCTTGAAATCTACGTTCAAACTCCTTTAAATCTTGGTGAAATCGTTCACCATGCTCTTCACTAAAGTCTCCGTTATTTTCAGGAAACTGATCAACGTGTGAATCAAGAAAATGAAGTTTTAAGTTCATTAGACAACCCAATTTTTCAAAATTACGTACCATTCTTTTCACAATAGCTTTATAATTCGTGTCTTTGGCATTACCCAAAAATTTCGTCGATACCTCTTTAAAACTTAACCATGCTGCCTTTTCAACATCAGTCATGCTTTGTTCAAAGTTTTCGTCTCTAAATAAAGTTCGGATTTCCGGACCATCAAAAATACCTTCATTTAATTTAGCATCAGATTTATGGGGAAATACTTTGCTTATATATTGGAAGCATTGACCGTCCTTGTCCAAAGCTTTAACTAATTGCTTTATCAATCCAAGCTTTATATGCAGAGGCGGTATCAAAATTTTCGAAGGATTAACGAGTGGATCTTTTATAACATTCTGTTTTCCAGGTTCAAACGATTCTCTTGATGGCCAAATTTTCTTTTTATAGTGTTTTTCTCTATCTCTGCTATCAAACATGCATAAATAACATGGGTACTTCGTAAATCCAGATTGTTGTCCAAGTATCATAGATAAAATCTTTAAATCGCCACATATTTGCCATTTATGTTCTCTATATTTTATTTTCGTTAAAAGTAGTTCAAGATTGGAATACTCTTCTTTAAGTACTGTTGAATGTGCTAATGGTATAGGAGCATATTTATTTGTGATATTGAGGAGTACTGCTTTAAGGCTGCGCTTTGATGAATCAATGAATAGTCGCCAATTTTCAGGTTTGTATATGTTGGGTTTCAATTCATCAATAAGACCTTTCACGTCCGTGCAATAAACCATATTAGAATCATTCTTGAAATAATTTCTAAAGCGCTCTTCTCAATTACGATATGCACATACTTTAGTACCCTTTGTCAACATATTTCGTCTCTTAAACTCTGAAGCCATAAACTCTGATTGTTCCTTAGATAAACCACTCTTTCTAAATAAATCGTTCAGACTTTTTTAATCAAACTTTTCAACAGTTCGTTCTTCACCCTTAGGAATATACTCTTCATCACTATCCAGAGAATGTTCTTCAGGTGAACTTAGATCTTCTTCATTTGGTGTGTTTGTGTCAGAGACAATTTGATCTGTCAATTTTTTATTTATACTTATTCTGTTGTAAAACTGGGTACTGTTGTTTAGAAATGAATTCGGTTTCATTTTAAAGCTCCGTTCAGTTAATCACTGTTGTACACTGTCATTGATCTTAAAGCATTGTTTATAAACGAATGGGACTTATGATCTTTTTCCAAAGCTATATATATATATATATATATATATATATATATCAGTACTCTATAAGGGTACCTACAAAAAACCTGCTGCTGCGAAGTATTGGTCACGATGACAACTGTCCTGAAAATGGGATGTGTAGAATGATTCGGTGTACTCAATACTTTGCAGTAACGAACCCAGCGAAGGCGCGCTCTCCTGCAGGGGAGCACTAGGATGTGAGAATGATGCCGTAGTGTGTCCGACGACGAGTTGACATTGTCCTCGTCAAAGTCGGAAAGCTCTCATACTTAGGCCTGGGGAGGTATGAGAGTTATCACCCCTAGGACGGCGGACTCACCTGCGATCGGAACAGGATTCCTAGTGTGTGGGGTTTAATTCAACAATATGGCTAATTCAAATTTTCAACCTTTTTTAAACTGCGCTGGTACATCCAATAACAGTTTTAACCATACGTGTAATGGATCTCAAGATAATTTCTGTTATGTATGTTCAGAATATATTGGACAACGAAACAAAAGAAAAATCACAGATAATATTAATTTTATCTATCAAAAATGTTTTGATATTGAGATTTCTCAACAGGATAAAATTTGGGTTCCTCATTATATATGTGCTTCATGTTTTGCCATGATGAATCGATACAACACCAGTCAGGCTAGGTCCAAATTAAAATTTACTATACCTACAAAGTGGAAGGAACCAAAAGATGAAAATGATTGCTATTTTTGTTTAACAAAGATACAAGGTTTAGACAAGATACAGAAAAAAGGAATAGTATATCCTAATACTTCTTGTATGGAATTTCCATCCAAGAATTTTATAGATATTTTTGAAAATAAAGATTCGAGAGATAGTTTTAAAACAGGCTTAGGGAATCTAAATGTAGATGAAAACTCGACAGATGAAACAACTGAAAATCTGATTACCGCAGACGGAAGCTCATCAAATGAAGAAGATCTAAGTTCACCTGAAGAACATTCTCTGGATAGTGATGAAGAGTATATTCCTAAGGGTGAAGAACGAACTGTTGAAAAGTTTGATTAAAAAAGTCTGAACGATTTATTTAGAAAGAGTGGTTTATCTAAGGAACAATCAGAGTTTATGGCTTCAGAGTTTAAGAGACGAAATATGTTGACAAAGGGTACTAAAGTATGTGCATATCGTAATTGAGAAGAGCGCTTTAGAAATTATTTCAAGAATGATTCTAATATGGTTTATTGCACGGACGTGAAAGGTCTTATTGATGAATTGAAACCCAACATATACAAACCTGAAAATTGGCGACTATTCATTGATTCATCAAAGCGCAGCCTTAAAGCAGTACTCCTCAATATCACAAATAAATATGCTCCTATACCATTAGCACATTCAACAGTACTTAAAGAAGAGTATTCCAATCTTGAACTACTTTTAACGAAAATAAAATATAGAGAACATAAATGGCAAATATGTGGCGATTTAAAGATTTTATCTATGATACTTGGACAACAATCTGGATTTACGAAGTACCCATGTTATTTATGCATGTTTGATAGCAGAGATAGAGAAAAACACTATAAAAAGAAAATTTGGCCATCAAGAGAATCGTTTGAACCTGGAAAACAGAATGTTATAAAAGATCCACTCGTTAATCCTTCGAAAATTTTGATACCGCCTCTGCATATAAAGCTTGGATTGATAAAGCAATTAGTTAAAGCTTTGGACAAGGACGGTCAATGCTTCCAATATATAAGCAAAGTATTTCCCCATAAATCTGATGCTAAATTAAATGAAGGTATTTTTGATGGTCCGGAAATCCGAACTTTATTTAGAGACGAAAACTTTGAACAAAGCATGACTGATGTTGAAAAGGCAGCATGGTTAAGTTTTAAAGAGGTATCGACGAAATTTTTGGGTAATGCCAAAGACACGAATTATAAAGCTATTGTGAAAAGAATGGTACGTAATTTTGAAAAATTGGGTTGTCTAATGAACTTAAAACTTCATTTTCTTGATTCACACGTTGATCAGTTTCCTGAAAATAACGGAGACTTTAGTGAAGAGCATGGTGAACGATTTCACCAAGATTTAAAGGAGTTTGAACGTAGATTTCAAGGAAACTGGGGTATCAACATGTTAGCAGATTACTGCTGGATGATAAAAAGAGAAACAGCTGCGAAAAAAGGACAAAAACGTGTCAGAAATCCACTACATCGGTCATTCGAAAAGAAACGTGTACGTAAGCGTAAGCCAATTTAAAAAAAACATCGGAAGAGAGAGAGAGAGAGAGAGAGAGAGAGAGAGAGAGAGACAAACATAGACAAAATGTTAAGTTTAACGTACACAATAGGCTAAGTTAATATCTTGAATTTACAGTCAATGCTGTGAAAGACTCTAAAATTAGTATTTCAGACGTAAAATTTTTAAAAAATCGATAAATTTACCATATACAGTTCTTGTCACCGCCCTCTAGAAGTAGTTTTTACACAATCTGACTTCAAATTCATGATCAGCAATCTGAAAAACCCCCAGGATAGTATTTCCAATGTTTATCGACTCTTCAAAAGACGCATGATTAAATTTTAATATTGTTTAAATCCATTTTAGGCAAAATTTCGACTTTTACCGATTTCCTCATCTTTTCAGCCCCATACAGAGGACTAGAATCGCGTTAAAAAAATTTGAAGGTATGGTTTCCCGTGTATTTTTTCCCGTAGAATTCGATTTTGAAGTCCAATTAACCGTATCTCATGATTTGTTTTTTCTAGACTCGAAAAACCGCAAAAAAACCGTAAAAAATGAGGTTTTTTTAATAAAACTCTGAGAAAAGGTAGGAAAACCCTATATTTTTATTACAGATTCGGATTCAGCGTCGAAAAATACATGGGAATATGTATGTCCGGTCAAAAGTTCAGACATTTTTTTTCATTTTGTGCGCCTGTGTTATTTATTTAATTCATAGAATTTTTATAATTTTACTCACATTAAAAAATATATACATACACACATACATATATACTTACGCCTGTGAAGAAAAAAGACAGAAGGTGCAAATCATTTCGGGTTTCAAGGTCACCATAGGAGCTATATCACCCTCAGACAGGTGCGGGAGAGAGGACACCTTATTCACCAGAACACCCAGACAGGTAAGCGAGTGAAATGTGGGTCAAATCAATTCACGATTATACAACCCCTTTATACCTGCCAGACGTGTAAAGGGGAGCGAGACAAGGGGTCGAGACAGGGGGAGCGAAACAATGGGGGAGAGAGACAGGTGCAAAAAAATCGATATGTCTCGCTATACCAGTCCATATACTACTCAGGTGGAATAGAATAAGACACCACACAGTAAAATATCAGAAAGTGCAAGCGTTGAAACTTGTCAAAGCTGCGAGAATACGATACCCGAAACTGGTTGTGGTATCGAAGAAATAAAATTATTTCAAGAAAATTATGCGCTTTTCGGAGTTGCAATAGCTGCTTATTCTTTTCAAAACTTTGCTCGAGGCTATAAACCACTTTACGATGGTGCACGTTAAGTACACGATGTTGGTAATGTAGTTAGACATACCTTAAATATAATGTATTATCAAAATTCTAATCATTACCAACCAATTTTAAATTTACTCGCAGCAGCTGACAGCCGTGGCTACTGCATACCTTGTAATAAAAAGTTTAGTCATCAAAAAAATCATAAATGCCCACAAAAATGTTGTAAATGTTTTCAGAGCCCCCTTGCGATATAAATAAGGAAAAGATAAAATGTATTCAATGCACTAGAGATTTTTACGGTAATGTTTGTCTGGAAAATCATAAAATCTTAAAATCTTTCGATAATTTTTGGTTGGTATGCGAGAGCATAAAAATTTGCCGTTTGTGCAGTAAAACAGTTCGAATGTACGATAAAGATCCACATAATTGTAATACGATATTTTGCAAAATATGTAATATAGAACACTTTCGTCACATGCAACCCTTTATCAGCAAAAAAGGATTTGCAACCAATGAAAAGAATATTCTTCATTTATTTTATGATTTTGAGACTTAACAATCGGAAATTATCTCGGGTACTGATGGTGAAAAAATAAGTTTGCATGTACCAAATTTGTGTGTTGTACAACAAGTATGTAATTATTGTTTGGATGATGAAAATATAACAAATTCTTGCGAAATATGTGGTATACGCGAATACGTGTTTAAAATCGACCCTGTAAAACAGCTAGTTGATTTGGCCTTAGCAATAAAAAAAAGTTTCAAGCAAATTATTTGTATAGCCCACAATGCACAGGGTTTCGATGCACAATTCATTTTCAAGCATTTGACAGAACGTACAGATCTTAGAGATAAGCCAAATGTAATTTCAAACGTGTCAAAAATAATCATAATAGAAATTTCAACCGTTAAATTCATAGATAGCTTAAATTACTTATACATGAGTTTGGCTGCACTACCAAAAGCTTACGGTCTTGCTAATATCGAGAAAGGTACGTTTTCTCATTTGTTTAACACTCCAGAGAATCAAAATTACATTGGAGAAATGCCACCTGTGTGGTCTTTTTCACCAGATTCGATGAAGGTCGATGAGCGACGAGAATTTATACAGTGATATAATGAAAAAAAAAAATGAAAATTTTATATTTAATTTTAAAAATGAGATTATAAAATACTGTAGATAAGATGTAAAAATTTTACGATTAGCATGTTTGGCCTTTCGCAAAACCTTCACAGAATGTGGTAATACAGATCCATTCGTAGAGTACGCCACCATCGCATCATCTTGTATGCGTGTATATAGAAAAAATTTTTTACGAAAAGACACTATAGGAATCATACCTCAGGGTGGTTATAGACAAGCAAACAAGCAGTTTATGAAGGCGATGCGGTGGCTGTGTTGGATGGAAAATGTGCTGAATCATCAAATTCGGTATACTGTCCGAGCTCGAGAAAAGAGACTTCCCGAGGGCCCTCTAGTGGATGGATACTGCAAACTTGAAAACGGTACGAAAATTGTTTTACAATTCCACGGGTGTTATTGGCATGGCTGTGTATGGTGTTACACAGTGAACCATGACTCACACCTCGTAAACGGTAAAAATATGGACGAACGTTTCGAGAGAACCACGCGAATATCCGAAAAGATAAGAAGCCACGGTTATCAACTAATAGAAAAGTGGGAATGTGATTTCGATCATGAGTACTCACAGAACAAAAGTATGAAGATGTATATCGATAATAAGACACGAAATTGGTATCAACCGTTGAATCCTCGAGAAGCATTTTTCGGTGGTCGTGCGGGTAATACAGTCAAAATTTATGATGCAAAAGAGGGTGAGAAAATAAAATACGTGGATGTGTGTTCATTATATCCATATATCTGTAAATACGGTCGATATCTCGTTGGTCATCCTACTCTTCACGTGGGTGAAGATGAGTGTCGCTCTCTGGTGGGTCAAACAAATAATATAAGTCACGTTGAAGGTCTTATTAAATGCGAAGTATTGCCGCCGCGAAATATATATCATGCTGTACTACCCGTTAAAATGTATAATAAGCTTTTATTTCCACTGTGTCGAACATGTGCTGAATCAATGTATATCACAGATTGTGACCATGAAAATCCTGATGATTGAGTTTTTATCGGTACGTGGGTTGCTGACGAGTTGAAAAAAGCTGTTCAGATGGGCTATATCATCAGAAAAATATTTGAAATATGGTCTTATAAAATTACTCAGTACAACAAAGCCACGGGTCAGGGTGTTCTATTTCCAACTTATATCGATAAATTTTTCGCTGAGAAAACTTACGCGTCGGGTTACCCTTTGGAATGTGCTAACGGTGATGAAAACGCGATTGCTCGATGTATTGAGGAATTTGTGCAACAAGAGGGCATTAAATTAGACAAAAATCGAATTAAATATAACACTGGTCTGAGATCTGTAGCAAAACTCTGTTTAAATTCATTGTAGGGTAAATTTGGTCAACGAGAGAATATGCCAAAGACTGAAGTGATAGATGATCCACAGATATTGTTTGAATTACTCTGCAGTGTCGAGACCGAGATCGACTCAATTTTACCGATCAATGAGACGACAATTTATGTAAGTTGGCACAACAAAGAATCGGCTATTGAGTCATCACCATTATGTAACGTTGTTGTAGCCGCTTATACCACAGCCTTGGCGCGTTTAAAACTCTACAAAGAATTGCAACCGCTGGGTGAACGTGTATTGTATTTCGATACTGATTCTATTGTGTATGTAAGTCGCGTGGGTGAGTACGATGCAGAAACAGGGCCGTTCTTGGGTGACTTGACCGACGAATTGGCCATTTATGGTCTTGGCACAAGCATCAAATCATTCGTCTCTGGAGGACCCAAATTTTATGGATATAAATTTTTGACACCAGATGGCGTTGAAGGATGTGTTTGTAAAATCAAGGGTATAAGACTTAATTCGTCGGTGAGTCAGAAAATAAACTTTGATTCCATACGAGATCTTATTTCTGGTAAAATACCGCCACTTTTTGCAAACTATGACGCTATTAGACGCACACGGTTTCACGATGTTGTAACACGACCTGAATGTAAAATATGCGAGCCCGTGTACTCAAAGAGACGATTCGTGAATAACGAGATTAGCTATCCATACGGTTATAAATCTAATTAAAAATAAATTATTGTAAATATATTATCATTAAAGCGAATATATGATATAAGATAAAGAGAGAATTAAAACACAAACAATTTTGAAATAAATTTTTATATTTTATAAAAATGTAAAATGAAAAATAAATTTATTTTCTATTAATTAAGTAGTCATCAATTTTTTCCAAAAGCACAGGTTCCAGAATAATCCGCATCCTTTCCACTCTCATTCTGAATCTTTCTCAATCACGAGCCGCTTGCTCCCACTATCCACGTCACGCTGTACGACTCGCATAGTCCCACACGCGTATCACATGAATTTCCGGCTCACCCTCTTTGAAATGCACTTGATTTGTTTGATTCATCGTTCACTGTACTTTTTGTAGACTCTCTTTTCTATAAAATTGTTGAGAATAAAAAATTTAAATCTGATTAATCCTTTGATAAAAATTTATTACCTTTTTTAATTTCTTGGCTATTGCTCACGATAGCAGCACTTGTTTAAGACTAACCAGCACTGACCGTTTACCAACACTTTTAATTTTATACTATAAATGGTGGTGGTGGTGGTGGGGGTGAGGGTATTAATTATAAGTAGGAGATTAATACTTATTTGGCTCTTTCAGCCATATGGCTGAAAAGCGAAATAATACTAGTGACAGCCAGCTATATGGCTAATCAGCTAAACGATTGACTAGCGCCAGCACGATACTGCTCGCACACGCGTGCGCCGCCATCGCCGCCTCCCACTCTTGCTCATCACTCTTAATGATCGTATATGTAGAGTGGTTAGAGGATTTGATGAGGTTAGTAATAGAAGTTTAGCAGCAGCGGTAACATGGACGTTTGCAGGTGGGTGCATCCGTGGACTTTGATGATTTGTGGACCCAGCTCCTGTGGTGAAACAGTATTTGTGAAGAATTTTTTTGCATCACATTGATCGCATGAATGATACGAAATTCGAACGTATACTCTTGTACTATACCGAGTGGCAGCCAATTTACAAGGAGTTGTCCGAGGGTATCGAATTTCACGAGGGTTTACCAAAGAGCCAATGCCAATGATCCACGAGCAAAACTCTTGATTCTCGACGATCTGATGAGAGAATCGTCCAACAGAGCTATAGTAAATCTCTTTACCAAAGGCAGTCATCACAATAACTTGAGCGTCATCTTTATCTCGCAAAATCTTTTTCATCAAGGTCAGCGAGAAATTTCTTTAAACTCTAATTACATCGAGGTATTTAAAAATCTGCGCGATCGAGTGCAAATGAATCATCTGGCCCGCCAAGTCTGCCCCAAGGAGCCTCGTTTTTTGCAAGAGGCATATCTCGATGCCACAGCACAACCACACGGCTATTTGTTCATAGATCTGAAACAGGGTACGCCTGAAAACGTGAGATTTCGTACTTGTATATTTCCGTTCGACAAACATCAGTACATTTATGTGCCTCGTTGCGAACCCATAAAAGCTGGTGCTCGCTCGAATAATCTACCAGTCGTGCGATTGTACTGGAGCCGGTAAGACGTAGTCGTAGCAGACCAATTCTAGAAAAGTACTGGATTCAATTACATGTTTCGTGTAAAATCGAACTTTTTCAACTCAAGGCCATATTACGCGAAGCAAATTTCAAACTTATAACGTACGTTTGCGAGTGCTTTGAACATTTTACGTAGGAATATTCCACTCAGCAAGTATTATAAGAAACAATTGCGAAAAGTCGCACCACTGTGCCAAAAACTCGCTAAACCGGGTATTTTAGAGGTAAAAAGGAAATTGGTGGTAAAATCAACATATTTACTACGGCTAATTGTGAAACCTGTTTTATCGACATAGAGTACGCAAGAAAAATGATTTAAGTACTGCAAGAGTGCTTGGAGTCACAGCGGCTGCAGCAGCAGCACGACGTACCAACTAGCAATCATACAACACCACCATCCAGTGTCCAGACACCTGGTACAGCCACGACACGCCTTGACGAGGAAATAAGTAAAATTTTATATTCTACGGGTGATGAGCGTCAAAAATCTCTGCAATATCAACAAATCTTGCAGCGTTACTTGCATCCAAAAGAGGAGGAGAAGAATGAAAGTAGGGGTATAATACGTCCAAACGAGACAACATTATCAGAAACGGAAACGACGATGGGTACAGACAATAATGACGAAATTGACGACGAACAGCTTGTCCAGTCGGTACCGCAGAAATTTCGAAGCAATGCTAGACATCTCATTAGATATTTGTGGCAAGCTGGTAATATTGAATGGGATAGTCGTGGTATAATCAAGCTAGCTGGCACTGTTGTCGAGGGTGCTAATATTGTCGATTTAATGAACGAAGCTATGAAAAGTAGAAAAAGGCCGCCACCGCGCGGATACAAACAGTTTGCACGCGTCTTGCGACAAGTTAGCATACCTCAAGAATTAATTGGTAACGATCAACTGTGGCGTACGATTGCATCTCATAGCCCTGATTCACCGCTGTCATCGTCGTCAGAAAACGAAGGTTATTATTCTTAAACAGCTACTGGTCAAACGAGTGTAAAGGAGAAAGAAGTTAAGAGTGCGAAAAAGCGTAAAAAAGTTGGTAGTGAGTTGGCAACTACGCCATCAATCCCTGTAAAAAAGAGTCGCCTCGAACAGCTAAAATGGGACCGTATGTGAAAGCATGGAAGGAAGTGATGGAGGGGGAGAAAACTGGTACTTTTATAGACCGATTTCAGTTGTACCCTTTGAAATGCATCTACCAGGCTACCAGTTTCTCGGCCCTGGTACGCATCTCGAAGAGCATCTCAGACGTGGTCAGAGAGAAAAAATCCTCTTGACAATGCCCGTCTAGAGCACGATATTTCATATTCAAATAAAAAAATAACAAATCATATTGAAGCTGACAGACTGCTGGCTGAACGAGTATTTTCACGCATGCTCTCGGAGACTGCAGCTGTTATTACTGTTTTGTGCATGATTAGCAAAATTGCGTTTGATAAATTTTTGAAACGCATTAAAAATACATTTAAAAGACAGCAAAAGAGAGAGAAAAAGCTAGTTTGTAAGAGGGGGAGGAGGAGGAGCAATGAAAAAGAAGGAGAAAAAGAAGAAGGAGGCAAATAAGCCGGACGATCTTGAGCATTATTACTATAATCTTCCTGCACTATCAGCGTACGCTGGTGCTTATCTACTGAAACACGCGAAACCCAAAAAATTTGATAACAATACCATTGCCAAATGGTTGGAGAGTCAGGATGCACATACCTTGCACAAACTCGTGAGACATCGTTTTTCTCGTCGATATTACAACGTTTTTAGCCCCTTTGAAGTGTGAGAAGCTGACTTGGCAGATTTTAGATCACTTAAAACCTACAATGATGGGTACAGCTATATTCTCATTGTCATTGATGCACTTTCAAAGTTTGCCTGGGCAGAGCCTCTTCTCGACAAAACCAGTCGAAGCGTTGCTGTAGCATTAGACAAAATTTTATCACGATGTAATGATAGACATCCTATTTATCTACAGACTGATAAATGTAAAGAGTTCATCGGTCGAGAGGTGCAAGAGGTGCTAAAAAAGAAATATATCACCTATCGAGTCGTCAGAGACCCTGATATAAAGGCAGCCATTGCCGAACGCTTTATTCGAACTTTCAAAGATCGTATCTGGCGATACTTTACACATTTTCGCACAAGACGTTATATAAATGTTTTGCAAAAAATTGTGACGTGTTACAACGAGTCGTGGCACAGTGCCATAAAAATGCTTCCTTCCAAGGTCAACTTATATAATGCTCACGTGGTACGTCAAAATTTGACGTTGCGTTACAGCGAAAAACAGCCGTTTCGAGTAGCTAAATACAGTGTTGGCGATCTGCTTCGTGTCAGTCGTGCCAAGACAGCCTTCAGGAAAGCATACGAGGGTGGCTGGACTCTAGAGCTGTTAAAAATTATAAAAGTCGACACAAAACAACAACCGCTCGTCTATATTTTGACAGATCTTGATGGAGAAAAAATTGACGGATATTTTTACGAAGAACAGTTGAGCAGAGTGCGCAAACATTTATATAGCGAAGCGTTTGAGGTTGATGGGGTTTTGAAGAGCAAAGGTAAGGGGTCGAAAAAACAATATTTGGTCAGTTGGAGGGGATATCCAGAAAAATTCAATTCTTGGATAGAAACTAAAGATTTAAAAAATTTACAATGAACGATGAATTTTACATGGTTTCACCGAGCAACAGCAGCAAGTTTGTCTTTCCACACAATGTGGCGACACATTTTACAACACAATTATTACAAAATCTTTATCTTCATGGCGACTGGTGTGTAGGACTCATGTAAATTCAAATACCTCTCACATTTCATCATATATCAGTGGTAGAACGTGAGGGGGTGATTTCTGTTAAAACATCCAAACGTGACGTAGCGAATGTTTTGCGAGAAACAGAGGAGACTCAACAGAAGGCCAAAGTGTTTGCCCGCGTTAAACCTGGTGTTTACCGTGACATTCAAAGTCTCTTAGAAGAAATAAATAATCTTGAGAATGTGAAAAATCATTTATATTTTGAAATCCGCGCTGGTGGCTATTTACAGATTAGATGTCGATGTGGTGAAGATTGTACAACTCATATGCACACGTTTACCCTATCGGAAAAATTACTTAGAAATTTAGGTTTGGAAAATGTACCAATTTTCTCTTGCAAAGGTAATAAAGAACACTACATTGCCGGTAATCGTCCAGCAAATCTTGTGAACGGGTTACCAACCGTGCTCATGATTTACAGCAACATTTGCCAGCCTTATGTGACAGGTGACATGCGCGCGAGCTTACTACGTATAGTCTTGCTTAATTTGCGTGACTACGATTACGGAGGTGTTGAAATTAAAAACCTTTCACCACCAATGTACCTACCACTGCTGTCTTCAGCGTTTTAGTCGATAGAAATAGATATAAGAGACGAACACGGATTTCCCATTCCATTCGACTACGGTACGCTGACTGTAACACTTCACTTTAAGCGCATCCGATAAAATGCCTGTGTTTGAAGATTTTTTTAATAACCAAATGATTGGTGGTGGGGATAAGTGTGTTACATTTGGTAAACCTTGTTTTAGTTATCACCAGTCGGGTGCAGGAGTAGGTAGTTTTTTGAAAGGTCTCTTCCGAGCAGCTATACCAAAGATCAAACAAGGTGCAGAAGTGGTCGGTAAGGAGGCTCTCCGAATGGGTGAAAATATCCTAGATGATGTCACTCTAGGTGGCAGACTGGTCAAAGAGGCAACCAAACAGCGCATTCGCGAGAATGGTAAAAATCTTAAAAGAAAAGCTGACATTGTTCTGGACAAATTGCTCTTGGGTGAGTCAAGTGCGAAAGAGGGGGAGGAATCAGAATATAAAAAGAAGAACGAGACATCAACTCAGTCATCGAGTGCACCTGGCACTACAAACACCTCAGCGGCTAAACACTCGAAAAGTGGTAAAGTTGCGAAAAAGAAGAAGAAGCAGAATAAGAAAGCACATGTAGCTAGAGATATTTTTGAAAATTAAAATTTCAAGATGGCGCTGTTGCATACAGAATCTTGTCAGTCGATCAAGTCGGAATTATCACTTTTTGAATTACCCTCGACACAGACTGCAATTGAAGGCTCTTACTGTGTTCAGTACAAACCGATATCTTTACTTAACGACCAATCACCAATTGAATTTACCATCCCTGGCAACACTGAGTATCTAGATTTGGCTTACACAATGTTAAGTGTAAGTGTAAGTGCAACATGCACTAGTGCTGAATCACCTAAAGATTCGAACGCTGGACCAATAAATAATCTTTTGCATTCGTTGTTCAATCAAGCCGACGTGCTATTTAATCAGAAACCTGTTTTACCACCAAACAATGCTTATGCATACAGAGCTTACATTGAAACATTACCAAATTATGGCCCAATAGCTAAAAAGTCTTATTTGACGAGTGGATTGTGGTACGATGATACAGCAGGGAAAATAAACGATACCACAGGTAGTAATACAGGTCTCAGCCAGCGTAAAGCGCTTATGGTTGACAGAAAGATTGATTTACTCGGCCATTGACATTGTGATGTTTTTAATCAAGACAAATTATTACTGGGTGGTGTTGAAGTTAGAGTAAGGCTCGTGCGTTATCGTGATGGTTTCTGTCTCATGGATCCCGCTGGTGCTTTCACAGTAAATATTACAGAGGCTACGCTTTTTGTGCGTCGAGTAAGATTAAATCCTTCACTCGTGCTAGCACACGAAAAACTATTGTTGCAGACTATTGTAAAATACCCACTGACACATGCAGAAGTTAAGGCTGTTACGTTACATAATGGTATGCATGGGGAAACAATCGACAATATCATATTAGGTCAACTGCCAAAAAGAATTATACTCGGTTTTGTTGAGAATAAAGCTTACAACGGAGTTAAAAGTCTTAACCCGTTCAATTTCAAGAATTTTAATATAAATTTTTTATGTCTGTACGTTGATGGAATGCGAGTGCCATCGAAACCCTTACAGCCAGATTAAAAAAAAAAGCAAAATGTATGTTGATGCTTATCATACACTTTTTTCCGGCACTGGTATTCACTTTATGAATTCAGGCAACTCGATTACCCGTAAAGACAATCCAAACAGTTACTGCCTATTCGCTTTTGATTTGACACCTGATTTATCGGCGAGTGATGGTAGTCATTGGAATTTGATAAAAAATGGTAATGTACGAATTGATGTTAGATTCGACGACCTGCTAGAGGGCGCTGTAAATTGTATAATTTATGCTGAATACGACAATTTGCTCGAAATGGACTCGTCGAGACAGGTTGTCGTGGATTATAGTGGTTAAGTAGTAATGGTGGGGATATAGTTCTCGCTATTCAAGTGGAGCAAAGCCATCTTTATCATCTCAGCCGGCGAGCAACTTTAATTGCAAACAGTATGGACGTGCAGTTTTTAAAAGACAATAAAAACCGTTTGATTTCAAAGAAGGTGGCTGTACTTCCCACACAGCATGGAAGATTTCACTGGAATATTTCGAATTATTCCACTGGAATATTTCAATGGAACCTTCCATGCAGATTATTGGAGGTCTCCACGGAATATTTCAAAATATTCCATTGGAATCTTCCATTAAAAGGTTCCAGGAATATTTCAGGAATATTTCAAAGGAATGTTCAAAAACTTTTTTGAAATATTCCATGAAATATTCATGGAAGATTTTTGAAATATTTCATGAAATATTCCATGAAAGGTTTATGAAATATTCCAGTAAAATATTTCATGGACGATTCCAGGAAGATTCCATAAACATTTCGCTGAAAGATTCCAAAAAACCTTTAAATCGTACAGCGAAATATTACATAAATATTCCATAAATATTCCACGAAATATTCCACAGAAAGATTTAAGTAATCTTCCAGTGGAATATTCCATGAAAGATTTCAGAAAGATTTCATAAACATTTTACTGGAAGATTCCAAAAACTTTAAAATCATACAGCGGAATATTACATAAATCTTCCATAAATATTCCACGAAATATTTCACAGAAAGATTTCAGTAATCTTTCGGTGAAATATTCCATGAAAGATTTCAGAAAGATTCCATAAACATTTCATTGGAAGATTTCGAAAAACTTTTAAATCGTACAGCGGAATATTACATAAATCTTCCATAAATATTCCACAAAATATTCCACAGAAAGATTTAAGTAATCTTTCAGTGGAATATTTCATGAAAGATTTCAGAAAGATTCCATAAACATTTCATTGGAAGATTTCGAAAAACTTTTAAATCGTACAGCGGAATATTACATAAATCTTCCATAAATATTCCACAGAAAGATTTAAGTAATCTTTCAGTGGAATATTTCATGAAAGATTTCAGAAAGATTCCATAAACATTTCATTGGAAGATTTCGAAAAACTTAAATCGTACAGCGGAATATTACATAAATCTTCCAGAAATATTCCACGAAATATTCCATAGAAACATTTAAGTAATCTTCCAGTGGAATATTTCATGAAAGATTCTAGAATGATTCCATGAAGTTTTCGTTGGAAGGTTGCGCGGAACTTACGGAAGGATTCCAGTGACGCCGATAGGGGATGTTCATTAAATGGGAGTTTTATCCCCAAGTGGTTGGAAGATACCTCACTTACTATATAAGCGAAAGAGTATCGGCGCTTTGATGTGTACAGTCGAAGCGAATATGTAAATGCGATTTTATAACTAAATGTTTATGTATGCGTATATGTATTGATGTATAAGTTTAATGTTTTATTATATAATATATATACTATCCCCTCACAGCATTTCACATCTTCCAGGAACATTTCATGAAAGATGAGAGATTACCCAAACCTTCCATTGAAATATTCTTGAAATCTCTCAAGAATATTCCATGGAATATTCCAATGTAGGAAGAATCAAGGACATACGAATATTAAAGGAATATTTCATGGAAGATTCCTGAAATATTCAAAATCGTCCGTGCCAATATTCTGCGAATCTTCCATAAATATTCCACGTAATTTTTTACGATAGATTTCTAAAATCTTCCAGAAATATTTCATGGAATATTTCATGAAAGATTCCTTAAATCTTTCGAGCATATTCCATGAAAGGTTCATGAAATGTTTCAAATCTTCCGTTCGAATATTCCGGAAATCTTCCATGAATGTCCCAACGGAATATTTCATGAAATATTTCTGCAAGATTCCTGAAATATTTCAATGAAAGATCTGAGATGTCCTAAATCTTTCAATGAAATATTCTTGGAATCTTCCAACAATATTCCATGGAATATTCCAATTTAGGAAGAATCAAGGACATACGAATATTACAGGAATATTCCATGTAAGATTTCTGAAATATTTCAAATCTTCCGTGCCAATATTCCAGGAAGCTTCCATAAATATTCCATGCTGTGTGGGTTGCTATTCATAAAAACTTTATCGCTCATTGGATTGTGGCACCTTCTTGTAATTTAAGACGCTTACCTAAAAATGCCTTGAGACAGAACAATTGGGTGACACTAAATCATCATGGTCTGGAGTGTTACGAAGGTGATATATCGATAAAAAGATTATACAAAAATTTGGAAGATATTTGCAAGCATTGTCGTGTAATTTTCGTGCGAGGTCAAGAAAAGCTTGAACTACTTTCCAAGCTCACCAAGATGAAAAACAAGATTGTCCAGCTTTGAGAAATTTAAATTTCAACAGTGTACAGTGCATGCATCATTACATAAAATCATCTTGTCCAAATTACGTGTGTGCTCTAAATAACGCTGCTAATCTGAAACATTGGCTACTGAAACTCAACCCCAGCGTAAAATCGCTGATTGTGGAAGAATTTTTCGAAATTCTCCGCAATGAATTCAAAAGAGATTGTTTGATATCTGATGAGGATCAAGTTTCACGCAGTAGGCGTTTATCCAGCGGATCGGATTCCTCTGATGTGGGTGAAACCTTGTGCGCTTGTGCTTGATACGCAAAATTATAACCAGTGTGGTGCGCACTGGGTTGCCATATACGTTGATAAGTATGGTACAGGTGTATACTTTGATAGTCTTGGTAAGCCGCCACAAATTCAACAACATTTACGACGTATTCAGCAAAATTGTAAAAAATTTAGATGGAATAATAAACGCTTACAAAGCGAATATTCTAATGTTTGTGGTCATTATTGTATCATGTTTCTATATTATATGTCTACCGGATTGGGTTTCAAGAAATTCTTGGAAAATTTCTCCCAGAATTTGCAAAAAAATGATGCTAGAGTAAAGAATTTTATAGAAAAAACTTGCTATGCGTAATTTGATACTTGACTGTCTCTGATTGGTTGCACGCCACCTTTTATACGACATCCCCACCAATTTTAACAGTATAAAAGAAGTGGTATCCACTTGGTCTAGCCACAGTTGTGTGTGATCGACGGTGACAGCAGTAACAAGCAAGAAAACCTAACCAAGATGGCTGGTCAAAAGAGAAGCCTGGAGCATTTGGTAATGACTTGGCATATTTAATAAAACAAAACATCAAGAAAAATTATTGGCAGCAGGTTCTGCCAATGGTTACGGGCTGAACAGCTCTTTCGGAAAAATTATATAGGTAGGCCTGGAGAATATAGGCGGTGAAGGCAAAAAGGAGTTTGCACCCGCAGTACGCTTTTGTGGAGCCAATTTTCAAGGTCTACCTCTGTCACTAGATTGTTAGGAGGCGTTGAAGCAGGAATTTGATAAAATTGAAGATTTTTTCACTTGCTATAATGAGGAATCTATGCTGGATCAGCGGCTATCTATTCCTGGATACACTATCAGTTTTATGATTAGTTTTCACGAGAGAGCTTTTGAATTGGTACTCAATGACGCACAACCAGAAGGAGAGAAGTGTGGTGGACCGCCGAAAAAATATCGTCGATTTAATCGGTCACTAGTATTTAAACGTGTCACGTTTGAACGTTTAAAAGATTTATCAAAATGTATAGATTATAGAATTAGATATTTAAATACTGTTGCAAAATCTGTAGATTATATATTACGAGAAATGGTTGCAAATATGAAAAATGTATTAGAAAAAAGTCAGGAATCTCAATATGTATAATTTACTTCTAGCGATATAAAAACCACAATGTCTAGTTTTAATGATAATTTTGTAAATGATCTCATCGAATTAATAAAAAAGAATAATCTAGATTTAGGAAAAGAAGATTTGTTTATAATCATACACGAATTTATTATTCATCATACGTACACACTAGTTAATTGTATGAATGCTACGTTGTAATGTTTTATTATTAATAATGAATGTTGTTAAACTTTAAAAAGCGAGTATTACATTTACCTCGTTCATTACCAATTCCTCAACCTTCATATACACAGTAATATTGCAAATTATATATTTCACGATTCAATATAAAATTTTTATTATTTTAATATTTAAAAGTATTTAGTTGCAAATTAATATCTTTTAAATTAATATTTTATGATTCAATATAAATTTTAATAATCAAAAAGTATCATGTTGCATATTAAAATATTTAAAATTTTTAAATATCGATTAAAATATTTTTCATCCTCACTCTAAATTTAGGGGTCAGTGACCCTTCAGTTTATCCTCATTCTAAATTTCTAGGTGGTGGATAAGTGACCCTCCAGTTGTTCGGGTACCATGTCTAACAAGCTCCCTCCTTCACCTTCTCAGAGGTCATTGACCCACCGGTCAGTAACCTTTGGGGTGGTGGAGTGGGGGTTTGTTTTGACGGACCGTGGTGCCCCTATAACTACTTACGCTTTTTAACAAAAATATATTTAATATTTTAATATTAATATGAGACTTGTAAACAAGATTTCAATGTACTCGCATGCTCACATTTTTTCACACAACGTAAAAATAGACCAAATAACTCTCGCAATAGTATGACTGAAGTGCAGATTTAGATTACATAGTATTTAAAATGCCAAAGTTAAGGTTCATATTATTAAATCATGATTCTGTTTGTATTGATAAGTTTTACTTACGAAACGTAAATTCATTAACTCATATATAATCGCAAGTTGATATTTTAACTGTACTTAATATAGCTGTACCTCTGAAATGACTTATTTACCAAAATATTTTCTTTTATTAAAGCAATATAATATTTAAAAGATTTCATCATATATAAAGTAGTGGAATATCAACAAAATCATGATTCGTGCAAAAATATAATGCGAATATTTGTAAATCTTATTTTTCTGACTTAATTGCATAATTCAATTCATAAATAAAGTTCTAGAATACAATTTTATTATATAAATAATAATACAAAGTCTGCAAATGAACTAAAATCAGCCAAAAACGTTCAAAAAATGAGTTTTTTGCATTTTTAACTATGGCGCACCTTCAGGAAATATCTGAAAAAATTGACGCAAGTACTTATAAACAAAATACAAGTTTTTTTGCAAGAATTGGCCCTGTACGGCATTTCCCGTGAAAATAGGAAGAATTTTAATTTTTTTTCCATCTTTTTTGGTTATATAGCATCATCAAATCTTTATGAAAAAATTCTACATGGTCTGTAACTATTTAAACTATAAGCACGATTTTCTTGGGGTTTTTTTACCAACTAAATTCGGATAAAAAAAATAAATAGTGAAAAAGTCATTTTTTTCATGCTGTAGACAGGGGGAGGGGGGTCGCGATCTGTAAATATGACAAAAACTATTTATTTTTTATCTAAAACAAAGTTACCAGGTCAAACAAAAATTTCAGGGACAGGGCAATTTCGACTATCTTAACGGGGGGGGGGGGGGTACCTGTAGTATTGGTCAAATTCGTAGTATGCCATTTAAAATGAAAATATTCACTCATGACTTTCTCTCGATACATTAATTTTCTAAAGCTCCCAAAAACATTTTAAATAAGAAGCGTGCTCATCGTTCTGATTCCATTATATTTAAGATCAAGTATACAATACAGTACCCAAATTTCACCGGGTAAAAAAAAATTAAGTGAAAAAGTTATGTTAAAAAAAGTAACATTTATATTATTCTGCAAAAATATGGCCTCACAGAAACAAAAATTGTGCATTATTGGAAGGTAAACACCTTAATTTACTTTTTTTTATAGCTTACATGTCCACGAATATTAAAAAAAATGCCCATCTGATTATTTGATTCGGTGAAAAAGTTATGGTCTTGGTAAAAAGTCGTAGATCAAAAGCCTTATACAAATTTTGCGATCTTTTGTAAATTCTGGTACAAATTAGAGATATTAATATGTATATATGATTCTACTTGTTTAAGTAAGGAAGAAGAATGTACTCTTTTGTTTTGCATTATTGTATTATAAATATATTATTACGTAGCCTCACAAAGTTTAAAGTTTTCAGAAATATGCCCATATATTAAAATTGATATAAGATGTTATCTATGAAATATGTTCACTTTTGTATGGTACTTTTAAAATTAAAACAAAAATCAAATATCGCACTAGATTAATTCATTCCATATTATTATTTTTATAGTTTCATTGAAATAAAAAACAAAGATAAATATATATATATATATATATGAAGTACTCAAGGTTATTATTACGTATTTAATAAATTTATAACAATATAATTTGAAATATAAATTTATCATGATTCCAAAAACTCTTCATTGTTTTTAAAAGTAAACAGGTGATAAATTAAGAGTCAATCGAGAAATAACATTGTTTCTTATGACTGTTCGTGTCGTACGCGATGTCTTGATTATCTGAATGACCATCATACGACAATCATGACATACAATTATTGATAATCCATTAAAACGGTCTATTTCTCTTTCCATATCCCTGTTTTTTTTATGAAATGATCCAAATAGTACGTCTGATGGTTTGGATGGACTTCTCGCTTTTCTTGTAAATCTATAAAAAAAAAGGAGGAGACCTAAGTTAATATATAATATTTCGTAGAAGTTATTATATAATATTTAGTAACTTGAAAAAATCATATTTATATAACTACCAAGATACACAAGAAATATAAAAATATAAGTATTCAAACATTAATTAAATATTGTTTTTCGAAATCATCGCATTTAATTATCTACAAATTTTTTACTTTTTATCTTAATTTATTTTGGTTTTAGCTAAAAAACAAAACTTTGTGTGCCTTGAATCACCTAAAACAGCTTGCAATTACTTAGTCCATAATGTTTTATATGGATAAATATCCTGCGTGAAGCGATAAAAAATTTTCTACATCACAATAATACTCATAAACATTGTATTATGAAAGAAAAGCTTGGTACACTACAAAATTTTTGACTTCAGTGAAAATCTTGACGCATTCTTTTTAATGAGCAACTTGTTGAGTTTTTTTCTACCTAATAATAAAGTTTGAACTTTAGCAGAAATAATGGTTTTAGTTGCTCACACTAAATTAATACTAAAAAAATTGAATAAGTTCCTAAAATTTTCGAGCAAGTTATTAAATAAAATAATAAGAATGACGGAAAAGTTATCATATCCTAATAATTAGCATCAACATATTCGAAAATTCATGAAATTTTAATATTTTTCATGAAACCCGCTACCCCCACTCTTATTACTTGACCATCGGGTGAGTGTTTCATAACTCATGTTCCATTTGAGATCACTCATACATACAAAGATTTTGATTAACAGAATAAAGGGAAAACGTTTATATTATTCAACGAAATATTATTATTAATAAAGAATTAAATTGTAATGGTGGGTTTTATTTGGGAAATTATAAAAATTAAACGTGAAATAAGAGCTTGCTTATAACCCCCAAATCCTGAGATTTCCCAACTGACAAAAATAATAAAAATAAAATAAGCGAATAAAGTACTTCAAATTTAATATAGAATTTAACTATCAATCTCATTAAAATCAATTCAATGAATAAATTCATTAACTTTCAAATATACAGGGTAAAATCAACTAAATAAATATAAAATAGATTAATGAAAGAATTTAAGGTTAGATTACGTATGAATTTCTCTATCAAAAGCAAATCCTTTAAATATCTATAGGCTATTTCATTAAACAAAATAATAACTTTTGAATTTAACTGTAGAACTATTAAATTTAAAATAAGATTATCAATTAGAATTTCAAACAATAGTAATAAACTAATTTTAACTCAATAAAATTATAATTAAGCAGCGACAGCAACGCGTTCTCAGAGTTTTTAGGTTATGTAAGGGTGGGGGCTCGAACAGCAGTGCGTATCTCAAATTACGCAATCATCCAATTGGTGGTGCTAGTGTCGTATTTCTTCTTAGAATTACTCTAGACCTCACTAACTATCTCGTTCTAATGATTTATATATAAGTGATAGAACTTGTGAGGCTTTTGCTTTCCTTTATCTTAACTTATCAATTTCTTTTTATTGAGAATCAAACGTTATAACATATGTAATTAGTTAACTGACAAACTAATTTTACTTTCATAATTATTCATTCGAATTACTATTTTTATTCTCTTAATGAACACAATGAGAAAAATTTTATATGAGAATGATAATAACTTTAAAGAAAATTTTTAAATAGCCACTTGATCAATAGACTAAGTAAAAGAAAATTTTTGAATGATCAAGACTTATTATGGTGAATTTGCAACAAGGAAAGAAAACTTTACAAATAGATAAACTCGAGATCTCAAGTTTTAATAAAAATACCAATAATTAAATCACTAATTTATACGTTAGGTCAGGTAGTAAATAAACAAAAAATTGAGTCACTATTAAATTTTCCACTTTTTCTTTTTACTTTAATAGAAAAAGAATTAAACACTTCTCACAAATATAATATACAGGGTGACCCATTTTAAATGCCTCATCTAAATATTTCAAATAGAAAGCATTTCTAAGAAAAACTTTTTAGACAAAAGTTGTAAGGTTTGGGAGGGGTCATCTTTTGGTGACCGTGACTATGACCATGACTATGACCATGATCATCATGGTCAGCATAGGTCAAGTTAATTTCTTCAAATGGGAACCTCTAATTTTCACTCCAGGAATGAAAAGAGCAGAAAACTTTACGTCCAAGTATGTCCTTAACCATGTCCATGATCATGAAGGTCAGCATTGGTCAAATCGATTTTTTTCAATGAAAACCCGTAATTTTGACCTCGGAAATGGTAAGAGCAGAACATTTTACGTCCAAGTATGTCCTTAACCATGACCATGACCATGACTATCATGGTCAGTACGGGTCAAGTTGATTTTCTCTAATAGAAAAGCCTAGTTTTGACCCTGAAAAAGAGCGGTATCTTCGTCGTCCGTATATGAGCTTGACCGTAACCTTAAAGGTCATTCAAGTACTAATCAAATTTTCAATCGGGAGCACCTAATTGCGATCTCGTAAATGAAAGATAATAAACTAAAGTCAATCTAATCTTAAATAAAAAATGTGAATTGGCTGCAAAGTTATTCTCGTTAATTTTTGTATGAACTAATATTTGGTAACTCTACGATATTTCAACGACAAACTTTGCTCGTTTGTCTACCTGAAAAACTAATTTCCTCAATATTTCAATTCATTAGACTAAAAATTGTTCACACTAAGCGTGTTTCAATTGTTCGCTATTTTTTTTCAATTTTTTTACTTTTTCTTTATTTTTTCTCTAGGAACAAAATTAAAAATGTCTGAAAAGTATTCTAATACATATACAATACGGAGCGCCGAAAAAAATTGGTCCATAAAATTTATGACGAAAAAAAAAAGTTTTAAATTTGAATAAGAAAAAAATTAGGTTCTTCATATATGCGACAAAAAAAATTGTTTTTATACATTATTGAATTATCATTTTTTTTCCTACAGTTTTCTGGAAATTATATTTTCGACGCAGTTATAAGAAAAAAAATTTTTTGTGGTGAATGATTTACTATAATTGTTTTTGCTAGCAGCGGTGAAAGAACATCGCGATACGAGAACGTCAATTATTTTCATTCCAGAAAATACTTCACAATATTCTTTCTTCGTTTATTTCATTGACTCTTTGTATATCGGTTTACAAATTAAATGCCTGATTATACAAAAAGCGAAATTGTAGATATCCTATTAATTTTGGGAGAATGTAGAATAAATTATCGTACAGCTGCACGAATATATCAGGAGTGGTTCCCCGATAGGAATCATCATTCAGACCGTAGAACAGTATGTAGAATTAAATAGCGTAAACGGGAGATACCACCAAGAGCGAGACAACGTTGCAGAACTATGACGATCGAGAAGAATGATCCTCGAGTTCTGGTAGTACTTGCTTCATTTTATCTAAATCCCACATTTCAACTAGAAAGATTGCTGTACAATCTGGAATTCCAAGAGAAACTGTTAGAAAAATTTTAAAACTGCATCGATTTCTTCCATACTACATAACTCTGCATCAAGAGTTAATAGAATATGATTTTCAGAGAAGGCTACGAATTTGTGAATAGACACGGGAAAAATTGCAAAACGATCCACAATTTTTTCATTAAGTCATGTTTTCGGACAAAGCAACCTTTCATAACACAGGTAAACTTATCTGACACAATTGTCACTATTATTCTATTCACAATCCTCATTGGCGTATGTCAATCGATCACCAAAATAGATGAAGTCTCACGGTTTGGTGTGGTATCGATAATGGTTACCTAATTGGACCCTATTTTTTTAATGGGGCCGTTAATGATAATAATGATCATGATCTTCTGACTGATAAATTACCAAATCTCTTGGAGAATGTTGATCTTCAAACAAGAGGTCGTGTGTGGTTTCAACATGATAAAGAAACCTGCTCAAAGAAGTAACGTAGTTCAGGATTTAGTAAATCAAACATACCACAATAAGTAGATGGATAAAGGTCGTGATGACAATCATGTTAAATAGCCCGCCCGATCTCCGGATCTCACAAGCCCTGATTTCTATTTATGACGATTTAAAAAAAATACTGTGTGTGAAAAAGCTCCGACTATTTAAGAAAATATGACTTAACGAATCATTAATGTTTGACAAAATATACTAAAGCATGTGCTTCAATCTACTGTCCAAAGCTTTCAAAGAAGAGTCGAACTATGCATCAATAATAATGGCGGTAATTTTAAACATTTAATGAGATAAAAGAAAAATTGTTAATGCTATTATCAACTAAGCCTTGATACTTCCGGTCTTTCCTTAACCAGCTGGGCTAGGATTCTTAACATAATCATCCGGAATCTTCCCAATCCTGCCTTAACCAGCTGGGCTAGGATTTTTGCCTTAATCGGCCAGGATCCTCCCAGTCTTGTCTTAACCACCTGAACTAGGATTCTTGCCTTAATCGGCCGATATCCTTCTGGTCTTCCCTTAACCAGCTGAGCTAGGATTCTTGCCTTAATCAGCTGCAGATCTCTCCGTCTTGTGTAAACCAACTGGGCCAGGATTCTTGTTTTAATCGGCTAGATTCCTCCCGGTCTTGCCTTAACCAGCTGGGCTAGGATTCTTACCTTAATCGGCCAGACTCCTTCAAGTCTTGCCTCAACAAGCTGGGCCAGGATTATTGCCTTAATTGACCGGTGTCCTCCCGGGCCTGCCTCAACCAGCTCGGCTAGGATTCTTGCCTTAATCAGCCGAAATCTACCTGATCTTTCCTTGACCTGTTGAGCCAGGATCTTTGCTCAATCATCCAGAATCCTCCTGTACTTGCATTACCCAGCTGGGCTAAGATTTTTCCCTTAATTTGCCGGAATCTGCCCGGTCTTGCCTTAACTAACTGAGCCAGTATTCTTGCTTGAATCGGTAAGAATCCTCCAAGTCTTGCCTTAACCAGCTGGGCTAAGATTCTTGCCTTAATCGGCCAAAATTCTCCTGGTCTTCCCTTAACAAGACTAGGCCAGGATTCTTGCTTGAATCAGCCAGAATCCTCTTCGTCTTGCCTTAACTAGCTTGGCTAGGATTCTTGCCAAAATCGGCCAAAATCCTACCAGTCTCGTCTTAACCAGCTGTGCTCGAATTCTTGCCTTAATTGGCCGGAACCCTTCTGGTATTGCCACAACCGGCTGGAACAGAATTCTTGTTTTAATCGACCGGAATCCTCTTGCTTTTTATTAATCAGCTGAGTTAGGATTCTTGCCTTAATCGCCCGGATCTCCCGATTTCGCCTTCACCAGCTGGACCAGGATCTTTCTTTAATTGGTCGGAATCCTTACGGTCTTGCCTTAACCAGCTGGGCTAAAATTATTTCCTTAATCGTCTGGAATCCTCTCGGTCTTGCCTTAATCAACTGGGTCTAGGATCCTTGTTTAAATCAGCCAGAGTCCTCCTGGTCTTGCCTTAACCAACTGGGTCAGGATTCTTGCCTTAATCAGCCGGAGTGCTTCCGGTCTTACCTTGACCAGCTGGGCTAGGATACTTGCCTTAATCGGCTATAATCCTCCTAGTCTTGCCCTCACTAGCTTTACTAGGATTCTTTCCATAATCTGCCGAAATCCTACCAGTCTTGCCTTCACCAGTTAGGCCAGATTTATTGCCTCAATCAGCCGAAATCCTCCCGGTCTTGCCTTAACCAACTGAACCGGGATTCTCGCCTTAATCAGTCGGAATCCTCCTGGCCACGCCTTAACTAGCAGGGCTAGGATTCTTTTCTCAATCAGCCGGAATCCTTGCAGTTTTACCTTTACTAACTAGGCCAGGATTCTTGCTTAAATTGGCCGAAGTCCTCTAGGTCTTACCTTGAATAGCTGGGCTAGGATTCTCGCCTTAATCGCCTTGAATCCTCTTGGTCTTTCCCTAACCAGCTGGGCCAGGATGCTTTCTTAATCAGCCAGAATCTTTCTGGTCTTGCCTTAACTAGCTGGGCCTGGAGTCTTGCCTTAATTATCCGCTATTCTCCTGGTCTCGCCTTAATCAGCTGCGCTAAAATTATTGCTTTAACCGGCCGGATTTCTCCTGGTCTTGCCTCAATTAGCTGGACCAGAATTATTGTTTTAACCCTTTCAGTCATGCAATTCAATTCACTTTTTCCGTATGTATTTGTTCATAATAATAATATTAATAGTTATAAATTTATAAAATATTATCAGCATTATAAATAGTAAAGCTATGTGTATCTGAAAATACAAAAAATCTGAGGTTTTTCTCATTGAGGTAAAAAAAAAGAAAATTAGGTAGCCAATATATCGGCTCCTGTGACTGTAAGGGTCAATCGACCTGAATCCTCTCGGTTTTTCATTAACCAGCTGGGCTAGGATTCTTGCCTTAATCGGCTGGAATCCTTCCGATTTGACCTTAAACAGCTGGGCCATGATCCTTCTTTAATCGGCCGGAATCTTTCCGGTCTTGCCTTAATTAGCTGCGCTAGGATTATTCCCTTAATTGTCCGGAATGCTTCTGGTCTTGCCTTTACCAACTGGGCCTAGGATTCTTGCCTTAATCAGCCAGAGTTCTCCCGGTCTTGCCTTAATCGGCTGGACTAGGATCCTTGCCTCAATCGGCCGGAACGTCCTCGGTTTCGGCTTTATCAGTTGGGCCAACATTCCCATATAAAAAAATCATCTTGAGCTATGATAATTGTTATGGTCATGTTCATTGTTAAGGACATAGTTGGGTGTAAAATTTTTCATCCTTTATATTTTTGGTGTCAAAATTACGGGTTTTCATTGGAAAAAATGAATTTGAGTAAAGCTGACCTTCATGATCATGGTCGTGGTTAAGGAAATACTTAGACGTAAAGTTTTCTGCTCTTTTCATTCCTAGAGTGAAAATTAGAGGTTTTGGTTTGAATAAATTAGCTGGACCCATGCTGACCATGATGATCATGGTCATGATCATGGTCATGTTTATGGGTAAAGACATACTTGGACGTTAAATTTTCCTCTTTTTTTATTTCGAGAGTCATAGTTAGGGGTTTTTATTTAAAAAAATTAACTTGACCCATGCTGACTATGATGATCATGATCATGATCATGTTCATGGTTAAGGACATACTTGGACGTTGAATTTTCTCTCTTTTCATTTTGAGAGTCAAAGTTAGGGGTTCCTATTTTAAAAAAATAACTTGACCTATGCTGACCATGATGATCATGGTCATGGTTAAGGACATGGACGTAAAACTTCTCTCTCTCTTACCATTTCTGGGGTCAAAACTGGGGGTTTTCATTTTAAAAAGTCGATTTGACCATTGCTGACCATTAAGATCTTGGTAATGATCATGGTCATGGTCATGGTCATAATTAAAGACATACTTGAACGTAAAATTCTCCGCTCTTTTCATTCCTGGTGTCAAAGTTAGGGGTTCTCATTTGAAAAAACGATGCCAAGTGTATTGGCGCAATGCTTTCACATAGAGCTCATTAAGTTAGAGTGAATGGATTTAATTTTTTTAAATGTGATTTTAATACAAAATTCAATTCCTGTTCAAGAAAAATTAGTGAATGTGAGGAAATGTTAGTAAATAGGAAGAGAGAGACAAGGATGGATGAAAAAAGGGTAAAAATGAGGATCAATCTGAGAAAAAAAGGACAAAGAGGAAGTGAGGAAGTAGGAAAAGAGTTAGTGAAAGCGTTAAATCAGAAATCAAAAGAAGTTATCAAAGAGCTACGCTAAGAAAATTATTTTAGAAAATTTTCCTTTTTTTGGCAGTCGCAAATAATTTCTCTGCAAATTATATAACAAATCTATTGAGTACTTCACGTAAAATAAAAAAAAATAAGGAAAGAAGAATCGAAATTTTTTTTTAAATCTTTAAAATTCTCTAAAATCGTAATCACACTAAGAATATTAGTTTTCGAAAGCTTATTTTCTTCAGACAATAGCTAATTGATTGTATCAAAATTTTGCAGAAAATTTATAGTATGGTTTACACAAAATAGAAGATAAATGAAAAGTAAAAATTTTTTTGAAAATTTTTAAATTGCTCTAAAATTAAAACTGTTTTTAGAAAATTAGTTTTAAGTTTGTTTTCTTCAGACAGTAGCGAATAACTTGTATACAAATTTTCGAGCAAATCTATCGAATGGTGTTCGTAAAATAGAAAAAAAAGGAAAAATAAAAATTTTTTAAAAAGCAGTTGAATGAAAAATAAAATTGTATGAAAAATTTGAAGTAAATCCATCGAGTAGTTTTTAAAATTTTATTGGCTTAATAAATATAAACATTTTTTTCAAAAATTTCAAAATGCTCTAAAATTAAAACTAATCTAAGGAAATCAGTTCTTAAAAATTAATTTATTTGGGCAATCGCAAATAATTTCAATGCAAATTTTGAAGCGAATTCATCGATTAGTAAACAAAAAAACACCTAAAAACAAGGACGGTACACTCGGGTTATTTTTTAAATTTGGCAACGTCGCAATCCTCAAAAGTCCGTAGCGATATAAATATATATATATATATATATATATATATATATATATATATGCATTTTATCAATTAGATACTTTTCTTTTGATTAAACTCCTGTAACAAAGAAAAAAAAATTTTATACGTTACTTTTATTTACCAATTTTGTTTGAATTTAAAGCAGCTATTATTTACTTTGTTTCTCTATAATTTATTGTTCATTCTTTTATCACCGCAAAGGAGAGAGAGAGTTATTCCGCACAAAAAAAAAACTATTTTATCTTTTAATTTTCCCAAAAAGAAATTTTATCAATTAATTTATACTTTTCATTGTCCACTAACATTACTAATATCAGTCATCTCTAAATAAAATCCTCGGGAACACGGAAAGAAAGTAGATCGCTGGATCTATTCACTAAATGGCTGACAAGCTTTTGGCGTGGACGTATTTATAGGATGGCGACTAATTTCTTCGAGGTGGTGATGTCACTCGCGAAGAGAAAAGACAGTAATAACTGTATCTCGCAAGCAGAAAGAAAATTTTATAACACTAGTAAAACTTTAGCGATGAGTATAAGTAACGAAGAAAAAGAAAACCACTATGAAAATTTTATTTTAACGCGTCATGTGAAAAATGTGTAAGTAAGAAAAAAGTTACTGCACGGTGTAACAATCGAAACGACAATTAGCAACGAAGAGGAAGGAAGCAAACGATGAGCGCCGACTGTTTTTTTTCACTATTACTCTCTTTATTACTCTTATTACGTCCCATCTACTATCTCTTTCTAACTCGCGACTCTCTAATCAAATCAAGTTCCTTTCGTCAATTTATTCTACTTACACTAGTGTAGTTTTACTACTTGCTAGTCAAATTTACATTTTAGTTCTTTTACTAGTGTAGTATTTTCTTATTTCGATTGTTACTGCCTCCACGCACGTAATTCAATTAAATAAAAATGAGGTATCAAATATAAATAATTATTTATATAATTTATTAAGATTTCTATTTCTACAAGCATTCAATTCTCAATTATTTATTTATTAAATTGTTTAAATAATTTCTATCTTATTAATATTTAATTGATTCACGATTTCACAATGTTTTTTTATTATAAAAAAAATGTTCGTTAACGTACAGCAGCGCCCCTTATAAAATTAAAAAATAACATTTTAAAAAAGAAATAATTTAATCGTGCGTTCAAATCTACTTAGTACGCGAGCGCTCTCTAAATATATATATAAGCCTACTCTATTCTATACGTAATCAATTTCCCTCTCCTTTTATAATTAAGTTTTTTTATTTATCTAATATCTATTTACCATGCGCGCGTTAATGTCCTACTTTATCGACTGCTCTCATTACATTAGTATGTTTCTGTCTTTCTCCCTCTCTTTCTTTCTTTTGATTATACTACGTAAGCACCACAATGATTTATTCGCGCGAGCACGTTTTCATTCTTTTTACACTGTTGAAACCGCTCTGCTGCTTCCTAGACGTGGTATGATCGTCTTCTGCTAGCAGGTATCGGTCGCTCTACTTGCTGATTGTGTGTGGATAGTGAGTGTGTGTGTGCATAATTGTTTCTCCGTCAGTGCCGTCAGCCGGTAGTTCAATACATATGGCTACTTGGCAATGGGCTATATCATCAGCTGTGTACATCCAGGGCTCAGCACCGATAACAAGAAACGAGAACAGAATCATTTCTCTGTTGGTTTCTCACGAGTGTGGTGATTATGATTTTGGGAACTCACATGCTCAGGGAATTACGTTTGATTTTTATTTAATAGGTTTTTAATAAAAAAAACTTATTTATATTAATAAAAACAAAAACAAAATTATGGTGGCGTGGAAATACCACGTTACAAAATATATATATGTATAATAGTCTAGGCGCCCAAAGGGTTTCGTATGAAGTTAGAGGTCCCACCAAGCAAGTAGGTGATTTATATGTATTATGAGCCGCTGAATCCGAATTTGCAACTCGCTTTTCGCGCAAGTAGTCGAGTAATTTGTTATAAACAAATTAATTGTTTAAATGACTATAGTTTATGAACTACAATAGATGCAGTAATTTTCTCTGCAAAAACTTGTTCTTTAATAAAAAAAACAAAAAAAAATCGTTTCTGTTGCGTATCGATTCGATAATTAGAACCAGAGATATGGCAAATATATTGCAAAAAAACATAAAGACGTAGCGCTAGCGTGGAACGCCCTGGTAAAAAACCTTATAACTCGACTACTAATTGATATTTTTTGAAGTTCAACATGTGTTTGAAAAATGTCAGAGTCTCAGCTTTAATGATAAATTATTATCTATTACTTTCAAATGTTGATAAATAAGCTAGAATGATTTGAAGCAGAAAAAATTTTCAATTTTTCAGAATTGTGTTTGTTTACAACGAAATAATATAGGTTAGCGAACAAAATATTTCTATATTTTTGATATAGAATGATAGTAAATTTGATCTAATTTAAGAATCTGTCCAGTTTTTTAAATTCAAGTAAGTAGAACCTGAGATATCGCAAATTTAAGTTGTAGCGCCAATTCCTTGCAGTACGACATATGTGTGCAATATAGCGATCGCTTTCCTTATTAAAAATTCTTTCATTAAAAGGTAAGTAATCTCATCCTTTTCTAATAAAATCACTTTTGACTCGACTTTATTTTATATACTTTGTCATAATATTAATGATGTATAATCTTCGAGCATATACTACTGGAGAAAGCCTCCCAGCTAATAACTACGTTACAAGGCGAAGGGAGAAAAAGCTTCTATTTTGGCACGTGCTATCTCTCTCACTTTCTTAGTGGGAAACAGAAGCAGCCAATCAAATCAGGCGAGAGAGAGACAGCACGTACCAAAATAGAGGCTTTCTCTCTCTTCGCCTTGTAACGCTTTCTGCCATTTAGAGGCTTCCTCCAGTAGTATATGCTCGAAGTGTATAATACATTTAAATGAAGTAGATTTAGGGTTTTAAATAATCATTGATTTTTCTACTATAATAGTAAACAATTTACTCAACTTATGGAGTATTTTTACATTTGTTTATTTTTTTGCAATTGCAAAAAGAACAACGATCGATTTTATTCAAAAAATTTGTTTTAACCTTCCGATTTATTAGAGTCATCTATTTTTAGCTGAATCCTTTTTTATTAAATTTTTATTTAATTTCCTAATATATAGTTAAAATTAATTGTATTACAAAAAAATGAAATTACTTACCTTATAATAAAAGAATTTTTAATAAGGAAAGCAATCGCCATATTGCACACATATGTCGTATTGCAAGGAGTTGGCGCTACAGCTTAAATTTGCGATATCTCAGGTTCTACTTACTTAAATTTGAAAAACCGGACAGATTCTTAAACAAGATCAAATTTCCTATCATTCTTTATAAAAAATATAGAAATATTTTGTTCGCTAACCTAAATCATTCCGTTATAAACAAACAAGATTCTGAAAAATTGAAAATTTTTTCTGCTTCAAATCATTCTAGCATATTTATTAACACTTGAAAGTAATATATAACAATTTATCATTAAAGCTGAGACTCTGACATTTTTCAAACACATGTTGAACTTCAAAAATATTAATTAGTAGTCAAGTTATAAGGTTTTTTACCAGGGCGTTCCGCGCTAGCGCTACGTCTCTATCTTTTTTTGCAATATATTTGCCATATCTCTGGTTCTAATCATCGAATTGACATGCAACAAAAACGATTTTTTTTGTTTTTTTATTAAAGAACAAGTTTTCGCAGAGAAAATCACTGCATCTATTGTAGTTCATAAACTATAGCCATTTAAACAATCAATTTGTTTATAACAAATTACTCGACCACTTGCGCTAAAAGCAAGTTGCAAATTCGGATTCAGCAGCTCAAAATACATACAAATCACCTACTTGCTTGGTGGGACCTCTAACTTCATACAAAACCCTCTGGGCTCCTAGACTATAAGTAAGTAGAACCGGTCTTTTGAATGCACGCTACAGTTTACTGCTATGGACTCCTGTACATTTTATGCGCAGGACCGGTTTTCAAAAGACCAATTTCTATAATATATACGGTAATAAAAGGGAGGTGGTAACAATGTGAGACTGCCACACATTTCGTCATGCTTTGGATACGACCCGATGTCAGTACTGACGAGCACGGGGTATCGCGCATTCAAAAGACCAATTTCTATAATACATACGGTAATGGAAGGAAGGGGGTAACAATGTGAGACTGCCACACACCTCGACGTTCGCTGGATACGACCCGAAGTCAGTACTGACGAGCGCGGGGTATCGCGCATTCAAAAGACTGATTTTATATACATATATATATATCACTCATTCTCTGCCAAATCGAAGGATGAAAAATTTTTTTTCACTTAAAATTGGTATAATGGTTCTTTCCCATATTATGGACCACTCAGAATTTTCATAGATCTCTTTAGTATATATTTTCAGAGCTACAAAGCTTCAAAGTTGGGCTAAAACCATATTTTTGACATTTTTGACTAATTTTAGGCTTAAATTACTTAGTTGGGTTGCGTTTTAAGAACGTATTACTGAGAATCTTTTTCGTTCAAAATATTCTAGATTTTGAGAAAAAAGTAATTCATAGGTGCTAATGTAGCCATCCGCTGAGCTAAAATCATTTAAAACATTGAAATACCACTTTTCAAGGTTTCGAACCATGATCCCATGTCCAAAAAACTCATCGAAGGAGGTAATAAATGTATAAATATGGCCTAAAAATTTCAAAGTGGACATCCCTGGCCATCCCTTGGAAAAAATAAAAATGTAATTAAAAATAATAAAAAATGTGATTTTTAGATGAATTTCTTAAGTTTTAAATTATTTCAAAATAATTTTCAAAATGATACTACGCAAATTGTATTAAAATTAGTTAATTCACTTTTTTTTAGAATTGAGCACTCAGTTTCAGAATTATCAATTTTGTGTTACTGTGAAGTGGAATAAAAGTTGAAAATAAATAAATTGACTTTATGTGTCTATTTATGAAATCATCGTATCAATAATAAGTTAAAAAAATCTTATGATTGATTAAGAAAGTACATTTCCATGTTTTTATCAGAAGAGTGTCTGAGTTGCGGGTCACAAATCTTGATGAAACTTTGGGATAAGTATTTAGGTACCAAAATATGACTAAAGCCACAGCGGTACGGTCTAACGCTTCGAAAAATTGAAGTTATGGACGATTATAGTCTTATTTTTAGAAAAATATGAAAAAAGAACTCCTAATTACAGTGTAAATAATTCTGTCAGAAAATGTCTTTAATAAATCCACAAAAACTAAAATGAAAGCAGAGAAAGCAAGCTTTAATTTGCCAGTTTCCGAATTGAAAAATAATAATTAGAACTAAAGTTATGCTTGTTTAAAGTTAAGCACCAAAAGAGTTCTAAAAATCACCATCCTTCAAAATTTAGACTATTTTTGGTACTCTCTTACTGCTCAACTTTAAATAAGCATAACTTTAGTTCTAATTATTATTTTTTAATTTGGAAATCGGCAAATTAAAGCTTGCTTTCTCTACTTTTATTTTACTGATTGTGGATTTATTAAAGACATTTCTAGATAGAATTATTTACTCTTCAATTAGGAGTTCTTTTTTTTATATTTTTCAGAAAATAAGACTATAATCGCCCTAACTTCAGTTTTTCAAAGCGTTAGACCGTACCGCTGTAGCTTTACTCATATTTTGGTACCTTAATACTTATCCCAAAGTTCCATCGAGATCTGTGACCCACAACTCAGACACTCTCCTGGTTAGTATACATTTATTGTAATTAAAGTGAAAATAATTTTGAAGATTGTTATGGATGAACGTGGAAGTGATAAATGAATTTTATGGGGATTTCAACTTGTACAACCTCAAAAAATATGGTATATCAATACATCCAAAACTGACATGAGTTTAACCGTATATCACTGACAATGAGAATGAATTAATTTAATATTAATAAATATCAATGTCTGTGACATGCTAATTATAATTATTTGCTCAAATAGTTCGTAAGTTTTTATATGATTAGATTCAATTATTGCTGAGGGTCGATTCAACCTATGCTACATATGTATGTATCACGACGTTTAGTTGTGAGCAAGAGAATAAAAAGTGTGCGCGCGCATTACGTACGCGTGATACATACATATGTAGCATAGGTTGAATCACCCCTCTGTCACATCATTGGATGAATTCAAATTGAAATGAAAATCAATTTTCATAAAATGAGAATATTATTTACCGATGAGAATATAATAAGCTACTCTAAAAAAATACAGCAAGAATTAGAATCAATCATTTTCTAAAACTTAACTTAAGAATGTAGATCAATAGGTACTTTAATTTCAACAAGACCCGAGAAATAAAATTCAAGTCCGTGTCTATCATCCGCTAAGTCTATAAAAGTATACGATCATTTACCTTTTATTCACATTTATATTATTCATCTATACTGTTATAAATAGAGTGCTCACTCACCCTGAATCACACTATTTATAACTTATAATGAAAAAAAAGTTATTACAAAGTATCAACCATCATTTCAAACAAATTTGTCAGGATATACATTCATACATGTTTTAAAGTACCCGGTTGAAAAAATTCATATGAATTTTAATATGAATTTTTCATATGAATTATTCATATATTCATTCAGCATTTTTGTTTCATTTTTTTATATTAAAAATTGATATAAAAAATTGCAGGTTGGATTTTGAAGTTTTTTTTATACTTTTCCCATATAAAAATAATGAGATGATCACCATGATTATTATTTATTTAAATTTTCCATATGAATTTTTCATATAAATTTTTTATGTGTATTTTTTATATAAATTTTTTATATGAGTTTTTAATTTGAATTTTTTATGTAAATTTTTCATATGAATTTTTAAATGTATAAAAATGAAACAAAAATGCTTATTCAATATATGAATAATTCATATGAAAAATTTATATTGAAAATTCATATAAAAATTTATATGAATTTTTTCAACCGGGTACTTTAAAACATGTATGAATGTATATCCTGACAAATTTGAATGAAATGATGGTTGATACTTTGTAATAACTTATTTTTCATTACAAGTAATAAATAGTGTGATTCAGGGTGAGTGAGCACTCTATTTATAACAGTACAGATGAATAATATAAATGTGAATAAAAGGTAAATGATCATATACTTTTATAGACTTAGCGGATGATAGACACGGACTTGAATTTTATTTCTCGGGTCTTGTTGAAATTAAAGTACCTATTGATCTACATTCTTAAGTTAAGTTTTAGAAAATGATTGATTCTAATTCTTGCTGTATTTTTTTAGAGTAGCTTATTATATTCTCATCGGTAAATAATATTCTCATTTTATGAAAATTGATTTTTATTTCAATTTGAATTTATCCAATGATGTGACAGCAATGATTGAATCTAATCATATAAAAACTTACGAACTATTTGAGCAAATAATTATAATCAGCATGTCATAGACATTGATATTTATTAATATTAAATTAATTCATTCTCATTGTCAGTGATATACGGTTAAACTCATGTCAGTTTTGGATGTATTAATATACCATTTTTTTTGAGGTTGTACAAGTAGAAATCCCCATAAAATATATTTTCTCTATCCCTTAGGCGAAACCACGCGGTTCCGCCGAGCCTTTACACTAGAAGAAGTAGCACTTTTAGCTACAGTTGAAACGACTAACGCGCCTCCTGTCGGCGCCTTAGACTTGACCTAACCAAAACTGTTGCTAAAAGCCGTAGGCTCGTGTTTATGATTGTATTCTGTCTTTGTCTCTCTCATGACAAAAAAAAAGACAGACGATACATACGTTGCGCTTATAAATTAAAACGAATTGTATTCTAATAAAATATGATTCTAAACTTTAAAATCTTATATCATAAATAGTGTCGCGTTATAATCGCGTTATAAAAAATGTACAAACTCTTTTTTTCAATTTTAACTCAAATAAAAAAATAAAAGAGGCTTGTGTGCGTGTTTTTATGTGTTTCTCTCTCTCTTTCTCGTTCATAAAAGAGGATTCTTGTGCGCGTGTTTTTCATGTGTCTTTCTTTCTCTCGTGATTTAGGCTTGTGCATGTGTTTTTCTTTGCTGCCGCCGCCAGCCTTGTCGACGCTCGTTTCACTCGCGTGACAAATGCTGGGCGGCAGCAAAGAACAACACATACACGCGCTAAAACAAAAAAAGCAAATATAATTGTTAATTTATATAACAATTATATTTACGTGGATTCGCCTAGGGATAGAGAAAAGCATTATTTCTTACACGGAGATTAAATGAAACTTCCGCACGTACGTGTTTATGACACGTACGTGCGGAAGTTTCATTGTATCTCCTTGTAAGAAAATCTACTATTATCACTTCTACGTTCATCCATAACAATCTTCAAAATTATTTTCACTTTAATTACAATAAATGTATACTAAAAACATGGAAATGCACTTTCTTAATCAATCATAAGATTTTAATTTTTATCAATCATAACTTATTATTGATACGATGATTTCATAATTAGACACATAAAGTCAATTTATTTATTTTCCACTTTTATTCCACTTCACAGTAACACAGAATTGATAATTCTGAAATTGAGTGCTCAATTCTAAAAAAAAAGTGAATTAACAAATTTTAAGGGATCAGCCAAGGATGTCCACTCTGAAATTTTTAGGCCATATATATATATTTATTTCGATGAGTTTTTTGGACATGGGATCATGGTTCAAAACCTTGAAAAGTGGTATTTCAATGTTTTAAATGATTTTAGCACAGCGGATGGCTACATTAGCACCTATGAATTACTTTTTTCTTAAAATTTAGAATATTATGAACAAAAAAGATTCTCAGTAATATGTTCTTATAACGCAACCCAACTGAGTAATTTCAGCCTGAAATTAGTCAAAAATGTCAAGAATATGGTTTTAGCCCAATTTTAAAGCTTTGTAGCTTTGAAAATATGTACTAAAGAGATCTATAAAAATTATGAGTGGTCTATAATATGAGAAAAAACCATTTTACCAATTTTAAGCAAAAAAAATTTTTCGTCCTTCGATTTGGCAGAGAATGGGCGATACATATATATATATAAATTGAACCGTTCGGTTGCAAAACCTGCCAAGGCCGAAAAAATCAATAACTTATTTAACATTAGAAGTATAAAATATGTACTGTCCTCTACGTTCAACAAGCTCCATAACAAAAACAAAATTTTTTACTAAAAAAAAACTAGCAATGAATTTTCGTTGCAATTCAAAAAACCTGCCAAGTCCAAAATAGTATATCTTGACACTAGTGCGTCAAAGTGATTTTTTCCTTGTGTGACGGTTTGCGGTTTGTGAAAAGGTCACAGGAGGAAGAAAACTTTCTCGCACAAGTATCGAACTGTATTTTTTGACACGACGTGTAAAAAGCTCAATTTTCGCACGTGTCACTTTGTGAATCGTGTGCGAAATCGACCTTTGTGCACGGAGTGTCAAAAACATTTTTTTGCATAACCTTCGAAATCCTCGTTTAGTGCGAACTGTAATATTGATTGAGGCATTGGGTTTCAAAATCTGCCAAGGCGGAAAAATGAAAAACTGACTTATTATAAGAAGTACCGTCTTCTTTGCATTGAACAAGCTCTAGAGCGAATAAAAAAAAACCATTGTATTTCATGTTAAGATCGGTCGAATTTAATGAATTTTGTGTCAAAACCTGCCAAGTCCAATATTGCAGAACAAAACATGCCAAGAAACACATTTCATACATCATAAATAATATTCTTTAATCGACCTATACCGTAAAAATTGCCCGATCTCCTGAACCAGAAGCAGAATCGATTTTTTGCATTTTTCTCAAATCCTCATATGAGGAACTTGGCAGGTTCTGCAACCCAACTCCTCAATTATTTCAAATTAAATTCATATAATTTATTATTAGAAAAATAATTAAAACATTGTTTTTATATTTACATTTAGTTAAATTTTCCATATTTGTAAAATATTCTTGAAAAAATAATAACGCGTGCACAAATGAACTACACCTTAATGTCTAAAACAAGATGTAAATATAAAACAAACAAAGATTGAATGTTTATTTGCGGCGTGAATTCGACGTAAACCTACATCGAATGTGAATAACTAAACTCAAGAGAGATGAGAGTAGGAACAATTTTTCGACGACAATTTCTCAGAAAGCCGTTTCTTCACAGCCCCGTAAGAGGTCCTAAATCAGTCGGGGACTGTTCATGTAAATAAACAAATATATTATATATTAACAAATCAAATAACCAAAATTATACATAAGTTATTATGTTAAGTATAACAATTACGGTAGGTATAAATTTAATAAATCAATAGTATACAATTCAAATATTTTTAACAATTAATTATTTTATATTATATTATATCATATTGAATTATAAAACATCATACATAATTTCAATATAATAGACTGATTCCATTCAGATTCATGCAGGCCGTCACTGATTGAATTTTTTTTCTCTCTTCTAAGTGATAAAAATACCTTCTAATATGAATATGATGATAAAATTTACTTCGTAAAGCGCCCAAAAAAACGTTTTTTCCTCGCTACAGAGTATTTAAAGTTGGGTGTGAAAATGAAAATTAAAAAATCGAAAATAAACCTCAATTTTTAAATTGCTGTAGCTTCGTCAATTTTCAATGTTTTTGGACATTTTTTTGATAGAAATGTGCGAAATTCGGTCTAGTTTTAAATGCCATTCGGATTTTTATAATACGAGTTGATCCCTTTGAGTAATTCATGAAAAACCGAATAATAACGATTTTTTTTAAACGCAATTTTCTTAAAAATTATATTTTTTTTTTTAATTTTCATATATTTTTATACATAAAAAATACTAACTTTAAGGATAGGTGAAAATATGCCATTTTGCCCAATTTTTTTTCAAACAGGTTTTCAAACGTTTTTTTTATATTTTTCATTTTAAAGCATTGATATCATGGCGTATGGTGTCATTTTTCCAACTATTGCGTCTTATCACAATTCGTTTATGCTTCTATTTATTAATTTATCAAAAATATTAACAAAAATCTTTAAAATAAACTCCCGATCAAATTTTTTGATCAATTAGAACCGAAGTTATGACGATTTTAAATTTGTAAAAAATGTTAAAACTAAATAAAAACTGATATTTAGATTAAAGAATACATGAGTTATTCTTTTGTTTTGGATTTTGTTAAAATAAAAATTTTATTTTAATTATTCATTAAAATTTTTAATTTGTGAAAAAATAAATTTTTTAATAAAGACATTGTTAATAAAAAATAAATTTACAAAAAAATTAATGAATTAAAACTAATGAATTTACAACCAATTTGAACAAAAAATTGTCCAAATTTAAACAAACCTTTTTAATTTACTTCTTGCTACTTATGTCTTGAAGGTCTAGCAGTGTAGGCTTCGTTTTGTTCACTCTTCCAACAGTAAATTTTTTGGATGCCTTTAATTTTTTTTTGCAATTTGTAACAATTCCATTTTTTTTGTTTATCGAAAAACTTCTAGCTCATCCTTGTTGGTAACAAGAATGTTAATCAACGGAGTATACTTTGACACATGAGTAGCGAAATCTCCAGCGTTTCTTATAAAATCAGCACTCATCTTGGATAGATTATGTGTAGTAGCATAATGTTTAACTAATAATTGATATCTGCTTTTAAAATGACTTGCTGCTCTATCAGAAATGGTTACGACTTCATCAAACTCTTGCGAAATGTGTTTTTCTTTTAAGCTTTTGATAATTAAATTCATAGCCATTAGGGAATGAGACCAATCATGTTTAATAACGTCAGAGACGATGACATAACTGTCTTATCATTTCCAAAATAACATACTGATGTGAAAATTGATAATTGGCTTTTACTACCAATGGTAGCTTTGAATTTCATTTTGAAGTAAGACTGTCCAATTTTCTGGAAAATCAACATGAATAACTAATTGGGATTGACTTTTTTTTGCTAAAAGTTTAACCTCTTGAATTGCAACACGTTGAATTTCTTTAAACATTTTATGCGTACTTACAATGAGAGCGTGCTCTCTTAACTCAATTAAGAAATCTTCAATTGTGCTAGTTTTATTCAGTAAATCTAATTTTTCCCAAACACCGTAAGTTATTTCTTCAGATAAATCTTTTTCTCTCAAAGGAATCACTTTTAAATCAATATTATCTCCAATTGGGCATTCTTTACATTCTCTTAGAACAGATTTTATATCATCTTTTGAAGAAAAAAGTGGAGAATATATTTTTAATTCCAAATTCGCAATGTCACGTTTATTCTCTTTTTTATATTGATTTAAAGCATCCAACATTTAACGTGGGCAAATCCGTTATATCGTAGACTTTCATAATTTTACTTGCTATTTGTGAATCAAATGCATCGTTCATTTCTTTTCTTTTTCGAAGAGCATAGGATTTTCGCATTTTTATATTGATATTCTGAGGCATTTTAATTGGTGAAATTTTTAATTCCAAATTACTTGAAGTCTGATTGAACTTTTCTACCACAGCCTTACTACAAAAAACTTCTTCTGAAAATTGTTGACTGCTTGAGGTAGATGAAATAGGTGTATTTTTCACCTCATATAGAAATATTTTGTGACACGAAGGACATAATTTATTTTCTCTAGAAAAAGAAGTACTTGGATATAAGCGTTTCAAAGACTCCATTGGATTACCTAATTCTCTTAACGGATTTTTGGAGCAATCATAAACAACTTTTTCGTGCCTTTCTTTAAAATTCTTGTACTTAGTCTTAACAACCAGTGATGCCACTATTATTAATCAGTCCTTCGACAAAGCAGAATAAAAATTTTTTGTTAGATAATTTTATTTTTGATCTTCCTCTTCTTATACACTTGAATGCATCAAGCCGTTAATGAGAATGCAAAGAAAGAATCGTCGCCACCTAGTGGTGGCGCATATGTCAACTTCCTACAAACTAAATTCAAATCGTAGACGCGAAATTCAAACTGAATAAAACATTTTAATTTTCAACGAACAAGAATTTCGATTTTTATCAACTTAAAATCGTCATAATTTCGGTTCTAATTGATCAAAAAATTTAATCGGGGGTTTATTTTAAAGATTTCTGTTAATATTTTTGATAAATTAATAAATAAAAGCATAAATAAATTGTGATAAGACGTAATAGTTGGAAAAATGGCACGATACGCCATAGTATCAATGCTTTAAAATGAAAAATATGAAAAAACGTTTAAAAATCTGTTTAAAAAAAATTGGGCAAAATAGCATATTTTCACCTATCCTTAAAGTTAGTATTTTTTATGTATAAAAACATAAAAATTAAAAAAAAAATATAATTTTTAAGAAAATTGCGTATAAAAAAAATCGCTATTATTCGGTTTTTTATGAATAACTCAAAGGGATCAACTCGTATCATAAAAATCAGAACGGCATTTAAAACTAGACCAAATTTCGCACATTTTTATCAAAAAAACGTCCAAAAAGATTGACGGAGCTACAGCAATTTAAAAATTGAGGTTCATTTTCAATTTTTTAATTTTCATTTTTACACTCAACACCAAACACGCTGTAGCGAGGAAAAAACATTTTTTTGGGCGCTCTACGAGGTAAATTTTATTATTGTATACATATAAGAAGGTATTTTTATCACTTGGAAGAGGAAAAAAAATTCGATCAGTGACGGCCGGCATGAATCTGAACAAAATCAGTCAATAGTTTCATTTTTTTTAATTTACTCGACATCAAATTTTATCAATTGCAAATGCTGTCCATTTCTAATTAAATTACTTCTGATTTTATAAGTATAAAATGATAAATGATTTCATAAATATTAAATCATGATGGTTCATATCGGATTTTGATATTCATTACAATTTAAATTCAATTTTAGTTACATTTTTTCGATTACATTCATTTTTTTACAAGTTTCTTTAAGTTCTGAGGCCGTTAGTTCCTAGTCTCTTCAATTTCATATGCTAATAATCATATTAAATCATAAAAGTCGTAATAAATTATAATAAATTATCCAGCTGCTTTCATTAAATTTTTCATTAATTTTTTCATTGGTTCCTTTGCACTAATTTTCTTAATTCCAAAATTCTTTTAATATAAGCCTCTTTGATTCTAAATTTTATTTATTAATTGTTTCTCTAAATCAGAGTCAAATGGAGGCTTCCATTCGAAATCAAATGAAAAACAATAGTATATTTTGAACCAAGGAGGCAAAATAGGCTTTTTTACACGAATCTGGTTTGTGATTCGAGCGAAGGGAGAACGGCAATAAAGACGAGGGTAAAAAAATTTTGCCTCCATGATTAACATTTTACTTTTTTGCACAAAGGGCTTAAAATTCAATCCAATTATAATAATAAAAATCGTCTCATGTTATATTAAGTTGAACCACTTTTTTTTCTGTTTTTCCGGTTCTCTGGTTCTCCGATTCTCCGTATTTTTTAAATGAGTTTAATCTTATGGTAATAAGAGTAGCAATTTTTTATTGGATCCTATATAATTAATACTCATTATTAAAAAACTTTTTTTTGTGCCTTATATTTTTATTTAATGCTAATTTTTTTGGGCCCTCCTTTTTTTTTAATTCTTATATTTTCTTGGGCTTTATATTTTTCGGGCCCTACATTTTTCTGAGTCCTATTTTCTATCGGCCTCATATTTTTAGGGCCTTTTATTTTTTTGAGCCCAATATTTTTTTCATTTTTATATCTTCTTGGGCTCTATATTTTTTTTGGCTCTATATTTTTCTGGGTCTTGTATTTTGGGTTCTACATTTTTCTGAGTTCTATTTTCTTTGAGTCTCTTATTTATTCGAGCCCAATGTTTTTTTGATTTTCAAATTTTTTTGGGCTCTATATTTGTGTGGGCCTTATTTTTGGGTTCTATATTTTTTGGGCCTGAAATTTTTTTTGGCCCTATATTTTTTGGGCTCTATATTTTTCTGGGTCCTATTTTTTTGGGCCCAATATTTATCAATAATTTTATACGATATTGTATTTTACCTAATAGTGCCAGACAGAGTATTTACCCCAAGGCCGAATAAAGAATGTCTATGTCTATTTCTCTCTCACCCTCTTTCGCTGTCTCTCTTCCTCTCTCGCCCTCTCTTGCTCTTTCAATTTATCAGTACCCTTTTTTACACGCTTTTATTAAGCTTGCTTTCACGTCTGTCTGTCTGTCTGCAATCAAATCTTGTACGCTAGATTTAAGGCATTTTTTGTCGATGGAAATCTCTGAAATTTTACACAGACCTTGGTCTCCGATGACAATGCAATAGTCCGTTGTCAGGTCGGCGATGACGGGTGTACAAAGTCATCTCTGAGGCAGTTTAAGTAGGGAGGCTATCTTTGGGTCGAGGCGAGAATGTTATTGAGTTGATAGTTGTAGAAAATGCAAAGGAGATAGGGGTATATATTCGGAAAAATATAGAGGATAGGGGAATCATAGAGGATAGGTGAATATATAGGGGTAGAGGAATACATGGGGGATATAGGAATGTATAGGGGATATGTGAATATATAGGGGATGGGGGAAGGTATAGGGGATAGGAGGATGTATAGGGGTAAGGAAATTTATAGAAGATAAAATTAAATACAAGCTTTCGAAAAAAAATTATTCAAAGAAAATTCAATTTGAACTAAAAAGTAGAAAATAAAAAATTTAAAAAAAAACATTTTAAAATCACGCTTTTATAATGGAGAAAATACACTAAAAAGTATTAAATAAATTAATTTACTTCCTTGAAATTACTTTTATACAGTTTATTGCAATGATTAAGAGAAAATTTTTGTTGTAAAATTGCAAAAATAGTGTATTTTCTCTATTAAAAAGCGTGTTTTTAAAATGTTTAAAAAAAAATTTTTTTTTCCTCAAATTTTATTTTTGCTATCTTAGTATTCTCTAATTTTTCTTTATATTTATTTGTTTTTTTTTAATTTTTAGTAAGCTTCTTTCTCACGTAAAGCCTTATTTACACACATTTGAGCCAACTCATCAATACTCTTTTCTTTCTTGAATTTTATTTTCGTTACCTTGTAACATGGCAGATTGGCCATATTACTTATATGTATATTTGTGGCGCATATAGCCGACAGAAGGGAGCATCTAACTACGGGCAAGACGAAAAGCAGACTACCCGAGTCAAATGTTTAAAGCATTACCCAAAATCGTTGGTACACACGTGCAAATCTCTAAGGCACGTATAATGTGCACTGATATAGCTAGCGAGCAGCTTGACTCGAGTAGCTGAGCTTGGGTCCGTTTAGGATCGTTTGTCTCTCTCTCGCGGCGCGTGCAGCGTACAGCAAGAGAGATGAAGCTGAGCATAGACAAGAAGGAATACATTGAATTATTCCTTCTGTCGCCGGCGTCCGATAAAGAGCGTTTCGACTTGCGATATTGCGTAATACTTTTCTGGTTGTGTGTTACAATTATCGTAGTTAGTGTGAGCGAGAATAGATAAATTCAATATTCTCTAAGTTATTTTATTACGCTTAAAATTGTTGTGAGTGCACAATTGTAATTAATAAATGCGATTTATTTCGTAAAAATAATAAGAAGATTCTTAATATCAAAAAAGACAAATGTAATCTATATAGATGTTATGGCTTGATAAAGGTTCACAAGCCGGACCATCCCATTAGACTCATTATTTCAGCACTAAATTTTCTAATTTATGTACTATCTAAACTTTTTGCGAAGTTCTTGTCAGAAAATTTACCAAAGTCTTATCTTTTTGTCAAAAATAGTTATGAAATTAAAGAATTTGTGAACAATTTTAAAGTCCCTGAAGGTTCTTGTTTAGCTAGTTTTGAGGTTGTAGCTTTATATAAAAACATTTATTTTGAAGCAGTAAAGTCATCTTTAGGAAAAAGTTCGCATCTTCTAAGAAATAAAATTAACTCATCAATTGTAGAATTTTGTAACATCGTAAAATTCATTATGAAAAAAAAATACTTAATTTTTAATGGTAAATTTTATAGACGAAAATTTGAAAGTGCTATGGGTAGTCCCATTAGTCCAATTTTAGCTGAAATTGTTTCACAAAATTTAATCAAAGATGGTCCTGTTAGTTGTCTTTATGGAGTCTTTTTTTGGAAACCTTATGTTGATGATGTGTTGCTATGCGTTCGCACTAACGAATTAGATTTAATATTGCAACATTTCAATGTGAATATTCAATTTACTGTCGAAAGACCTAAAAATAATTCTATTTAATTTTTGGATATTTCTCTTATCACAGAAAACAATGGTTCGATAATCACCAATTGGTATCGTAAACTAACGCATCCTGGTATGTATTTGAATTTTATGTCTCAGACACCTAAAAAGGAGCAATAATTTATACTTTAGTTGACAAACCTTTAAAATTATCTGATAGATCGTTTCATTATCAAAATTTACAGTACATAAATACAGTTGTAGCAGTAAATTGAAGATTCTTAACAACTTAGAGAAAGAGACAATTAAAAATCATGAAAAATCTTGTATTGTGTATAAAATAAATTGCGTTGGTTGTAATAAGTCATATATCGGACAATCAAGTAGAACTTTTGAAACCAGAATAAGGGAGCATACAGCTGATTATAATCATAACAGAGATAAGTCTGCATTAGTAAAACACAGTAATGAGACTGGTCATGCGTTTGATTTGAATATAAACAATGTAAAAATCTTAGATATTGAATATTCTTATTCAAAACGTTTAATCTCAGAAATGATTGTATTTGTAAAAATAATAGTGTTAATTTAATGTCAGACACTCAAAATCATAAGGTTGTGTTCAGGAAATACATTGATTGTCTGTTATAAGGGTTTGCGCATCTTAAGCATTTTTATTGTACTTAATTTATAGTTCGTATATATTTATATAATTATTCACTCTTAGACTATCTGTTTAGTGCGATTGTAGCGGTAGCATGTTGTTGTTTTGCAAGTCATTATGATCGTTTTTATTTCATTTTATTTTTCCAAATTTTGTTCAAATGACAATTATTAAGCATAACAGTATCTTTAAATGTTGACAAGATCATAATGTTTTATGTAAGTAATATTAATAACTTGTATTTTGTGCAATTTTTAAAAAATTCTCTTGCTAAGCGTATTATGTATAATTTGATAATGTTTAGTGACTTAAAAAGGGTTACCTACAAATGCAACCGAAACATTGTCAGAAATAAAAGAAATAAAAAAATCGTGCAGCGGAATATTACATAAATCTTCAAGAAATATTCCACAAAATATTTTACACAAGAATTTAAGTTATCTTTCGGTGCAATATTCGATGAAAGATTACAGAAAGATTTTATAAACATTTCGCAGAAAGAGCCCGAAAAACTTTAAAATTGTACAGCGAAATATTAATTAAATCTTCCAGAAAAATTCCACAAAATATTTCACAGGAAGCTTTAAGTAATCTTTTGGTGCAATATTTGATAAAAGGTTTCAGGAATATTTCATAAATACTTCGCTGAAAAAAACCGAAAATCTTTAAAATCGTACAGCGGACTATTACATGAAATTTCCTGAAATATTTCACGGAATATTTTACAGCAAGTTTTAAGTAATCTTTTATTGGAAAATTGCATTAAAGATTTCAGAAAGATTTCATAAATATTTCGCTGGAATATTTCATAAAAAGATTTAAGTAATCTTCCACTGAAATATTTCATAAAGGATTCCAGGTAGATTCCACAAACCTTTCGTTGGAAGATTACGAAAAACTTTGAAATTGTACAGCGGAATATTACATAAATCTTCCAGAGATATTTCACGGAATATTTCACAAAAAGATTTAACTCATCTTTTACGGAAAAATTTCATTAAGGATTTCAGAAAGATTTCATAAACATTTTGCTGAAAGATTACAAAAAACTTTAAAATCGTACAGCTAAATATTACATAAATATTCGAGAAATATTCCATGGAATATTTCACAGAAAGATTTAAATAATATTTTAGTGAAATATTTCACGAAATATTTCACAGGAAGATTTAAGTGATCTTTTGGTGCAATATTTGACAAAACGTTTCAGGAAGATTTCATAAACACTTCGCTGAAAAAAACCGAAAATCTTTAAAATCGTACAGCGGACTAATACATAAAATTTCCTGAAATATTTCACGGAATATTTTACAGAAAGTTTTAAGTAATCTTTTAGTGGAAAATTGTCTGAAAGATTTCAGAAAGATTTCATAAATATTTCGCTGGAATATTCCGGAAAACTTTGAAAACGTACAGCGGAATATTACATAAATCTTCTAGAAATATGCCACAGAATATTTCACAGAACGATTAAAGTAATCTTCTACTAGAATATTTCATGATGAAATATTCCCAAAAAACTTCTCCACGAAATATTTCACATAATGATTTAAGTCATCTTTTACTGAAATATTTCATCAAAGATTTTTGGAAAATTCCATAAATATTTCGCTAAAGATTCCAAAAATCTTTAAAGTCGTACAGCTGAATATTACATAAATCTTCCAGTAATATTCCATGAAATATTCTATAGAAAGATTTAAGTAATCTGTTATTAGAATATTGTATAAAAGATTCTAAAAAAATTCCATGAAGTTTTCGTTGAAAGGTTGCGCGGAATGTTACGGGAGATTTCCAGTGACGCCTATGGAGGAATGTTCGTTAAATTGGAGTTTAATCTTCTAGTGGTTTGACGATACCCTACTTACTATATAAGCAAAAGGGTCAGCGCTTTGTTTTGTACAGTTGGAGCGAATATGTAAATGCGATTTTATAACTAAATGTTGATATTTATGTATTTGTATGTGTATTGATATATGAGTATAATGTGTTAGTATAATATATATACTATCCCCTCACACTATTCCGAAACCTTCCATGAAATATTTCAGAAATATTTCGAGGTAGATTAGAAATTCTGAATCTTACATCGAAATCTTCCAAAAATCTTCCAGGAACATTTTATGAAAGGTGAGTGATTACCTAAATCTTTTGTTGAAATATTCTTGGAATCTTTCAAGAATATTCCATGGAATATTCCAATGTAAGAAGAATCAAGGACACACGAACATTGGAGGAATATTTCATGGAAGATTTCTGAAATATTCCAAATCTGTCGTGCTAATGTTCTACAAATCTTCCATGCATATTTCATGAAAGGTTTATGAAATGTTTCAAATCCTCCGTTTCAATATTTCAGAAATATTCCATAAATGTTTCAACGGAATATTTTATTAAATATTTCTGCAAAATTTCTGAAATGTTTTGATGAAAGATCTGAGATGACCCAAATCTTTTAATGAAATATTGTTGGAAACTTCCAACAATATTCCATGGAATATTCTAATGTAAGAAGAATCAAGGACATACAAATATTACAGGAATATTTCATGGAATATTCCTAAGATATTTCGAATCTTTCGTGCCAATATTGCAGGAAGCTTCCATAAATATTCCGTGCTGTATGGGAGGTGATCATAATATGCTAATTAAATAGTGTAAAAATTTATCATGTTTCACATTCTAAAAATTTTGAAAAAATATGTAGCAGTATTTAATCTAGCATAACTTCTGAACCACAAAAACTTTTCTAACACAATAAAGTTTTAAGTGTTCAACTTGTACTTTTTTATCTTTCATGCACTTTTTTGTAAGGGTTTTAGTTATTTGGTTTTTTAAAGTTCTTATAAGCACTTCTTGTTATTATATTTTTGAAAAAAATAACCTAATTTTTGTCTCTGGGCTTATTAGAGGAAAAGAAACAACACGGATTCATTCTTTTCATCAAAGAATCATAACTTGCACTATCAGCCAAATCTGTTTCCTAGCGGTGTAGAGACCTTTTCTCATCACTTGTGCAAGTATCAAATCACTAGTTAAAGTGTATATTAACAGATGTCATCGATGCCAATATTCACATTCTTTGAATACTATGCATCTATACGTAAATAGCTATAGAACTATTTTTCGAAATTAATTTTAATATTTGCCAAATAGCTCCATTACATAAGGTAGATATTCTTCAATTTTATTATATTTTTACTATTATACCTACATTCCGAACACTTTTGAGCATTTTTTTATAAATAAAATAAGATTGTTTAGTTTTGAATTTTTTTTTTCATTCTTACCTATTTTTCTCTAAATCGGTCATGTAAAACGATTTTAAAAATGATGCCTAAATTATGTAATGTGCTTAGAAATCATTTTCAGATGAAATTTTGAATTTAAGTTTCTTTGGGAGCACCGTGCAATATCTAGATTTAATGGTATTTTATTGAAACATGTTTCACGACAAAAACTTCTTGTTATCATGTCCAATGGATTATCGTAATTAATATTTGTTTTATTATAATTATGTTAAAGTGGAAACATTCTTATTTGTTGCGTTTCAAAAATTCCTAATAAATGTAATTCCATTTAAGAAATATCAAATCTTAAACAACATGGACATAAATTATAAAGTATTGCTACGGCAAAAGCAATTGCAAAAAGGCCGCCATCATAATTATTTTGTGGGGTTCGGGACTCCAACCATAACCCAGCACAGTATAGATGAGATGGAAATATAAGGTGTTGAGGTCAGAAATGAGTACACGAAAGATATGGTTTAAGCGTTTATTAGCTGAGACTAGGGATACAGTCGATAATCGAAAGAGAGAGTGAACTCTCGCACGCTAAAACGTTAACTTGTCTCTAGGGGGTAGGGTCGTCTGTATGGTACATGATTGGTTATTTATACTACCTTACACATCCCCACAATACTCCCCCTCTTTTTTTTTATTTGATTTACGATTGCACTTATTTGTGCCACTGTTATTATAATAATTTAATCACACCCTGGTGAATTACATACATTGTACTCTGGTACTTACGTACTTTCATTCATTTCGAGCGTAACTATATTTACAAAATTAGCTATCAAAAAGATTATGTCTGACTCCATACATTTTACATTTTGCATTTTACATTATTAATACAAATTTAGATATTTTTGCTTTATACATAGCTGAATAAAATTATTTTACATTTGCAGCGTTTATCATTGAATATTCTTGATACGCACTACAATGCTTAATTAATATTCATTATTGCTCTTCGTGCTTGATTGCACTTATCCTTGCTGTGCTTAATCGCACTTACATACTTGCTTACATATACATCCTTTTATGTTAATTGCACTATATACATTCATCACTTTGTGCTTAATTGGACCTATACCCATTTTATTGCGCTAATGCATTCATCATTACTGTATATACATTTACATGTCTACGTGCTTTCATACATTTTAAATACATATAACATGAAATTAATTTTTTCAATAATTTTTATACAAAATCTATATACATTTATATGCGTCTAACGCACTCAGACTGTTAACAATACACTGCATGTGTGAAAATTTCATTTTTAATACATTTTTAATTCTTATTTTGTGCAATCAATACGCTCAGTTTTATAAAATAACTTTTCATAATAACTTTGCAGTTGTGATTACAATATTTATGCATTTAATACGCTCATACAATTATACATCATTTACACACTGTGCAAATATATGTTACTTGCGCTAAATGCGCTAAATACCAATTTAAATCTTATAATTTGTTATTGCCAACCATAAAAAATTATTTATATAATATATATTTGCACTCACACATTTCTGACGCTAGTCACACTCATACAATATACATAATAAATAACATATGTACATAAAAATTTAAAAAGAGAAAAAGAAAGAATAATAAATTAATGTAATATAAATAGTGTTACATCCTTACTTATACTTCAATCATTTTTTATTTTCCTACGATACTCAACACTACTTACAAAAGTGGGCGGAGCATGGTTCCCTACATCAGCGCTAACATCGAACCTAACTACTTTTCTAGCCACAGCCTCTTTATAGTCCTGTTTAAGGATGCTGTCGGTTCTTTTTCTTCTTCTTAAAATGTTAGGCATAAATCTATCCTTCTTTGGTCTTTGAGAAACCGTACTTGGGTTTTCAATGCTCCTGCCTTCGTCACTCTGTACAATATTGGCAGTGTCTGGCTGACTGACCATTGTCGGTTCATCTAAGTGACGATTTTGCTGGTCTACTTCGGCCAGGGTTGCCTCATCTAATGGATCGATTTCTTTCAAGACTTAATCTGACCGCTCTTCCACTGCGTCCTGCAGATCTGCGCTATGGTGGACTTCCACCTGGACCAGTGTAAGTTCTTCTTGTGCTGAGTTTTGCGAGGCATTATTGTTATACGATGGCGGTGTAAGCGAATGCCCTTGCTCTGGTGCATTCTCTTGCACTAGCTGCTCGACCAGAGTCAATTGTTCCTTACTTCTTAGAAAGAAAGCTGGTTTTAATCTATCGGTCGATACAACTACGTTTCCACCATTTTTCTTTATGGTATAATTCCTAACACCATCTTGCCTCGATACAACTTTATGAGGTCCTATGTATGGATGCGTGAAGGGCGGTTCAACTGCTTTTATTCTATCGGAAACGTGGGTGCAGTGCGCCAACTCCTTAAGAGGAATTTATTGAAATGCATAATTCAAATGTAGACAAGGTAGATCTCTGTGCCGGTATGATGACATCCCTTAAATACAAATGGCTTGATTGCACAATGGTGTTCGGTGGGTACTGGCTTAACTTGCCTCATATACTCCTTAAATTCCACCAGGAATTTGCCAGAATCATACGCACTGATCTCATGAAACTCGCAAAGATCACCTGGTACTGTCAATGTTGTACCATATAGAAACTCAGTTAGGCTCGCCCCCGTATCTAATCTTAAACGAGTATGCATACCAAGCATTATGGTAGGCAAAACTCTGGTCCACTTCACAGTGTCCGTGTGGCACATAATTGCGGCCTTAAGATCCCGGTGCCATCTCTCGACGATATCACTGGAGGCTGGGTGATATGGTGTTGTTCTAACTTTCTTACACCCAATATGATTTAATAGTTGTTTAAACAACTGCACCTCAAATTGCCTTCCTTGATCACTCGTTATGATCACGGGTGCGCCAAACCTCGCCAGCCAATTATCATAAAAAGCGAGTGCAACTGTAGCGGGCGGATACATCTTGCAGCGAAACTGCCTCTGGCCACCTTGAAAATCTGTCTATCATTGATAAAATATATCTGTATCCTTCACATGATGGCAGTGGGCCCACAAGATCCACATAAACATGAGTAAAACGAGCGTCTGGCTCGGTGAACTTAGAAGGCAAAAATTTAATCTCGCGAGAGATTTTTTATTTTAGATAATTAATGCATGACTTGCATCATGCTGCTATCTCCTGGTTCATCTTGACCCATACGTATTGCTGTCTAATCAGCTTAGCTGTTACTTTGCCCGGGAGATGCGAGTTTTGATTGTGAAAAAGGTCTATGACATCCTGCCTTCAATTCTTTGGGGACATAAGGGCGAAAAACCTGATCTACCAACTCGACGTATAAAAAGATCTTTCCAGCTCCCTACTGCAGCCTAATTAACTTGAGAGGGTGATTAGGATTTTCTAAAACCATTTTTAATTCTTGATCCTCTAGCTGCTTTTTTGCTAATTCTTCTAATGAGGAAAGCGTGGGAAACCTTATATCCTCGATTCTCGATAGGGAATCTGCTACCGCATTGTCTGGACCGGGCAAGTAGCATATCTGCGTGCTAAATTCTGCTATATACAATAGCCTTCTACTACAAATTACAGGGCAATCCTCTGCATTTTATGCAAGCACATATACTAGCGGCTTGTGGTCGGTATAAATTTTAAACTCTCGACCCTCTAGATAATACTTAAAATATTTGAGCGCTTTGTATATAGCTGATAATTCCTTATCTAAAATGCAATAATTTTTTTGCGCAGGCGTAAATTTTTTAGGGAAGAAAGCTAATGATTGCCATGAGTCATTTACTAATTGCTCTAGAGGCGCACCCATTACGAAGTTCGAAGCATCCGTCACGACTTTCACTCCTGCATTTTCTGCCGGAAACGCTAAGTAAGCTACTTCTGCTAATTCTTTATTAGTTTTTTCAAATGCATCCTCAGCTTCCTTTGTCCATTCTACAGGACGCTTATCTTTTTTCTTAATATCACTAATTAATGCATTTAAATGGCGCTGCGTTATGGCTGCATGCGGTAAACATTTCCTATAAAAATGAATCATGCCTAAATACCTACACATCTCATCTTTAGTCTCTGATTTCGGGAATCCCGTTATAGCTTTAACTTTGCTTGGGTCCGGGCGGAACCCTTCACCGCTTACATGATGTCCAAGAAATATTAACTTGGAAACACCGAACTTGCACTTGTCCACGTTCAGACGTAAATGAAACTTGGCGAGTCTCTTAAATACCGTCTTTAGATGTACCTCGTGCTCCTCTGACGATGAAGATGCGACGAAAATATTATCTACGAACGCAAATGCAAAGTCTATATCTCCCAGGGCAAGATTAACGTACCTCTGCAAGGTTTGAGCGGCATTTTCGAACCTGAACGTCATCACAAGATACTCAAAAAGGCCGAAAGGCGTAACGACTGCAGTCTTAGGCACGTCTCTTGGAAAGATTGGTATTTGCAAAAACGCTTGCTCGAAATTCAGCGTGGAAAATATACTTTTATTATGCAAATTACTTGTAAAGTCATATAAATGCGGCAAGGGATACCTATCAGGAACGGTAAAGTTATTTAATTTACGATAATCGCCGCAATTTCGCCAGCTACCAACCTTTTTGGGTGCCATATGGATGGGTGTAGCACACGGACTTTTCGAAGGTCTACAAATTCCCTGCTTGACCCATTTCTCAAATGCCTTCTTGGTGGCCTTTAGCTTCTCTGGTGGAAGTCTTCGTGGCCTTTGTGCAACGGGAGGACCCGTCGTCTTAATATAGTGGTATACGCTCCTGTGTTTTGCCAGCAAGGGATCTTCTATAACAACTATAGAAGGATACTGGCTTAATAATTTAGCGTGTTTATTGACCGGATCTACGATTGATACTTGAATTAAAGTGACGGTTTTGTTGAACCCTTTCACGGACTCTTGCGTCTCACCATTCACCAGTCTTCTTCTCGTGAGATCTGGTAGTAAATGGTACTGTTTGAGCATATCACCGCCCAAAATCGCATATGGTACGTCTACCACGATAAATGTCTAACCGAATCGTTTATTTTTAAACCCTAGATCTAATTGCATATGGATTATATTATATGTGCTTATTCGCGTATTGTAAGCGGAATGCAATTGGAACTTGACAGGTTGCTTGCGTTGACGTTCGTTTTTAAGAACAAGTGGAATGTGTGCGCCCGAATCTATTGAAAAAATTTTTTTTCCGAGACTGTATTTGTAATGTGGAGACGTATTGACTCGATACCGAACGCGCACGCCTCATCTACGCGCCGGTCTTGAAGTTTAAAAGCTTATTAGACTCTTCTTGCCTATTCGGACTCCTAGTATTACTTTTCGGTTTAAAACTATTACTTCTTGTAATATTTTTATTTACAACGTCCGAATTTCTGCGTGCGCAGGGTTTAATATATTTATAGGCTCTATTGCCAAATCTAGCATGATATTTACAAAATTCATCGTGATCGCGGGATCTCGGTCGTCTCTCATTGGCGTAATCGCGCTTCTTATTTAACTGATCTTGAATGAGCGCCTCTATTTTAGTTATTACTTTTGCGTCGTCTTTGACTTTTTCAATCGCGTGTATCTCATTTTTGCTTTCCTGCAGGTTTTTTTAAACTTCATCTGCAATCTTGACAAGCAGCGCTTCGTCTGTATCTGGACCGTATCCAATTAAATAATATTCTATAGTTGGCGAGAGGTTATACCTCCACGCCTCGAGCACCATCTGCCGTGGAATCTGGTCTCTTGATATGCCTAGCATTTCGCTTAAGAACAATGAAGGTTACTTATCTCCCATCTTATAACCAGCGAACAGGATCTTAAATTCACTTTCGGCGGATCTTCCGTATTTTTTTAATAAGTGTTTCTTTAATCCTTCGTATCTCTGTCTCGGCAGAAGTAATTTAGTAATCTCGGACGTTTCATAGCTTACGCTTCTGTCAAGATTAGTTACCAACGCGTAGAACTTCGCGCTATCGTCAACCAGTCCTAAAAGATTAATCTGGCTTTAGAAGATGTTAAACCGTGTATCCGGGTCGTGTTGCCGAAATGGTAAGTTAATATTTCTAATACCGAGATGGTAACTGCTGTCACCTATACCCGGTGTAGGTGTGAGGACTGCTAGGTTGGTCTCTACGGCGTCTACTCACCTATGGTTATCTACTGTCGGTATGAGGCCTGCAGATGGTATGTTGCCTCCTGTCGGTACGTTACCGACCGCGTTAGTATTACCGTTCATAGTTACAGGGTTCTCTTCGAAGTAGGGTTTCGTGGGGTCAGGAGCGCCTACTTTGGTCTTTAATACGTCAATCTATTAAAGAATTTTTTCTACAAATTTATTGCGTTCTTCTAATTTCGCGAGCAAGGCTTTATTATCTTCCGTATATTTATCATGTAATTGATGCATTCTCTCGCGGTATATCTTATCTTGCGCCCTTAAAAATTCTTCGTACTTGCTTTCTATTTGCGATCTAGTTGCACCTTTTTGCGTGACTCCCCCCACTGCCCGAAGCGGACTACTTTGCACTTTTTGCAAACCTAACCTTCTACTATCGACCTGTTCTTTAAATTTATCATAAGAATCCAGTATTGAATTATGCTCTGAATTATCCTCTATAACCTTATTTACCCTAGCAATCTCAGTAATATTAAGCGCGCTCTTGTTATCAACGTCCATACTAGTGCTCATTTTTCGCGTGCTATTAGTTATATAAATCAGAGAAAAACGCGTCAATTAAGATACACAAATGCGCCTCGAAAACGGTCTGTCAAAATAATTAATCGATCCAAAAAAATTAAATACTACTAATAATAAATAGTTAAATACTCAATTGCAACACGAACGGTTGGAAAATAAATAACTGACGATTTACGATTTTAATAAATAAATAAACACTCCAAACGAAAAGTTACAAAAATAATATACAATATAAATAAAGTGTAAAAGGAGATACACAAATTATTTACAACTAGTAAACAATTTATGAACAATCTATGTACAAATAAATAAATTAATCACGACACGAAATAAATAAATAACGGTACACGAATTGAAACAACTATGTACAATAAAATAGATAATAAATAAATAACAGTGCATGAATAAATAATCAACGACCACGCCCGTATATACAATTGTGTACTTATAACAATAAAATCGCAATAAGATTATTCTGTTCCCTAGTATGAAATTCTCACTTTGTTTACGAGATAAAATTTGAGCGTAACGCGTCTTATTTACGTTATTTGATTAACTACTATACTTTTCAAAACACAAAAGGTCACGTTCTGACGGCTTTCGGTCTCCCAGCAACCGTGAATAGTCACTTCGCGTTTATTTTAGAATTTTCAGTTGTATAAAACGAATTTCTTTTAAATAAAATTTCTTTCGTGAACTTTCTTTGTCTTTAAAAATTTTTGGACTTTCTCTTTTCTCAGTGCGCTTCGTATTAATTTTTCACATTTATAAATAATTTCACATTCATAACACTTAGTGTATATAAAAATTCTACAATTTATGTTTAATATTACTTTATTGACACGTGGGAAATTTTTGAAAGAAAGAAAAAAAGCCATTACTTAATATTTTAATAATTTAGCGTCTTGTTTGGCCAAGTAAATCCCGGCAGCTTGAAATTATAAAAGAGACGAAAAACCAGTAGGCGCAGAACTTCTAGGACGTCCTTTGCTGCGCAAGACGATATGTATGCAATAATTCGCTGTTCTGATTGACTCGATTGCCCCAGAGGTTCGTACCTATAAAAGAGGCAAAAAGCCAGAAGGCTCTTACCCCCAAAACGCTCTCTGTCGCACAAAACAGCATCAATATGTTAAAAAAAAATAAATGTTTTATATTCTTCCCACGTGTTAAACATATATACATTTATATGTTTATAACTTAACCAAGAAAAGAGAAAGAAAACCCACGAACTGACTATCAAGGTGATTTACACTTGATTTTCGTCTATTAATATGTTTTATAACAATTATTTGCTCGTTACCATGCTCCGCCCACGCACGCAATACAAAAGATTACATACGACGTGCGCGCAGTACTTTAATCGCACTTGCTTTTCGGAGCTGTATACAATCTTTCTTATGATACCTGTACGCGACTTAACTGCGCGTTACAGCGTACCTTACAATTTATGTACTCTTAATTTTTCGTGCACTGTACGCGACTTAACATGCGCCTAACAGTACACAGAATTCTTAAACTATTTGCAGCTTATGCAGAAGAGAAGAATAATGCTTTTCTCTGTGCTGCCAAATAGTTCTTTAAAAAAAAAATAAGCCTCAACTTATTACCTTTACTACTCCTGAATAGAGCGGCGTGTTGCTTCATTTCCTCTCGTTAAGCTGCCGGTCAGTGGTAATGGCTCTCGATGAGAGAAGATTCCTCCCGACGTTGCTTGAAGTTCTTGCGGAGAACGTGTCCTTGAAGAACTCGGTGTCACCAAATGTGGGTCCTGGACTCCAACCAGAACCCAGCACAGTATAGATGAGATGGAAGTATAAGGTGTTGAGGTTATAAATGAGTACACGAAAGATATGGTTTAAGTGTAAATTAGTTGAGACCAGGGATACAGTCGGTAATCGAGTAAAAGAGTGAAGGTTCGCACGCTAACACATTAACTCGTCTCTAGGGGGTAGGGTCGTCTGTATAGTACATGATTGGTTACTTATACTACTTCACACATACATATCCCCACAATTTGTTTGTCATTGTACTGTTTCGAAAACTATGCTCAATTCTGATTTGTTTGAAAATAATCCATTTACATAAATCTTATGCCCATCCTGTAGATATTTAATATTTAAACTTTTATATACATATATATGAATTATTTTATTATTAGAATACATACAAATCCAGTGACCTTTTTCAAAAATTCCTGAAAATAATACTTCTTTATCAGTCGGTACTGAATTAATATATTGTAGTTTTTGAATTAATAAAGTTGTTTGCATATTGAATGAGGTGCATCAATTTAAAATATTATTCAATTCTAATATATAAATATCAGCATGTAAGCAATTCCACTATACAATTCTTGTCCTTTAACAATCAATTTATCTTTCTGAGTCAAACCCATTATTGAAAATTAAAAATCATTTAAAAATTTTTATTTATTTAAAATGAACTTTTCCTAAAAATATTTCCAATAGAATTGCTCTTATAACTAATTTAATTTAGTGTATTTTTACTTGTGAAAGCTAAAAAATATAGGAAATTATAAAAAATGCTATGAATTAATTGTAATAAAATAAAGTATTATAATAATATTTGTAAATATGATATAACGGTTTTAAAATAGTTATTTTTAGCAATTATATATATGGGACATTTCACGCCAACTGATAGAGCAAAAAATAAAAATCGTTGAAACTCTAAGAATTTATTCTTTTTGTTACCCAAAATATGTAAAAAAATTTTCAAGGATCTAGATTGAAAGGATCAAGAGTTACAGGACCTGGAAATTTGAAAATTTTTCAAAATTTTTGGAAAAGTCCCAACTTTATCATTTTTTTTTTGAAAATCCTGATGTTTTGGAGAAAAATGCATAATAACACTTCTTGTTGTAAATGAAGAAGAGAGTTAGCAGGATTTTTTACAGACCTGAATTTCGCAGTTTTCTGATTGACTTTTATATGTAAAACATGGTTATTGAAATTATTTAATGTTTGCCACTGCCAAAATTGGCTTTCGAAGGCTTATTTTTTTCTATTTTTTATTAACTTTAAAATAAATTTTGGTTCGTGTAAGCAAAAGTCACCAATAACGAGTTATCACAGTTTTAAATATACATTTTCATGTAAAATTTATTTTTCTTATTGAAAATAGCCTGTCACATACTAAACATGATCATCTGGTTTTAATACTCAAAAACTATTAAAATAAGTTTAAAAATCATTTAGTTAAATGTCATTTATCAATTATAAGCCTAATTATTAATTAAACAACACTCGTTATTATTATAATTACAATCAATTTCAAAGGAAAATTAGACTCTGAATTATTCCAAAATCAAATAATTATTTTTCAATAAAAATTTACTTATTTCAAAGAATTGATTCATCAATAAAAAAGAATAATTAAATAATTACTATTTTCCTTACCTTAACTTTCTAGAAAAAGTATCTGTTCAATAGAAAATGATGATAGAATTTTGGAACACACACTAAATGAATTTTTTGGGGATGATTATAAACAAAAGCTTTCTGACTACCCATCTTTATTTATTTATTTAAATATATATTTTTATTTTTATTTAACAGATAGACGTATTCTTTGACTCAAAATACTATATATTGAATGTTAGTTTATAACTTTTTATGCATAGTATTTTAATAGATCTTTTGAGTTATCCGCACTTAAGTTTAATCTCACAGATTTTTTTACTGTAGCGAAAAACTAGATTAAATGCACCGTTCATTGATAGACTTGGATTGGAAACATTGTTAAAAAGAGGAGTTTTGGTATGCCCTTAAGACCGTTACATATGAAAAGTAAATAAGAAGTTAATTATCAAAAAATTCTCTTAGTTTTATAAATTGTTTTTTTTCAGAATATTATGAAGAACAAATAATAGAAATATAGTTCAAATTATATTCATTGGATAGAAAAAGAAAAATGGATTTTGATCCATGAACAGCTATAGATACAGCTGTTAAAATTGCTTAAATTGGATACACGCAAAGAAGAATGGTAAGAGTTTAGAAGATCTTAGTTTACATTATGATATGACAGTTGAAAATTCTTTTGTTGATATTGTTTAAATTCTTTATCGTGTAGATTCTATGGATCCAACGTATATGGAAGGCAAAGACTGTCTTATTGATTATAAAAGAGTTCTTGATGATATATTAAATCTACATCAACGTACAAAATTGAAAATCCATTAGACAGCCCTAGTATTATTAAAGTAACCCCTGAACTTTTGATGTCAGAGAAATATTCTTGTGTAAGTTAAGAATTTAAGCAAGAATCAGCTCAATTTTTGAAAACAGTTGCAATTATAATTGATAGGATGAGACAACATATTAAACCAGATGTCCCAGTTTACAGGTATATTATACGTTTAACTGTGTGACAACTTCTTGAATTTATTCTTACAAGCAAGAAAAAATATATGAAAGCAAAAATTGAACCAGTCACTGCAGTTGGTGCTTTAGCTGCACAAAGTATTAGAGGACCTGGTACTTGAATAACCTTGAAAACTTTTCATTTTGTTCGTGTAGCACCTATGAACATTACTCAAGATGTACCTTGTATTAATGAAATTATTAATGATAATCTAAAAATCAGTATTCTAATTATAACAGCTTATTTATTGTAATGCATTGTAATAAAAGCCTCTATTATTTCTTTTAAGCGTAAGTTCCAAAATGATATCATCATTTTCCATTTTACTGATACTTTTTATAGAAAGTTAAGGCAAGGAAAATAGTGATTATTTAATTATTCTTTTTTATTGATAAATCAATTCTTTGAAATAAGTAAATTCTTATTGAAAAATAATTATTTAATTTTGGGATAACTCTTATTTTCCTTTGAAATTAATTGTAATTATAATAATAACAATTGTTGTTTAATTAATAATTGGGCTTATAATTGATAAATGACATTTAACTAAATGATTTTTAAACTTATTTTAATAGTTTTTGAGTATTAAAACCAGATGATCATATTTAGTATGTGACAGGCTATTTTCAATAAGAAAAATAAATTTTATATGAAAATGTATATTTAAAACTGTGATAACTCGTTATTGGTGACTTTTGCTTACACGAACCAAAATTTATTTTAAAGTTAATAAAAAATAGAAAAAAATAAGCCTTCGAAAGCCAATTTTGGCAGTGGCAAACATTAAATAATTTCAATAACCATGTTTTACATATAAGACCAATCAGAAAACTGCGAGATTCAGGTCTATAAAAAATCCTGCTAACTCTCTTCTTCATTTACAACAAGAAGTGTTATTATGCATTTTTCTCTAAAACATCAGAATTTTCAGAAAAAAAATGATAAAGTTGGGACTTTTCCAAAAATTTTACATTAATCTTGCAGAAATATTCCACAAAATATCCAACAGAAAGATTCAAGTGATCTTCCAGTGGAATATTTCATGGAAGATTTAATGAAAATTCCAAAAAACTTTGAAATCATACAGCGGAATATTACATGAATCTTCCATAAATATTCCATGAAATATTTAACAGAAAGATTCAAGTAATCTTCCAGTGGAACATTTCATGAAAGATTCCAGAGAGATTGAGTTGGAAAATTCTGGAAAACTTCAAGAATGTACGTGCGGAATAGTGCATAAATCTTCCAGAAATATTCCACAAAATATTCAACAGAAAGATTCAAGTAATCTTCCAGTGGAATATTTCATGAAAGATTTCAGAAAGATTCCAAAAAACTTTGAAATCGTACAGCGGAATATTACATTAATCTTCCATAAAGATTCCATAAAATATTTAACAGAAAGATTTAAGTAATCTAAACATAAGAGTTGTTCTCCAATAATATTACACGTAACTCCTTACACATTTTAAAATTTTGCTGTCTTATGTATACTGAATTCAATATCTAAACGATACTCAAGTTTGAAATTATACATGATATTCACGGTCACTTATGAAATCGAGCTTAATTTTCGACTTTTGTGAATTGCTCCTTACAATTTACATACGATTTAGGACATTCTTTACTTTTTTCCCTAGATGAAAAATATACTATTTAAAGCGAAATATTCTTGGAAACAAAGTTTGAGTTTTCTATTTTTTTTAATGTTCCTGGTTATATTCTATTACTTTATATTATTTAGTTTCACTGATTTTTAGTATAAAGTAAATCTATGTTCGAAATTAATTTTTTGTTGTTGGTTTTGCCACTTTAATTTCAAATATTAAATTACATATATTCGCTCTTTATTGAAAATCGGTGAAGTTAATTATATATATATGTAATCGAGCAGAACTACATGACATTCCATATATGAAATATTTAAACTTAGCCTTATATTGTATATGTATTAAACTTGAGCTTTTCTTTAATATTTCTTTACGTATATTTAAATTCAACATTCAAAATTTAATTCACTCTTCAGTGGATTTTCAATATTTTTGTAATTAAAATATTTACCACCTTTTTCTACGAATTCTCCGGTTTTTCGAATTCATGTATTTTTTAGGTATGTGCTTCGAGCATATATACATGGAGGCAGCATATTATATGGATAAGTAGTGGCTATTTTAACGATGATATGAAATAGAAAGATAGTATATTACACACCTAGGGAGGTAACGTATTGGTGAGGAAGTAAAGTATGGGGTCGCCATTTCACCTCCCGTAGAGTGTATACTATTTTTCGCCATACCCGGGCCGAAACTATGACTTTTTTCGGCGCCGGGACGAAAGTTGTAGTTGCAGGCAGGGTATGGCGAAAAATAACTACATACATGATGTCTCTCTGGTGCACGGAAGCGTTACGCGAGAAAGTTAGTATGTAAGTGAATATTTTCTTACTATCTACCTAAAGTTGCCACCACTTTTTAACATGGCATGCTTCCTCCATTGTATATATACTCTAAGAGTATGTGTAATTTTTCTTTCATTAAAATTTGCCTTTTCTATTGGTTCCTATATAATTAGTAGTTATTATATATATTAAAGTGAAACTACCTTCCTCTACAGTTCTCGGCTCCTACGATTCTGCGCATTTTTTCGTAATAAGAATGGCAATTTTTATTGAGTCCTATATAATGAGTAGTTATCATATACAAGCACTTCTTTCGGACCTCATTTTTGGGTCTTATTTGGGCTTTAGTATATATATTTTATAACGGCTCATATCAATTCTATATAGAATTATTAAATTGAATATGAATGTTTCATAAATAATTAGACATTATTTAAGACATAGAATGATTTTTTGTAATAATAAATCTAAATTACGTTAAAGGTATAAGTAGGACTTCATAGTTACCTACTGAGACCGATAACGAAGATAAGTCAAAATGTATATATATAGAGATAGTAAAATGAATATAGAAATAGAATGTTCTATTTCTGTTAATGAAAAAGTATTATCAATATTTGATTATTAATAATAAAATATATTAGATGTAATTTTTTAAAATAATTGTTTATACATAAATAGAACATTCAATTTCTATAATATGCATAAAAATGATTATTCTATTTGAAGTTTGAAGATAAAAATAGAAAAGATTAGCTTTTATAGTTAATAAATAATAAAATAAATTATTGAAAATAGTTTTTTGAAATGTAAAGGAAATAGAATGTTTTTTTAACAAATATATTTATCTTAATTTAATGTTTCTTTGGCAAATATATAAAATAAATTTTATCGAACATTCTATTTCCTAATGTATGATTCTTTAGTGAGAAATAGAACTTCATAGAAGGTTTATGAAATAATATAAAAGAGCGTAAATTGATCCAAGCTCTCTCATTCTCTCTTAGATATTCGATCATGTAACATCTAAGATGTATTTTATCAGATTCTTGATCCGACTCTCTACGCGGCAAAATGTAGAGACTAGCTTACTATAAGATTCTCGTTTCATTTAATTGTTTATTTAAATAAATTATTGTATCTTTGTAATTTATTAAAAAAAAGATTGTTTATATTAAATAAATTCAATAATTTAAAATTAATAAAAATGATTCTAAATTCATTAAATTAAATCTGTTTCACACTAATTTCAGATAATAAAGGTAAAAATGCATCTTATCTTTAAAGTGCACATTATCGCACGTTCAATGGTAAAGCATCCAGCGAACGTCGCCGATTATTGTACTTTCATAAGTTGCATCTATGATAAGGATATGATATCGCACTTCCAATAGTAAAGCATCTGGAGAAAGTCGTCGATTGTATATCCTTGCATAATTATTAAAATACCAATTATCGCATCTCTGACAGTAAAGCATCTAGAGGAGATCGTCGGTTATGGTGTTTTAATCCTTCTTGCTGTATGGATTATGTGACTAATGCATGTTAAGAACTTATTAATGTAACTTTAATCTATATTATGGTAATTTATTATTAAAATTACCTGGCGACCGTGCATCCAGCAAAACGCGCCCATTACAATTTCTCTTTTCACATATGTTTCACTATATTTTGCTTTATTATCTTTCTTTTACTCTCTATTCTTTCTTCCTTTATTTTTCTTTTCCCCTCTTCATCTTCAGTTACTGTTCTTAATTTTCTTTTTTCTTTAAAATATAGACTTCAATTATGATATTATATTAGAGTCTACACTTGACTAGTTTCTAGACAAAAGAGAAAATTTTTTGTTGGCAGCGCATCTTTGAATGCAGCTAAATTTAACTTAATTAGCTAATTTTTGACTGACATTTTGTCAATTTTTATCTAAATGTTGTATAATTGAACTGACTTTATGAATAATTTTAGCTAATTTTCAGGTAAATTAATTCTACTTCTGCTAAGTTTTAACTAACGTTTAGCTAACTTTTATACAACTTTGAGCTATTTTTTAGTTAACTTTTAGCTAATTTGTAACTCATATTCTAACGAAATTTCAGCTAAATTTCAGCTATATTATAGTTAAATGGGGCCACGATTGATTCTTATACATGACGGCAGCGTCGATAACGGTGGCGAAAACTTTTCACAATATAAAGAAATATATTTCTTTCTATAGAATATAGTTTTTAAAAAAATGTAGTCGTCTGCCCCCATATCTTACCCATAGAACTATGGATAAGATATTTACCCTATTATTTAATAACACCAATTTTCTACTCTTTTTACACCCATTTTCGAGCTTTTTTCAACTCTACATCCCACCTAACAAAAATAACTGCTGATACTCAAGTAAAGATACTTGAGTTCCAAGTTATACTCAATACTGAAATCACGTTCATGAATTCGAACCTCATAGAGAAATCTCAATCTTGTAAATACTGAAGATTATCAAGTTCCAACATTAATCTTGAATTTGCACTTGCGTACACAGAGAAAGGAAAATATCCAGTACATATGAAAATACTCAATACATATATAAAGACAACCTACATTAGTACATCTTTTAACGCGCCTTATCCCAAAAATTATTTGGTACACGGAGAAAAAATCCATGCTAATAGAGCATGCGAGCTGCCATCTACGAGAGTATATAAAATATTGATATAAATATGATAGGCATGACAAGCTCTATCAGTATTGGATTACTTTATGCTAAAAAAAATGGTATGGAGAGTAAATAAAGCATGAACGGCATTTACTGATGACTCGCATGGTATACTTCGATGACTGCCCATATCTTTTGTTTGCTCGCGCTGTATTCTCTCTTTACTCGAGTCACCTCCTCTTTTGGGTGGTGACGCGGGCAAGCACGGCTGGTCTATATCCAAAATCATGTCACAAATTTTGCTAATGTATTTTCGTTGTGTGAATCTTTTTTTTGTTTTGTTCTCTTTTTTTATGAGGGAAGAGACACTATAAATATAATCTGTTGAACTTTGTTACTATTAATAATTAATTTTTAACTTAAAATTTAATTATTTTAAACAGCTAGGGGCAGATGAGCATGTACAATTTTACGCCAAAGATGTTTCGAATTAGCGTTGCTCTAGTGCGTTACGTTCGCGCTTTTCCTAGAGTACGCGTGTTCAACTCTCGCCTAGGGTCATTAAAAAAAATTTTTTTTTTTATATTGTTTTAATATTTTTTATTTTTTTATTATATTTATTTTTTTTAGACTGTATATTTTTTTAATAAGTTAAGAAGAGGTCACATATCTCTGTCCTTTTCTAATAAAAAAATTGAGTTTTTTTACAAAAACTAATAATTTTAGCAAAAAATGAAGAGAAAGCCGCATCTCATAATAAAAAGAGCAATATTTTCTTCGATAAGAAAGAATTAATTTTATTGCTTCATTTTCAAGAAAACCTTGAAAAACTTAAATCATAAAGGTTATGGTGGACAATTTGGTTTTTCAAGGTTTTCTTGAGAACGAAGCAATAAAATTAATTTTTTCTCATCAAAGAAAATATTGCTTTTTCTGATACAGATTTCTCTTCATTTTTTGATAAAGTTATTAGTTTTTATAAGAAAATCATTTCTTTGATTAGAAAAGGACAGAGATACGTGACCTCCTCTTAAAATCTAATTTTTCACAAGTATGTTCGTTTTTTTCTTAATGAAAATTTTTTAAAAATAAATTATTCTTTATAGGTAGTAATAACAAATATTGATAAATAAATAATTGTGATGTTTATTTTATAATAATATAATTTAATTTATTGATAATTTAGTTGATAAAATTTACAATAAATTACAATAAATAAATAAGACCGAGGTATTTATTTATGTTATAATTTATATGATATATTGATATATGTTTATGAAGACAAAATTGAACTATAGTATTGTAAACATTACTATTATTTATTTATTATTATTTTTAATTTTTTCGTATATGAAATAATTTATTTTCAAATATTAAGTAAAAAAACGATCATCCTTAATATACTTGTGAAAAAATAGATTTTAAAATTAATAAAAAATATAGAAAATATAAAAATTAAAAATAAAAAAAGTACTAAAAACTATTGAAATGATAAAAAAAAGTTAAAAAAAAGTGGTTCTCACCGAGAGTTGAACTCGCGCACTCAAAAGGAAAAGCGTGAACGTTACGCACTAGACCAAAGCTATAGCTGACTAAAGCAAAGATGTTTCGAAGTATACTTCGAAACATCTTTGGCGTAAAATCGTACATGCTCGTCTGCCACCCAGCTGTTTAAAATAATCAAATTTTAAGTTAAAAATTAATTATTAATAGTTACAAAGTTTGACAGATTATATTTACAATGTCTCTTCCCTCATAAAAAAAAAGAAAAGAAAAAAAAGATTAGTAGATAAGCTATGCCGGTTCCAGCGCAGTGCGTTGGAATCGGCATAGCATTTCTAGGTCACTCAAGCTGGGTCGGATTAGGGTAACTCAGCGCAGTGCGTTGGAACCGGCATAGCATTTCTGGGTCACTTAAGCTGGGCCGGGTAACCCAATAACTCAAGGTGGTTCACCCTTGTTGGCGCACCTTCCCTTTGCATTACTGTCGCACTTGCTTTTCTAACGTGAATTTCTAACGCATCGTGAATTTCTAGCGCGCCGATAAGGTAGGGAATATGCCGGGATGCGGATATATTTTATTTAAATATATAATTTTTTAATATTTAAATAAATTAATTTAATATTATTTTTATTAATTTTTTAAATAAAAAATTTTTAGCGAGAAAAATTTCTGGCTCACGCTGATGTGAGCGCTATGCGATAGGGGTCTATCTAATATTTTAAATATTATAATTCATATTATAATTTATATTATAATTTTTATATTATAATTTTTATGAAAAAGCCCACAGCGATATGCGATACGGGCCTATCTACTATTTTAAATATAATTCATATTATAATTTTTACATTATAATTTTTTATATTTAATATTTGATGAGGGAGTTTTGGATGATGATTGATTCATACTAGAATATTTTTCATCTACATATTCTTTCCAGTTTACATCTTTCTTTCGTCTGTTACGAAGAAGAGGTGTATACTCTGAACAATTTTGATCTGAATTCTGATCTGAGGAGTTTGAGGAGTTGCCCCCTCCCATGCTTGTTGAAGCCTGTCCCATTTTGGAATGAATATGAAATCGGAAAGCACCTGCTATTTATAGTTAGTCACACTCCATTTTCTCGGAAATATTCTCAGTGAGAAATTTTTTCATGAGTCTTACGTTGTGAAGGGCACAACTAGCTCTGTATGCTCCATTATGATGTGGGCAAACCGTGACAAGTTTGATCTTGTCTAGCGGTGGAAAACCCATTTCTGCTACATCATGAACTCTGAACTTGAAGCGTTCTAACCATGCTTTCTTGATGGAGCCCATAACCAAGACTTTACTAGCATCGTGTAATGCCTCTCTAAGTAATTTTACTACATCTGTGTATGGAATATTTCCTGAATCCCAAGATAGTCCATGGTAATGCTCTTCTAACTATATGTTTTCTCTTTTATACTTATCCGATAGGCGACGCCAAGGATAAGGCTTCTCGAATAAGAGTACGACAGGGTCGGAATCATCTTTGAGAGGAACTAAAGCCAATTCTTTGAGGATGTAGTCATTACCTGGCTGTTTGAAGCCTTGCATATCTACCAAGTACTCCATCCTGAATGAGAGACTCTTACTAACGAGTCAGCTTTTTATATTGATTCCCTCACACAAGTTTTCGTACGTTATCGCTCGCGACGCTGTACTGAACAACACGATCGTGTAAGATTAAGCAGTAAGCAGAAGTTCCGGCTGGAAAGTTACCTCTCGATTCGAATTCCAGTCGAACGTCCACAGGGGCACTCTTTAAAGATTCATTTTGTTTAGAACAATCGATCACGATTAAAGGTAAGTATCCGATGTAATGTTGCTTTTTTAGCATAGGCTCGATATCTTTAAAATAGTAAGCACTTTGAAAGTTGGCGTACATATCGTATAGCATTGCGTATTGATTATGAGGGATATCTAAATTTAGATTTCCATACGGATAGTATTGAGAATTGAGAAACAGCTTTACATTACTGATATTGCAATGATCGAAGCGACTCGCGTTGATAGTTCTCTGACTTTTTCGATTCGTCTGAAAACCTAGTATTACGAATCGTGGCTTTTCTAGCTGATTGGAAGTTTTGACGGTCCAAACATGCCTAGATGTTGTGGGAAGTAGTGGATACTCGTACAAATCCCAACTACGAGAACTCATATCGATCGGTTTATCTTTCTCAACATGATTTAATAGTTGAATTTTGTACGAGTTTGATACTACTACGTAAGGCATAAGCCACTCTATTCTATTCAATTCAATCTTGAAATTTTCAAACGCGTTAGGATGAGCTGGGTCTGGTGCTGTCTGTATGACAGCGTTCAAATCGTTTCTCGATCTTGTGAGAATAAGCTCGTGTTTCACATTGATTACGATTTTACGATGATCTTCAGCGAAACCGAGAATCATAGCGAGATGAATTGATACGTCGAAGTAACCTACATTGTCAGTCAACTGCTGTGTTTCTTCGACATCAAGCCATCCTGCGTTTTCAATAATCAAGTTTTGACTGGGATCGAGCGAAACCCAACCTTTCATTAAAGTAGTCAAACCTACATTCTTATACTTATCGATTTCTACTGCGTTGATCTCGTAGCGTATTTCCTCAAACATATGACAGATGGCGTTGTTGACTTATTTAGTATTAGCTACAGCAGCTTCATCGGCTTTCACTAGTCTACCACAAATATGTAGCGAACTGCGTGATGGTAGAAGACACAAATCTTGATGTTGAATGGCTATACGAATCTCATCGCTGTTGTTGAAGTTGGATGCTGAGTATGGTTGATGAGCGTGTACCTCGTAATGTTCAATTGATTCGTCATACTTTACAGCTGACTTTATGCTTAGTATTTCTTCCATTTTTCTGTAAACAACAAAAGAATAAACAAGTTATTTTCCACCAAGGACGACGCGAAGGCCGAGACTCCTTAGAAACTGTATGTTTTGCCGTGTTAACGCTTCGTCTGCTCTTGGCTGACTGATGGTTGGTTTCCATCTTGATCTGCTTTTATAGTCTTTTTTAAATTTGGAATTAAATACAATGCCCATTACGCTTGTTTAAGATGTAATCTGATGTTAATAATTTCTCCTCAAAAATTAACAAGTTGTCCGTCTTGATCGACTATGCGCACTTGGATGTGATCTATGCTCTTGACGACGATCGGAAGGTAAATGACCGGTGAAGGAACTTCGATGATCTTATATCCTGGCGGTACTGCTGGGAAGAACTCGTGTATCGTGTGCACTCGTTGACCGTTTATATACCCACCGCAGGTGATGTCACACTCTATTCGTAGAGCGTTGACCTCCAAGATGGCTACTGGTAAATCCGAACTATGAGTGACGTCTGCTTCGAGAAGACGTTTAGCGAATCCCAATAAAGATCCTATAGAATTTTTTGGTCGAAAATCAATCGGTTGATTGCACTTTATTTCGCTACGAAGAGTATTATTGTTAGGTTTTATACTGATTGAGATATTCTTGTGTGTCAATGTCTCGCTAAGATGATTCTCTATGTCTTCGATCTCGTAACTACCTGTCGGTAAAGTAATTTCTTCTTTACCAACATGGAATAGATTGCTACCCTCATCAATGTTAGGTATTGAATTGAAGGTCATGAAAGCAACTAAACCAAGAACATAATTTTTATCGGGAGAAAGTTCAATAGGCGGAAAATATTGTGCTTCGAGTATAGATGATGTATCCGAAAGACTTAACGTCAATGAATCTTCCATGATGACTGTTAAACTTATAATAAGTCGATATTCGCATGCTTCTTGCTTTATATACCAAGAGTTCTGCACAAGAACTTTAGACAAAGATGACCACAAATAAATGTATTGAAGTCTTGGTATCTTTGAGGGTTGTACTTGATTTCATCAACACCCAAGTACAACATCAAATCTAAAGGTGGCTGAAGATCTCCAAAACTATCGAAATAGATTACGCTATTTCCTCGTTTCCGATAAGCTACCCAATGAGTTCCTAGTCCATCTGCGTCATCAAGATTAACGATGGCCGATTCACGATAACGAGGACCACTCTTTAGTAATGCATTTCGCATAAAAACTCCTCGGAAGTTTGGAATTTTTAAAATTCTCGCATACTTTATGATGTCAGCGTCAGTAAGAGCTCTATCGGGTAACCTTACTTCGTTGATCTTTTTTTTTTTAAACCTTTACCATGGTAAGGCTTAAGACGAAGCCCGAGTCCACTCTTACTTGGGTATAAATAAACCCCTTTACCGAGAGCTATTTCTTCCATTTTCTTATTATGTCTCTTAATCTCCTCCAATTGTGAATTGGCAGATTTAGAATCGTTGACTGCCTTGGCTATACCAGCAGCACCGCCTGCAATACCACTAACTGCACTCAAACCGGCAAATAACGGTATGAGAAATGGTAAAAATCCTCCAACTTTCTTTGGAATCGGTAGTTTGCGTGGAATCTTAACGTTTTCCTTACCACCTACCGCTCTAACGGCACTACGTGCACCTTTCAATGCTGATAAAATAACTTCACGAGCACAATTGCTGGGAACTATCGATTTTGAGGTAGCTTTTACTACATTATTGAATGTAATGGCTGCTCCCTTCTTCTTTCTCATACCCATACCGAATGTAGACTTTAACTTCATTGCTTTACTAACAGCAAAAGCAGCTGCTTTCTCTCCTATGGTTGCGTCCTTTGATTTTACTCTCTGCCAAGCTTTCTCTGCCAACACTTTGTCTGCAGTGTTTCTTGCTTCCATATTCTCGCGGTTTTGCGAATAAGCTATATCGTGCTCTTTACAAGCCTTGTCAAGAAGATTGATTCCTTGGTCACCTCGAGCTAGTCGTTTAGCTAATTTCGTACCTGGTCCGCAGTACTGATATCCTGGAATATGAAGTTCGAATGGAAGACTGTTGATGATTTTATTGAGAAAACCTCGACCACGTTGTCGCTGTTTATAATGTATGATCATCACCCTATGAAGGTTAAGTGAAGACTGATGCTTGTAAGGGTATATAAGGCCTCTATTTATACTAAATCGATCACTCTTGTTTGAGATCTAATTGCATCAACATGAATTTCAAAGAACATCCGGTTAAACTTCCAATCGTAAATTTTGATTCGATAGTCGAACAGGAAAAAAAGACAAAGAGGCATGGAGACTTACTCCCGGATAGTATTCGAGCCATATTTTGCGGGCCATCTAACTGCGGTAAAACTAATAGCCTGCTCGCAATGATTACACATTCTAATGGACTAAGATTCGAGAACGTATATGTCTACTCGAAGTCTCTAAATCAACCAAAGTATAAGTATTTGAAGGAGCTCCTCGAACCGATAGACGGTATACAATATTTTCCATTCAGCGAACACGAATCAGTAGTATCACCTGACGATGCCTTACCTAATTCCATAATGGTATTCGACGACATAGCTTGTGAGAAACAGGACAATGTAAGAGCATTTTTCTGTATGGGGAGACATAAAAACGTCGACTGTTTCTATCTCTGTCAATTTTATGCTCATGTACCGAAACATCTTGTAAGAGACAATGTAAATTTATTAATAATTTTCCGACAAGATGATGTCAACTTAAGACATCTGTACGATGATCACGTAAATTCGGACATGACTTATGCACAATTTAAAAGCCTATGTTCACGATGTTGGACCGATGATAAGTATGGTTTCTTGATGATTGAAAAAGATAGTTCAATCAATGCTGGCAGGTATAGAAAGGGCTTTGACTGTTTTGCTATAAATATAGCACACTCTTAGTTCTATCATATCATTCCATGACCGAACGTCGAATCGACAACATGGCCGACATTCGCCGAAGAAAAGATATACTGCATCAACTTATCAAAGCGAGAAATGCAGTTAAGCGTAAATACAATCTATTAAAATATGGAAAAGATAATTTTGAGAAAGCAATTGGAGAAACTTTCAGACCAATAGTCGATCCTTTACAAAAACTTGTCGAGACATCTAAAAAATCTCGAAATATCGAAACCAAGGAACAAGCTACTGATGCTATGAGTGTAAACAATGACAGCATTGATGAGTCTTATGATGAACCATCTTTGAATGAAACTGTTCGACCGCAAACGGATACAGAATTTGAATCAGCTCTCAGTGATGAAAATAGCGGAACGGATGGTAACAAGTATATTCACAATCTCGTGAAAAATAAGACCCAGGATTTGGATAAAATTTATGGTGTTCGTAAAGAGGGTAACAAATACCTAATAGGCGACTCGCCTATTTACTTTGAAGATAGTTATGTAAAAGCTAAGGATGTAAAATATCCGAGAACTGATGGTTTGCTAGAGTTGATACTAGCAAAACAGCCTAATCAGAAAAACTTTAGCTCAAGTGATATGCAAAACTATCGACAGATTCTTGAAGCTACTAGTGCTCACAAGAGACGTTACAGAAACGATGAACAGATTCGTGCTCACAGAAGCAAGAAATTTGATAACATCATTGCTCCTATGTTTAAACGTGGTGGTGGACTATTACCTCGATACAAAGTTGCTAGAAGGGATATGTTGATGGATTATGTCTATTGGGATGATCCTAATGAACTTGTAGATCGATTACGATTACTCATAGCCGAGAGAGAAGCTGGAAACCCTAGTCATACAAACGAGATTTATTCAATCATCGAAGAACTGCGAGAAGCTGGCTATATATACTGAGACACAAGCGAATACTTGAACATTATCAAGATGAGTGTCGACGTATTCGGACGTAATCTTAAACGAAGCGAGGGCGGTCGTGGTCCTCCAGGTGTTAGATATAAAATCACATCTGATGGTCAGTATGACTTGGAGAATAAGAGACTTTATAATCTCGCATCACCTAATCAACTCAATGAAGCTGTAAATTTAGATACTTTACAACGTTTCGTACGTTTAGAAGTTCAAAGATTAATAGATTCAATATCTAGTTTGAGAAGTGATCTTAATAATTTAAATAAAATCGTAGAGATGAATAGAGATGAACTCGATAAGAAATTGATACAAAGCCAGTTGGAAATTGAGACTATAAAAGGAGGCATTATCACTGTTAGTGCAAAACAGTCAGTCGATAACCATCGATGGAACAACGTCATAGACTTGTAGAAGAGTTTCACAAGCCAGCACGTCGTAATTATTCACGACGTCGTAATAGATGTATTTTCAAAGTATGCGTGGGCAGTTCCTGTTAAACGAAAAACTGGACAAGATGTCGCTGATGCTATGAAATCTATTTTACGTAAAGGTCGAGTACCAAAGAATTTACAAACAGATAAAGGCAAAGAGTTCTATAATACGAATTCTCAAAGTCTTATGGAAAAACACAAGATTAATCTATACTCTACGTACAGCAATCTCAAAGCATCTATTTGTGAACGTTTCAATCGTACACTGAAAAATAAGATGTGGGTAGAGTTTAGTGTACGTGGAAACTATAAATGGCTTGATATTTTACCTAAGCTAATAATAGCTTACAATGATAAAAAACATCGAACTATCGGTATGAAACTCAACGAAGTTACAGCTACTAACGAAGCAGAAGTTCTCAAACGTTTTAATAAAAAATTATTCCAACTAAAAAGCCAAAGTTCAAAGTTGATGATAAAGTTAGGGTTAGTAACGTGAAGCAATTATTTGAGAAGGGATATACACCCAACTGGTCCACAGAGATATTTACTATAACTAAAGTGGCAGCAACTAATCCAGTAACTTATCATCTCAAAGATTATCATGATCAGCCTATCACTGGTGGCTTCTATGAGCAGGAACTCCAAAAAGTAATGTATCCCGATGTATATCTTGTAGAAAAAGTCTTGAAGAAACGAGGTAATCAAGTTTATGTAAAATGGCTTGGTTTTGATGCTTCTCACAATAGCTGGATTAATAAGTTTGATGTTTAAAAATAATAAATAAAGAGAAAGTGGTATGAGCCCCCACCTTCGCCCACACCTGTGAGCAACAACCAATAGAATCGTCATTTGTTAGTCATATATAATGAACGAATTCACTATATAGGACTAACCCATGACTCGTTTTCCTCTCCATTGACTTTCTCTTTATTTTTTTTTATTTATTTTTTTTTTTTATTTACAATAAACAATTAATTAAATTCAAACTTATTATCACCATGATATAACATAAATAATTGATATTTATTGGCTTTAGCTGTCATCTCTTCGAATAAGCTTTCATTTTTCTCCAATGCCTTGGATACACGGTCGGGTAGAAAAACTTGAAATTCCTCTTTGATGGTGACTACAATCCTTAGGCCAAATTTGGTCTTGGCTCGTCTCAGCTCCGTGATTATATAATTCTTTCCATTCTCCAATTCTGATAAATTCTTCCTTGGAAGAAAGGTGTTGCCACAGATTTTATTTAAAGCGTTAAAGTCCATTCTGAAAGAAAAATAATGGTTTATTATACTGATATAATATATTTAAGAGATATTTTCTAAGTACTTACTTAAGACGATGCTTCTTCGATCCTTGGTTTCTTGCTGAGAGGCTCTCCGTTCTCTGGCTCGTTGACTGAACGAATGTGCCGTTGCAGAGCTCCTTATGTAGGACTTCTCCCCTCTCTGCGGCTGCTTCCACCTCCCACTCTTCAGCCATTTCCAACACTTCTGATTCGTCTAGAACTTTGTAATGGCCCCATGGCAACGTATCAGTTGTATCAGCCAATAGATGACGTTTGTTGTCATGTGGGCTTAAAGCAATTTTTGATTGTTGCTCCGTATGTACAACATGGCGGCTGGATCGAATATTATTTTAAATGCATCTTACGATGGACTTATCGAAGAGGCAGTTGCGATAATCCTCGAAAGCGTGCGAGCTAATTGTACTGCCACAAGGTTTTCGTCGAAAATTGTTCTGCTGTGAAAGTTTGGACTCGCGATGAGTGCTTCTGTTCCGTAACGACCACTCCATTTATTCACTAGCTTAACGTCGACTCTCTTCCGCTCGTTCTCCATTGTCTTACCATAGACTGCGTTGATCATTAATTTGAAAAAGAGCTTCTCGAATTCATTCTTGGACTGCTTCCTTTTCTCCGTGTTCAAGTCGACGTAAGGCTTTAACCATAGACTCTGTTGAAACTGAAGAACTCTATACACTTTTTTCACGACTACTCCATGCTTGATGGCTTGCTTCAATGCAAGATAGTGAATGACATATCGCTCCTTATTGTCAAGCGTGGTTAATAGCTTCTTTTGTTTATCACCACGTGGCGCTTTACGTTCCGGACATAAAGGTAAATCTTTATGAGCATCGTGAATACTAGGCGGATATTCCAAGTCGACTTCATAAATAAAACCAACGCTTGAATCATCTGGAACGTTGTTATCAAATACTGTATCGTCATTGACGTCAATCCATCTGAAATTTCTAGTTGGTAAATGCTGCGTCATTGCCCATCCGTAGAGATTGTTGGCATCAAAGTACATGAGATACTTATCTTCCTCTTCAGGATTGTAATCGTCCATATACTTATTATTTGCCTTGGCGTATCGATTGGAGCACTGGCTAATCCCTCCTCTTATACCTCTCTCGATGAACATCAGCATATCTATGTCAGTCAACAACTCTAGTTTTATATCGGTGTATTTCAACATGGCGTCCCATGTCAGGCCTGGAGTTGTGTAGTAATGTGCCGGATCCAATCCATAAGCTTCCGCACACGTTGATTGAAAATTTTCAAAAATGTCAGCTAACAGGAGAACATCTGTCTTCAAGTATATATCAGAATATTCGCCTAGCGTCTCTATCCTGAGTGTTTCCCACACATTTCTCGCGTGCGTGTAATCTTCTTCGCTGATCTCAGACTCATTCAATTTACTGTAGAAGTCTTCTTTCGATGGTAACTCTTTCTCTTCTAATTTCTCGAAAGCGCTCACGTAGTCGTATGGGAAAACTCTTTTTCTAAGTAATAACTTGATCTGCTCTCCTGTGTAGCCTGACTCCTCGAATGCTTGAGAGGTGATATTATGCTCATTCAAGTATGAAGTCAATTTCTCCAGTGACGAAGGCATGAATCTGAAGGAGTCTATGAATCTTAAACTCACATCGCTACCTTCAACATGCTTTGTGAAGGAAATATAGCGTTCCTTGTTTTCTGCAATCAGCTGTACACGTCCTTTAAAATTGTCAGCTGTGGCGAGCTCCTCGATGATGAAATGAGAGTCGTACCCAGTCAAGTTATGAAAGACGACTGGAATGAATTTCGCATCTTGGAAATTTATATTACATCCCTCATGAGCAGCACCTCTGTACTTTCCCGTAAGGTGGCAGTGGTCTCTCACTTTTACAGCAGAAGGAGCAAAAGACTTTGTACAAATATGGCAGATTTTAGCTGCTTTAAAGTCTTCTTGATCTTCTCTGGTGAGATCCATAGGCTTCGGATTAGAATGTAAAGCATTTAACTCGTCTGCTAATGCTTGAAGTTGCTCAAAAAACTACTCAGCAGGAGTCTTGATGCCATCCTCTTCTTGTCTATAGCTGTAATATCCAGACCTCTCGTCGTCGAAACTACACTTAATGTAATATCCAATACTATAGGCCTGATGACGTTGGTATGCACGCGTACCGTTATCTACAGGTTTCAGCAGGCACTCAAAATCTGCGTAGATGACAAATGGCACTTTAGTTTTATTATTGAAATTACGAAACAACAATACATCATCATTTTTCGAAGGTAACTGGATTCTACACTTATTCATCTGCTGACACTCCACTTCATGTGCCTTGAATTTCTCTTCATTAATGAAGTAGTGCAGACGTCTATCACAAATATATTGACTTCGTCTATTTTTAGTCACTTGAGATTTCACTAGCCTTGATAGATTTTTAATCCACACATAATGAAACTTGGAAATATAATCATTACCATCTTCTCCTTCTTCTTCTTCTTCATCGATGTAAAAGTCTTGAATGAGAAGCAAATTAACGTGTTTTTCCTGCTTCAGAGAAGTGACGTGACATGGATGAATGGAGTACCTCGTCCCAGATTTTTTCAATATATACACGTTGATAGATATATTATTTAACTTCTCGAATTTACCCACTTGCTTGATTGGAACAGGAAAGTCTATTCCTTGGAATTTGAGCACATCTTCGTAATCTTTATAGTTGCTTACACGTTGTGGATCTCGATCAACCGGATGTAGCGCAGATAGGATCGCCCACTTGAAGCACTGGTCATCGTTGTTTTGAACGTTCACGCATGCCTTTTTATCCTGAATGAACTTTGGTAGTTGAATATATGAGCTGCCTCTCATGGGGTTGAGCTTATTGATATTTATAGTGAGATTCAATATCTCACGTAGACTCCATCCAGACCCTTTCTGTTCAAACTCTTTCATTTCTCGAAGAATGGGCTGTCTAATGTTATCATCGAACCACTGCTTCACATCCGTTGATTGAAAGACGGGAAAATTTTCTGTATTGAAATACTTGACTTCCGTCATCACCGAATCATCTTTCTGAACTGAATATTCAGCTGATAGTTCTGCATTTACCTTCAATGCGTTGTATTCAGTTAAGGCACTGACAATTTTCGATTCAAACAAATCTCGAGCGTCATCCATAAACGTAATGATATCTAGATGTTCCAAATTCGTTATAAAACCGGATCGAACACGTCTTACAAATGCTTTTTCTCGTTCTTTCTCGTTGCTAGCAGGTTGCAACTCTTCTGGATTTTGTTGCAGACGACCGCCAGTTTTCAAAATATTATGCAGCTTACACTGAATCGTGAGTAGGTGTGTCATAGATGTCTGACACTTCTTCTTCTGCGGATTGGTTAATTTCGAAGCCATAAGATTTTTTAAAAATGTAAAGGCGTAGGTACACAAATTGATCCAAGATTCTAAATCTTCAGCCATTGCTTTACCTTTTCTTTCATATTCTAACGCATCCATTAACAGCTTGACCGTATGAACAAAATATTCAGGAGACTGCATGATGACTTCTTGTGACTCTTCCAAATCACTTACTGAAATGAATTGCTCTTGAAATAGCGAGCTCCTTATATACACACTTGATTGAAGTGGGGGAATATCCCTACTCTCGCGCTACCCTCTCCAAGACTTCCCGTTGAATTTACACTAGATGGAGTGGAGAGAGATCCTTTTCTCTCTTTGTAGTAAAACTTATCTCAGAGGAGTTGTTTCTCGATCAGCTCGAAGCATAATAATGATTTTCAACTCGCGATAAAGCTCTATTTATACTCGTTACAAAAAGTGGGGGAAGCTCTTTTAATAGCCCCACTCTCGCGCTACCCTCTCCAAGACTTCTCGTTGAATTTACTCTAGCAATAACTCTTATAGTGGATGGAGTGGGGAGAGATCCTTTCTCAATAGTCCCGGATGATCCTTTGTAGTAAAAACTTGTAAACTTATCTCAGAGGAGTTGTTTCTCGATCAGCTCAAAGTACAATAATGATTTTCAGCTAACGACGAAGCTCTATTTATACTCGTTTCAAGAAGTGGGGGAAGCCAAGATGGCGGACCGCTCATGCTAGAAGCTTCGAGCGCGGCGAGGTATGAGTATAAAAGGAAGTCCGTGAGCTCAATCAAATCAGTTCTTAGTTCGTCGAGTCAGAAGCAACAACAAGAGACTACAACCAAGGAGAATATGGAGTACGTGCTGGATTTACAAGGTTTCAGAAGATCGTCGAATTTATTTATTGTTAAAGAAGCAGCTGTGATTCCTATTGAGAAGAATGCCGTACCTATGGCTTTTCATTTTCAACCTCCTTGCAAGTGGTCCAAACTTTTAAAGGAAGAGCAAACGGTAAATCGATGGCTCGAGGCTCATCACCATGGGATTCCTTGGAATGCTGGCACTATAGCATACAAGTATAGAATAAAAGTTTTACAAGATAGTATGAAAAACGCTACTAAAATATATGTAAAAGGATTGGAGAAAAAGAGATGGATTCAGAAAATTCTAGCAGAAAAGTAAGTTTTAAAAAAAATCTATATTCAGTGATCATGTATTGACTATATACTTATCTTTTAGAACCATCATCAACATGGAAGAGATACAATGTCCGTTGTTGGAAAACATTAAGAAAGTTAATACCGCCCACTGCACTTTTCACACGTTACGAAAAAAATCTGTATGCGGTGTTAAGAATGCACTATCGTTAAAAGAATGGCTGCTTGATAATTATTTACCAATCCAAATACAAGACGATGGTAGGGATGAAGTAGACTGCGGTTGCCATTCAACAGATGACTCGCCATTATATATGCATTGACAACATGCAGAACTGGATAAAAAACTTTTATTTTCTATGTACACTTAATATGTAAATATGTTTAATAAATAAAAAATACTTTTAAAAAGAATGAGAAAGTTAATGGAGAGGAAGCAAAATTATGGTTGTTTCTCACAGGTATGAGCATTGGTGGGGGCTCATACCACTTTCTCATTCTTTTTTTTTATTATATTTCGTATCCATATCTATATACATACACATTTTTAAATTCATCATACATACATACACATCAAACATCATCATATTTTAAATATAAATCTCATATACACTCACTCTTACATTCTTTGAAACATTCATTAGATGCACAAATATTAAACATTCATACTTTCAATATTAATCTGTCTTTCTCTCACACGATCGCTCTTATACTCTTAAAAAAAATAAAAACATTACATACGTATCGGAACATTTATTATATACACATATCAAACATTCATACTTTAAATATTAATCTATCTCACACATACTGACTCTTATATTTTTTTTAAAACATTTATTACACACACACACACACACATACCATTCATTATATACACATATTAAACATTCATACTTAAAATAGTAGTTTCTCTCTTTCGCTCACTCTTATATTATTTTTGAACATTCATTATAAACTTGCACATCCTTTATATTACACACACACATTGAATTTTTCAATCACTCACCCATTCATACATTCATAAATTTACTTGTTAAATTTTTTTAATCTACAGATACGCAAATATCCATTTTTACATCATACGTCTATTTAACATCTTTTTCTATCATACATATAGATTTAACCTTTATGATAAACATTCATTCATATTTTTTATAATCATTTATTTACTTCCAATCTCTTATTTATTTGCAAACGTTCACATTGTGATGTATAAAATACATCACAAGTAATAGAATTTAAATAGATTAGTTATTAAGTATAAAAAGCGAAATTATGAAAAGCGTAATTATAACAAGTGAGCGTACTTATTATTTAATTCATAAATCTTATGTTTTAGGTTTTATTTTTTTTTAACGTTCTTTAAAATGATTTTTCTTTAAGTGTAATAAATAGACAGATGTAAAGGGAGAGTCCAGAAAATTATAGAGGAAAGCAAGAAATAAAAAAATAAAGTAATTAATAGTTATTTACATAGGAGCGAGAAGGATAGATAGCACAAACGCATTCAGGCTCAACACACAAGAGGAGCAGTCTGTACATTAGATATATATGTGTATATATATATATATATATATATATATATATATATATATATATATATATATACACATATATATATATATATATATATATATATATACAGAATAGAATAAAACGTACAAGACATGGAACCGCTGAGTTCGAGAAAGAAGAGGGGATATGTACAGATATATAGAGATAATGTGTATATATACCTATAGATATATACGCATACTTAGATATTTCAACGTCGCGCCATACACATGTGGAATCGACCAAAGAGGAATAGCTACGAGTAGAAATCTTCGATGATCGATGTTTCTACTGCGTGAAGCAACATAGCAACTTCGAATACAGTACAAATTTTACTAGAGCGATAGAGATAGAAGATCCGCGACCAAGAGTCGATTAAGCTGTCGATAGCGACTCATAACTGAAGAGATCAAAGTAGAAACTAAGACGCGACGAGAAAGAAGGATGGAAAATGGAGAGTGACCAGGTGCGACAAAGATGGACAACAGAGCGAAGGGGAATGTCATTTCCTTCTTCTTAAAAGAAGAGGATTCTTGCATAAGCCGTCAACGAGAGCGCACGTACAAGTAATTCTTGACTGAGCCGGCATTGGGAGCACACGTGCAGAGTTTTTTTCTTAAGCTCTTGATTTAGCAGTCATCGAGTGCACTCGAGAATAGAAGAGAAAAATATATCTTAAGAATCGAATTGAAGAGAGGATTGGAGAGAAAGAAATAAGAAAAGGAGAGATTTAAGCAGCGAAGCCGTGAGACCGTACCATCAAGGAAAGGAAAAGAGAAGTCAAACTACGGCGTATACCTCCAGAGGCGACGACCCGGCGACCGATCTTCTACTGGGGCCACCATTGTTTTCGACCATACGATTTCCTTCTTGTCGACCAGCTCTACGTTCTTCTTCGTTGTATTATTGAGAGGAATCTTCAGCAAGCGACCGTAAGTGGAATTCTGCCAACGGGTTAGCAAGTAAGAATTAGTAAAATTATATTTTTTGTTGGTTTTTCCCGTCATTTCTTTCAATTCTCCTTAAGAGATATAATTTTGCGTTATTAGTAATATAGTAGTGTTTTATTGATTGCGACCGCGAACAAATTAAAATTAAAATCAGTGCGGGTTAGTGGAAATATAAAGAAAGATATAAAAAGCGAAAATTAAGTGAAAATCATAAGAAAAGAGAAAGCCACGTGTAAAGGCGCTTTATTCGGCGACGCGACGCCATTTTGTGTTGTAAATTAAATGAGAAATTCTTAATATTTCAAGTTAATTAAATCTGCTTTTATTAAATTTTGATTGTGAATCTGAATATTATTGAAAATTAGTGACGCGGCGGCCATTGCGAAATTGTGCGAGCGAGATGGCTATACGTTAGCTATTAAATAAAATCTAAAGTTCTCAATTATTTGATACGGAGTAGTGCGAGCGATATTAATATTAATTCCTTAAAATTTTATTGAATTGTAAATTGTAATTTGTTAGGTTGTGCGACTGTGCGGTAAGGAAATCGAACGACGCGTAATTTAATTTACAGATAATTATTCTTTGTACGGTGTTAACCTAAAAGGTGATTAAATTGATTGCACGTGTAGTAGAATTATAAATTCTTGATTTTCCGCACACGCGCACAGCCTAATTATAGTAGAGCAATTAAAGCAGCGATTCTTTTTTTTTGTAATCTATAATGAAGTTTTCTTAATTAATAATATAAGAAGTTTAAAATCAAAGTTTAAAGAGAGAGTCAACCGCTTATTTTTCCCTTTTCCTCTTTTCAGGGTAAAAATTATAAGCTGAAGAAAATTAATTATATCATTCATTTTTTTTATCATTAGAGTTATTTAATATCAATAGTTTAGTTTTTTTTTGTAAACTTAAAATTTACTTTACTTTTTATTTGTTAAACATTGTCAATTCTAACTTCCTAATTTTTCTTTTAAATCATAAATTATATTGAAGTTTTCTGAACCACTCTGATCGTTATAGAACCAGCCTACAACCCGAGGTAGGCCAGTAAGTATTGACCCCCTCTGCAGTTGCTCTACACAGCTAGCTGAGCAGGGTTCACTGGCGCTCAATTGAAAATAATTATAAATTTTGTGAACCCAGGTAAGTTCGTGGCTTCGGGGATTCACTCGGAGGTCCTGGCAATTTGCCACGTAACAACATATACAAACATACTAAATTTACACAAGAAAGCAAGGTTAGACCACTTCGAGTGCAAAGTCTTCGATATGACAGAAATGAGCTATATTTTACCGACATAATGCAGAAATTTCTACAAGTTAGTATGGAAGAGTCAGCCAAATTCAAGATATTTAAATTAGCGCAGTTCGATATAGGTGAAAATATGCATTCCATCTTTTAGAGATAATCGAGTTGTGAAGGGTTAGACATGTCAGTGATAAAGAGTTCATCTTCGTTTTTCCAGACCATCCTTAGTAGTAGAGAGAGATCCGTCTTCCGAGTCATCGAGTGAAGGAATGATTTCTTCAAGCTAAGTCCCTCGTATAAGTACAAATATCCCCACTCTTCTACCATTGATTTCTACTCATTTCTTCTATTACTAATGTTCGAAATATCGTCTTCGTTTTTCCACACCATCCTTAGTAGTAGAGAGAGATCCGTCTTCCAAGCCATCGAGCGAAGAAATGATTTCTTTAAGCGAAGCTGCTTGTATATGTACAAGTATCCCCACTCTTCTACCATTGATTCCCAGCCATTTCTTCTATTACTAATATTCGAGAGATCATCTTCGTTTTTCCAGACCATCCTTAGTAGTAGAGAGAGATCCGTCTTCCAAGCCATCGAGTAAAGGAATGATTTCTTAAAGCTAAACCCCCTCGTATAAGTACAAGTATCCCCACTCTTCTACCATTGATTTCTACTCATTTCTTCTATTACTAATGTTCGAAATATCGTCTTCGTTTTTCCACACCATCCTTAGTAGTAGAGAGAGATCCGTCTTCCAAGCCATCGAGCGAAGAAATGATTTCTTTAAGCGAAGCTGCTTGTATATGTACAAGTATCCCCACTCTTCTACCATTGATTCCCAGCCATTTCTTCTATTACTAATGTTCGAGAAGTATCCCCCATCATGGGTCGATAGTGTAGATCACGGGTAGTATTATACGTGACTTATAATTTTTACTCAATGCAAATAAATTTTTTAAATCGCTTTTCATTTCAAATTAAATAAATTTTTAATTTGAAATAATATTTAGAAATTTTTAAAGTGAAAAAAAAGTTGACTTGGGTTGGGATCGAACCCACGACCCTCTGGTCGAGAGGCAAGCACATATACCACTTGACCACGGAGTCGTCGTATTCGATAATTTTGGAAACTTGTATATCCATAGTTTATCGAATACAATCCTATTTTTATTTAAATATTGGTTAAATTTTTTAAATACTTATTAATTATTATTAATAATTATTTATTATAAAAAAGAAAAAAGATTCCACTAAAAATTTTATTTCAAAAGAATTTTAATAATAAATTAATATAAATAAATTACGGATCTAACATTACACAATCATCGAATATTAAATATAATTATAATCTTAAAAGAAGTATTACTATTGGCATGAATTTTCTCTCAGTTTACGTAAACTAAATGCTCTATTGGCATGAATTTTCTCTCAGTGTATAGTACCGAATTTTTCCGTAAAAGCGAATTAAATTATCTTATACTACATATTACCCATACGCACTGCGGCGCTGTGAATTATAAAACTTTAATATAATTAATACTTATAACGTAAAAACCATTAAATTGTAAAACAATTTTTAACGATTGATAAATATAATGTAAATCATATTTTATATAACAATTTTAAATTACCAATAATTAATTTTAAACTCGAAAGCTACTTATTTAAAACGAAGTATAACAGATAAGCATGTAACGTTTTATTTCTTAAATTTCACAAATTAGAAAATTAATTATTAGTAATTTAAAAGTGTTATATGGGCAATTTCGATAAAAAGTGCAAATTTCGTGTAGAAAGAAAAATAAAAAAAATTTTTTATTTCATTTTTTTTTACAGCAAAACTGTCGTCTTATGATTAAATATATATTTATATATATTTACACGCACATCAGCGATGCCGAAAGTGGCAGAGTCAGAGAGGGAATTCAAAAATGTGTAAAAAAGTATTAAAATAAATAGTTTTCAAAATTTGATAATTAATAAATAATTCTAAAAAAAAAGTTACTATAACAAAATAATTTTTTCTATTTTTCATATTTTTTGAGTTAAACAAAATTTTGTTAAACTCAAAAAAATTTTAAAAATTGAAAAAAATTATTTTGTTATGTAACTTTGTTTTTAGAATTATTTATTAATTATCAAATTTTGAAAACTATTTATTTTAATACTTTTTTTTTACACATTTTTGAATTTCCCTCTCTGACTCTGCCACTTTCGGCATCGCTGACGCACATATACACGTACACACGCACGCACACGTTTTTTGTATAACTCATTTTGATTATACCAAAATAAATTAATTGAATAATTAAAACAAATGATTGAAATACATAACTCAATAATAAAAAAATTATGAAAATTATCCTGATTTCAACTTCTACTTAAATTTGAATTATATCTTCACTTAAATAATAAAATAGTTTAAAGTTTAATTTTCACTTGAATAAAAAAATATTTCATTATAATATTTCATTAGCGATAATTTTATTCAATTATTTGACATCACTGCTAGCAGTCCAATGAAGTATATTTTTCGTATAGTAAGTTTACGTGTTTAATTGATTTAGAACAGGGTCGCAAATGTTTGCAGTTACTTACACAGCAACTGAAAACTGGTCCGGCTATTTTCAAGTTACCTGCGTAGTCAGCGCCGGATTAAGAGGGGTCTAAAAGGGGCTGTAGCCCCGGGCCTTATCTTGAGAGGGAGCCTCGTCTCAAGAAGTCCACATTTACTTTACTAAATAGAATAAGAAAATGTTGAATGTAATAGAAAATACAATAATCTTGAAACTTACAAGTGTCGTTGAAAGACAAATGTGGATAAGAATAAGTAGGATTATTGATGGTAAAAATTTAAAAAAATATTCTTCAATTTTGTTTTGTTAGGTCTTATCGAAATATTTATAAAAATGTAGCTGAATATTGATAATTTGGCTCTTATAAGAAAAATGATATTTAGGTTTTCAATTTAATATTAGAACAACGAAATTTTTTGAAAATAAATGAAATTAAAAATTCCTTTGTTACAAATTTAAATTAATTGAAATAATGAGATACTAACAGTCAAACAGAAAAACTATTTTAATTACTGAATAAAATTGGTGGAATGACAGTTAGCGATGATTATTTAAAAATATTACTTTAATAATGAAATGTAATGCTACAAATGTAATAAGAGGTTATTAACTTCTATTGATAAAATTTATTTTATTTCGAAAGAAAAATATTCGGTTGCTTCCTATAGGGCCCCGGCTATATATGGTTATTAGCGCCGAAGCAATCTCAATAAAAATTGTAATTATTTAAAAATATAATTATATAAACATATAAGAGATATTGAAATCTAATGATTCTCGTTTTGTACAAACTTTTTATTTTTGTTTCATTTGAACATAAACGTTACACGCAGCATCGTTTATTTGCATTCGAATTATTTTTCTCAAATTTGTATCATAATGCACTAATAATAATATAATAAATCTAAATTTGTATTTTTTTCGATCAAAAATGCTCTTTAAAATTATTGTTTTAGTAAATCAAACTTATTTTACTACAGAAATAAGTTATTGATTCATTGATAAAAATAATTTTGAAACGAGAAAAAAAATAAAAATTATATGTACTTTTATCAAGTAATTTTCTATCATACGTATTTTTTATCAAGAATCTTCCAATTTTGTAAAAAATTTCACAAAATAAAAATCACTATTATTGATTCAATTTTTCGAACTGATAATTTAATTATGATTATTAATTAGTCTGACTAAAAAGGTTAAGAATTTTTAAATTAAAAAAATTTTTAAATTAAAAATATTGTTAAACGTAATGATTTTATAAATTAATAAATTAATTATACTATTCAGTTAATAATACAATTGAAAATGTTTTACCGCCTTGATGGCGCTACTGATATCGATCGTCAAATGTTTCAAATGTTAACATACGACAAGACGTGTATAAGCAAGTATTGCAAATCAACAGCAACTATAGTGTTTTGGTTCGTGTAAATATAAGATATTCTTAAATTCAATAGATTGCTCGTTGTGATTATTTTTATATTTGAATTTTAATCAAATACAATAATTTAAATATAAATTTATACCTACATTTTAAAAGTAATTAGTGATAAAAAATGTTTAAGAGATTTGAAAGCGGATCACAAAAAAGAAAAGCAAAAAAAGTCAGAGAAGAAGCACAAAATAAGCTTCCAAAATTGACACAATTTTTTTCAAAGGAATTTAATGAAAAAGAAAAAGTGATAAAAATGCAAATTGTGAATGAAAATTCTATTGAACAATGCGTCGAAGAGGTTTTATAAAATATCTCATCACAATGATGATTCTATAGGGTCAAAAAGCGTAAATGCAGGTATTTTTAACATAAATTTGAAGTTTAATTCTTATAATTAATATATGCGTTATAATTAATATATATGCATCGAAGAGATTTTAGATAGTACTGCAGTCGATCAGAAATTTCATGAAAAAATTTAGTGTCAAGAGAATGAGAATGACAACTCTTCTATGAAAATATCTCATCACAATGATGATTGTATAGGGTCAAAAAGCGTAAATGCAGGTATTTTTAACATAAATTTGAAGTTTAACTCTTATAATTAATATTTCCTATAAGAAATTAGTAAAAAGTAATGTGATTAATAAAATTAAGAATTGTCCGACATCAAAATTTATTATTATCTTAAACACAATATTATTTATTTTGTAAATTTTTAAAATTTTATTGTTGCTATACACTTTTAAGCATGTAGAAATTACATGAACATTTAGATCACGAATGTTTTTAATCGATCTTATTGCAATAAGTATAACCACTAGCGTTTGTTTATATAAATGAGATGCATAACGAGAAGTAATATAAAACAAAAAAATTCAGTACGTAGAATACAAATATTAGTTTGCCTGTAATGCAGAAACAAGCTTGTATTCATCGATGTATTGTTTACATGAAAAATATCAAATTTTTATTTCATTTTTTATATACTCGCGTTTATTTATATTTTAAAAAATCAAATGTTTTTCAAAATTATTTTTTCTTTAATTTTATATTGTTTATTTATGTAAAGTTACAATAATGCACTAGAAAAGAAATTCTTTAATTTTTTAAGGTACTGTACATAAAGATCCAGCTATGTGGCCATTAGATTTTGATGACGAATTAAGAAACCGATATGTAGCTAAAGAATATACGTTTTTTCAAAATAAAGATTCTTCTTTTAAATCATCGAAACGTAAATATGCTACGCAGAATAGATATTTTTCTTCAAAATATTACTGGCGGAATTGAAATAACGGAGAAAAATGTGAAAGAAAATGGTTAATGTTCTCGGAGTCAACTGGAAATGTGTACTGTTACGTTTGCAAATTATTTTCAAAGGATCATAGTAATGTTTTCGTAAAAGGAGGATTTTCTAATTGGAAAAAGGGAGAAGAAAATATTAGCAGCCATGAACTTAGTAATGAGCATAAAAATTGTATGTTATGTTGGATCAATTTCTTACAAAAAGACTGTCGCGTAGATAAAATGATAATAGATACTATGTTTAATGAAATTAAGTATTGGACAGAAGTACTAAAAAGAATTATAGCTGTCATTAAATTTTTAGCATCAAGAGCTCTCGCTTTTCGTGGTACCAATGAAATTATCGGTTCTTCAAATAATGGAAATTATTTGGGAGCTTTGGAATTGATAGCAAAATTCGATCCAATTTTAAAACAGCACATTAATATGTATGCGAATAAAGGGCGAGGACATTTATCGTATCTATCGAAAACTATTTGTGAAGAATTTATAATGTTAATGGCTAAAGAAATGTTGGATCACATAAAAAATGAAATTAAAGAAGCGAAATATTGGGGCCTCGTAGTTGATTCTACGCCAGATATTACTCACGTAGATCAATTGTCAGTGATATTCCGTTATTACTTAAACGGTAATGTTTATGAACGCTTTTTTTGTTTTACCCCTATAAAAAGCCATACTGGCAAATCATTAAGTTCGGTAATTTTGAATTTACTTGAAAATAACGATATAAATATATCAGATTGTCGTGCACAAACGTATGACAATGCTAGCAACATGTCTGAGAAGTATTCAGGTTTACAAGCTCATTTAAGAGAACAAAATAATTTAGCATTCTACGTACCATGTATCGGACATTCATTAAACTTAGTGGGGGAATGTAGTGTAAAAGAATGTCTACATTCTGTTAACTTCTTTGGTCTTCTTCAACGATTATATACATTTTTTGCTGGATCAACACATCGATGGGGTATTTTATCTAAAGAAAATTCTAAACTTTCAAGTTTATCAAAGACCAGATGGTCTGCAAAATCAGATGCAACAAAAGATTATGTACAAAATTTTAATGGTATCTATAATGCGTTGATAAATTTAACTGAAGACATGGACCAGACGCCCGATACTCGAAATGAAGCAGCATCTCTTCTTAAAAATATTGTAAAATTTGAAAACGCATTTATGGCCGTGTTGTGGAATCGAATTCTTAATACATTTAATTCAGTCAATGAATATTTACAAAAAGTAGACCTGGATTTAGATGTAGCTAGCGATATGTTGAATTCATTAGTTAATTTTATTAAAGATTTACGTGGAAAATTTTCTGATTTAGAATCAGAAACAAAAAAACTTAGTAGTTTTATTAATAAAGATTATATGCGTAATACGCGCAGAATAATAACAAAAGTATTGACTGATGGAAGTAAGCAAACAAATAATCAATCTAGTTCTGACATGTTTCGAATTGAAACTTTTAATGTTATAATTGATAAATTAATTGTTGAATTAGAAAAACGTTTTAAATCTTATAAACATGTAATTGATTTGTTTGGATTTCTTACAAAACTACTCACCATGAATGAAGAAGAAATACAGTCTAAAGCTAAAAATCTAGTACATGTATATTCTCAAGACCTGGAAATTGATTTAATATATGAATTAAATCAATTTGTACCTTTATTAAGACAACAACCTTTAGGATTTTTTTCAAGTAATAATCACGATAATGTTTTAAATTCGTTGAATGTTATAAATTGGATTAGAAATACCAAAATGTCTGATACATTTCCAAACATTTACATAGCTTACCGGTTATTCTTAACGATTCCAATTGCCAATTGTGAAGCTGAAAGATCCTTTTCAGTTTTAAAAAGAATAAAAAATATGTATAGATCAAAAATGCTTGAAGATCGACTTTCAGCTTTATCACTTATGAGAATTGAAAAAGACTTATTAAAATCATTAGATTATAATAATTTAATAATAAATTTCGCAAATGAAAAAGTAAGAAAAATAAATGTATTATAATTTAAAAAATTGATTGTTCTTATAATTCCCTCGCCTTCAAGGGGGCCTCTGGTAAAATTTAGCCCCGGGCCTCGTAAAAGCTTGATCCGGCGCTGTGCGTAGTAACTGGTAGATGACTGGACCAGTTACCATTTACTGGGTAAGTAAATGGAAACTTTTGCAATCCTATATTTTACTGACCCCAATTTCCTTGCCATTTATTAACGATAACCATCACTAATGATAGTTTAACAAAAATCCAACGTTTGTTGCAGACCAACACAAGCAATCACCGGGTAAGCAACAGGTAAATGGTCGGACTATTTACCAGTTACTTGCACTTGTAACGGCTCATATCAATTTTTTATAAAAATAATCAATTTATTTAATATTTTAACATTATTTAAAATATAGAATGATTTTCTGAAATAATCCCTACTGAAAAAAATCACCTGATTTATCACCTGATTTATTACCTGATTTATCACCTGATTTATCACCTGATTTATCACCTGATTAATCACCTGATTTATAATGCCAAAACATCTGGTGGATATTATACATATATTAAATCAACATTTAAAAATAATTTTTAATTATTTATTAAATAAAAAATATTTTCTTTTCTTCCCCGGTTAGTTTTTATACCCATAAAATTTCATTGTTAAAATTTAACTTTCATAAAGTGATATTTTTCTATTTGATTGAAATAAAACTGCCAGTTTCTAAGCTCTAAACTCCTTTATTCTTTACATGCGTATTCGTTTGCCATAAGAAGGTCAATAGATAGAAAGCGTGGTAACCCCCTGGTGGTCAATTATTAGTACTATTATATAAATGTGTATATTTATATTCGATGATTAGCCGCAAGGGGGCTACCACGCTTTCTATTTTTTGACCTTCTTATGGCAAGCGAATACGCACAAAGAGAATAAAGGAGTTTAGAGCTTATAAACTGGCAGTTTTATTTCAATCGAACTTAGAAAAATATCAGTTTATGAAAGTTAAATTTTAGTAATAAAATTTTATGGGTATAAAAACTAACCGAGGAAGAAAAGAAAATATTTTTTATTTAAATAATTGAAAAATAATTAAAATTTATTGATTTAAATAATATCTACCTGATGTTTTATAATGATAAATCAGGTGACAAATCAGGTGATTAATCAGGTGATAAATCAGGTGATTTTTTCAGTAGGGATAAATTGAAATTACGTCAAAAGTCTAAGTACGGCATTATAATTACCTACCGAGGTCGATAAAGAAGATAATTCAACATATATATATATATATATATATATATATATATATATATATAAAATAAAATGATTATAGAAATAGAATGTTCTATTTCTTTTAATAAAAAGTATTATCAATATTTGATTGTTAATAACAAAATATATAAAATGTAACTTTTTAAAATAATTGTGCATATATAAATAAAACACTTTATTCCTATAATATGTATAAATATGATTATTTTGTTTAAAGTTGCGAGATATAAATTAAAATATAAAAGATTAGCTTCTCTTCAATTAATAAATGATAAAATAAACTATAAAAAATAGACTTATCGAATGTAAAGGAAATATAATGTTTCTTTTACTATTATATTTATTTTAATTAAATGTTTCTTTTACAAATATCTTTATTTCAAGAAAGAAATAAAATTAAAGTTATGGAACATTCTATTTCTTAAATCGAACATCATCGAAAGTGTATCAAATGGTATAAAAAGGCATGCGTCCAGCTAAGAGGAATTCATTCGATCTTATACTGTCAAAAGCATAAGATCTGAGCACCATGTATGAAAAATTTATCATGTAACTTCTCAATTTTTATAAAATATAGATCTCATTTTTGTAATTATAATACAAATAAAACAATATCTAATCTAATCTCTTTAATTTATGAATGAAAGATAAAATATTTCAAATTAAATGAGACTATGTTTAAAAAGTCACTTAAAAAAGTATAACTCATATCATTTATTATTTTTTATGAAACTAATAAAGAAATTAATTATCGCACATTCAAGAGTATTACGCTTAGATTTGTCGTCGATAATAATTTCTTTACTCATCTTAAATAAAATAATAGTGTTATTTATCATACATCCAAGAGTATTGCACTCAAAGATGTCGTCGATTTAAACACTTTTCTGCATATCTTATACAATAAAAAAGTTTATTATCGCACTCTTTAGAGTATTGCACTCAACGGAGTCGTTGATATTAACTTTTATCACATTGCCTCTGGTAGAAAATAGACCATGTAAAAATGGTCATTCATCATTTATTAACCATTTTTTTTTTGGTCAATAAATATAATCAAAAACTGATCGAAAGATAGTGAAATAATAGATAAATATTTTCGTATATTGACATGTATCCGTGCACATATACTAGTGTGTTGATAATTAAAATTAATATATCATAAATAAATAGTTTGAACTTTTGAAATTTAGTTTGATTTATCCACGTAATATTATTTTATTTTAAAATTTATATTGAGGTCATTTACGCCTAAATACACAGAAAGGAAGAGAGATGTTTGCGAACATGTGACTGCGCGTGTTTCCTAACCCTAAAACACAAAAAAGTTTTCATTATAAAAACTAATTCTAAAATTTTATAGAAATGAAAAAAATCGTTCCATTACTATTATAATTGATGGTAGTACCAATATTTCGGGTATTATTATCAGTTTGATAGACTGAAACCTATACTACTTAATGGTTTCTATTATTAATTGTTTGAATAGCAATGTTTATTGTAAAATTGTTTTTTAATGGATTTTATAATATTTATTATTGGTTTTGGAGAGTTGAAAGGAAAAGAATGTTACTCATAGTTATATAAATTAATTTAAATCAATTTTTTGCACTTGAAAAGGGTCATCATAAATATGACTGAAACGTTGTATGATTAACCAGCAATAAAAAGTATTATTGACAGTTAATAGTTGTTTGTATCATTATTAAAGGTATTATTATCAGTGTTATTTTTTGTGAATGCCTGAAAGACTAGAATCAATTTTTATAATCGCGTAATTACGTTTATTTTACGTGTCACAGCGGCTAATTTTTCTGATACGAGTTGAATATCAGTTGCATTTTCTTGTAAATCATGTTTCGGTAATCTGAAGGCCACTTTAGCCTCAGGACGTTATACCACTTAAGAAGGCTCATCAAGCTAGGACTGTATCATGTTTTGGGTTCCTTGGTGGTATTTGTATTATTGAAAATTTTCACATGGATGAATACACTCTATGTTTTTAAAATATAATTATTATTATTTCAAGAATAAAAATCATTGCATAAATATATGCTAAGAAAAAATTTTTTTTTTCTTGAAAAGCTCTTGTGACTATTTACTTATATGGGTGATTCTATTCGAACGGGTCAAATTCAAATTTTGAAATAATAGAAAATAAAGGTGTTCATTTTAAAAATTTTACTCAGGTTTTTTTATGGTTATATCTAATAGAACAATATCCCAAAGTAGCCAAGCTGTCCATTGGTTATTCCCAGAAAAACTGATGGATAAAAAATATACTGATACAGAGGAATTACTTTTATTCCAGGGGAATTACTTTTTTTATTACCATCACTTGATATATTATTTTCTAATAATATTTATGTCGAACAAAGATTCTAAACTATCTGAAATACTTTAGAATTAGCTATTGCCATATGGGTGATTCTATTCGAACGGGTCAAATTCAAATTTTGAAATAATAGAAAATAAAGGTGTTCATTTTAAAAATTTTACTCAGGTTTTTTTATGGTTATATCTAATAGAACAATATCCCAAAGTAGCCTAGCTGTCCATAGGTTATTCCCAGAAAAACTGACAGATAAAAAATATACTGATACAGAGGAATTACTTTTATTCCAGGGGAATTACTTTTTTTATTACCATCACTTGATATATTATTTTCTAATAATATTTATGTCAAACAAAGATTCTAAACTATCTGAAATACTTTAGAATTAGCTATTACCATATATGGATGAATTTTTAAAAATAAATTAAAAAAGAGTTACAGTAAAAATATGTATTTTTAAAAATAAATTAAAAAAGAGTTACAGTAAAAATATGTATTTTTAAACATTATTTGAAGAAAGTTAAAGAACAAATATATCCATACTTGAGAAAGTTTGCTTTTTCAAAATATATAATAACATTATTTTTGTGTTTGGGAGTGGAGTTAAGTGTACTTGATGATAAAGGATTAGTAGGAAGTTCGCCACGTCCACGTGTAGAAACCATTTTATTACCAATACAATCTAAAATAATATATTATCAATCTATAGATTTTCCAATTCAGATTTTTCAAAGACTTTCATTTAAATTCAAATAATTATATACTTACTCTGATATCAACGACAAATTCTTCATCAAGGCTAATGACAAACTGATATTTTTATTTTCTGAATATTACAATGTAACCTTTGATTTCGCTTTATTTATTTGTAGTATATATGTAGTATATAGTGTAGTAGGTAAATATGATCACAGTGATTGTTTACAAAAAGATTTGAGAATGTGCTTACTCGAAAATTCTCCACAAATATATATATATATATATATATATATATATATATATATATATATATATATTTCAATTTTGAATATATAAAAATTATAAGCAGTATAATATGTATTAAATTTCAAGTGTACAAATAATTTAACACTTCATGATATAAAATTCATGAATAAAATTGTTGACTTTATTATTTAATTAGAATTTTGTGAGTGCATCTCAAAAAAGGCAGGGGAATTATATGCCAGGGGAGATTACCTGATAATTTGAATGAAATTTTTACCGAGTAAACGGTCTCCAACATTCACTGCTATACGAACTTTTTTAGTTGTACATTACTACTTTCTTAAACGTCTATTACGTATTTGAATATGCGCTTATATCATCTGTGACAGTTGATTTTAGAGCCAGGGGAATTATCGTAGAAAAGGTAACTTAGCTCTCATAAGTGAAATGATATTTACTCGTAAACAAAAATGTATTCTATGATCAACAAAGCAATTTTTTAGCGAAATAAACATATAATAACAATATTTCCATGTGATAGGAATAGCTTATATTTTCATAAGATTCAAATATAACATTTTTTATTATTATTGCTTTTTATCTATGAAAAATATAAATTTTTTTTATAATAACAGAGGGTCAAAGAAAATTTTTTTTTTTTAACCATTCTGCTGAAATGTATGTACGGATGGAAAAAAATATTTTTTGATCTTTCAGAAGTATTAATTCATCTATCCTGTATCTCTACAACGTTTAAAAAAAATTTTATATATGATTACAGACAGGGGAGATTATTTTTTATACTTCCTAAGGGTCCCTACAAAAGCTATATTGAAATTAGCGATTAAAAAGTTAACGGATCATAAAGTTACAAGCTGAAAGTATATGAAAAATTTGTGGTTAATAATATTTGAACCTTGTATTGATAGTTTATTAAACGATTACATGTGATTACCCGTTAGAATAGAATCACCCATATATGGATGAATTTTTAAAAATAAAAAACGACGAGTTACAGCAAAAATATGTATTTTTAAACATTATTAGAAGAAAGTTAAAGAACAAATATATCCATACTTGAGAGTTTGCTTTTTCAAAATATATAATAACATAATTTTTGTGGTTGTGAGTGGAGTTAAGTGTACTTGATGATAAAGGATTAGTAGGAAGTTCGCCACGTCCACGTGTAGAAATCATTTTATTACCAATACAATCTAAAATAATATACTATCAATTTATAGATTTTCCAATTCAGATTTTTCAAAGACTTTCATTTCAATTCAAATAATTGTATACTTACTTTGATATCAACGACAAACTCTTCATCAAGGCCAATGACAAACTGATATTTTTATTTTCTGAATACTACGATGTAACCTTTGATTTCGCTTTATTTATTTGTAGTATATACGTAGTATATAGTGTAGTATGTAAATATGACTACAGTGATTGTTTACAAAAAAATTTGAGAATGTGCTTAATCGGGAATTCTCCACAAATATATATATGTGTATATTCAATTTTGAATATATAAAAATTATAAGCAGTATAATATGTATTAAATTTCAAGTGTACAAATAATTTAACACTTCATGGTATGAAATTCATGAATAAAATTGTTGACTTTATTATTTATTATTAGATATTGTTTATTTTGTATTATAATTACAAAAAAGCGTGAAAAATTACAAATAAAGTTGAAAAAATACATAAAAATACTTTAAATAGCCTTGTACATATAAAATCAAAATAGTACAATATGATATCACAGTCATAAAACATAATAGAGATAGTAATACTGTAATAGTAAGTCAATAAATTAAATAAAAGCGATATCACAGATAACACGAATAAATACATGCAAAAAGTATAAATAATATAGTTAAAAATCAGTCTCAATATCTATCAGTCAAAATAATTACATAAAATCAAGCGTGTAAAGAGCGCAGTCGAAATATCAGCAGTATACAGTAAGTTAAAATCACAGCAAGTTGAATGTACAGTAATATACAAGTCAATCTGATAAAAATATAATCATTCACTCTATGCACACACATCCTACATACACGCCAATAAATAACTTTATTATTTAATTAGAATTTTGTGAGTGCATCTCAAAAAAGGTAAGGGAATTATATGCCAGGGGAGATTACTTGATAATTTGAATGAAATTTTTACCAAGTAAACGGTCTCCAACATTCACTGCTATACAAACTTTTTTAGTTGTACATTACTACTTTCTTAAACGTCTATTACGTATTTGAATATGCGCTTATATCATCTGTGACAGTTAAATGTTTAGAGCCAGGGGAATTATCATAGAAAAGGTAACTTAGCTTTCATAAGTGAAATGATGTTTACACGTAAACAAAAATGTATTCTATGATCAACAAAGCAATTTTTTAGCGAAATAAACATATAATAACAATATTTCCAAATGATAGGAATAGCTTATATTTTCATAAGATTCAAATATAACATTTTTTATTATTATTGCTTTTTATTCATGAAAAAATATACATTTTTTTTATGGCTGATTCCATTTCAAATCGAACAGTCAGTATACACTCAAGTCATCAATTACTGCGCTAATGGAGTATGTTATTCTACCCTAAAAATAAGGGTATACGTATTTTTTTTATTTTGCTGAAATATCAAAATTGCATCAGATATGCACTTTTGAAAATTGCATACAAAAACTAAATGTTAAAACTGAAAATGTTGAGAATAACTTTAGAGAGCTATCGTTTTACCAATTTCCAATGAATTTCGATAAACCTTTTTTTATTTTATTTCGTTTTGAGCCCTCTTCAACTCCGTGCAAGAAATTTAAAAAAAACTAAAAATGACTGAGATATATGCATTTTACCAAAAATGCACTTTTTATGCACATGCATTTTTCTCGAAAAGGCCATTTTTTTTTTTGCTGAAATTTTTTTTGCTGATAGAGGACCAAAATACCTATCTAATAGTACTTGTTTGATCCCGGCTTTTTTGGTTTGTAGCGAGAAAAAAATTCACAAATTTTGTTGGTGAAAAATGCTTGTATATACGTTCGGAAGTCTTAAGCAGTCTGCATTCAAACACTGTCGTTCAAACACTGCTTGGCTCATCATTTGTTTACATTTGTATGCATGTATATAGCATCAATAGTGATATATATATATATATATATATATGTGTAAATTCGTAATATAAAAATAAATATTTAAACATGAAAAAAAAGAATTCTATTCGTGTATATCTATATTATGTATGTTTCGATGTACAAACAATAGGAGGCTAACTCGCGGACAAATACATCGCGTAACCAAAACAGCATATTAGAACTGTTATATAGAAGCTAGTTATTTTTACGGCTGCTTTGAAAGGTGCTTCTCGGGCTTGTGAAAAATTCAACAAAATTGTGAAATAACAATGTCCGAAATTTACTCTACTAAAAGAATTTCATGTCCCGATTTTTTTCAAATGCATAAAAAGGTAGTTTATATGAGCAGTAATTCACGTTTTAGACCGTTGGAAGATTTAGCCATTAATTTGGCACAGCTTCATCCAGATTTAAATATATTGCCATCTACTAATGTATGTAAAATTGCCATAAACGCATATCAAAAATGATTTTAAGTGATCTTGAGTCTATATCTGAAAATGAAATCACTGAACTTTTTAGCGGAAGAGATGATGATTTTATTCCGAAGACACCCGAACGAATAGAGGAATTAAACGAGAGTATTAATTCAGTTTTACCTGAATGCATCTCACCCCTAAAAAGAAAAACTGCAATACCTGAAAATTTTAGAGGAAATTACGTATCTAAAAAAAAAAATCCTTAATTTCAGCTTTTTCTTCTACTGTTGGAAGTAAATTAGAAGATGCGTATGGCATTTCAGTTGAATCAATAGAATCGGACGAAAATTCCACTGAAAACTATTGGAATGAATTTTTAGAAAATTTTAAATTGGCTTTAGAAAAATGCTCTTCTATTTCGGAGAAAATAAAACTTCTAACTCTACTACCAAGCAAAATAAAAGTTTGCTCACTATTCCCGAATATAAGCGAGTATATGATAAATAAATCAAGAAATCTCGTGAAAAATAAAGGAGTTTATTCGGAGCCAGATTTATATACTGGTCATCCTATTGATGAAAGCACAAAAAATATCGTTATGGAATATTTTCATGAAGAATCGATACAAAATGCTGACGATTTTATAAATTGGGTTCAAAGTTACACCAATGCAATAAAAATCATTTTACTACCAATAAATGAGATTGAAAGATTTAGAAAAAAGAAAAATATTGAATGGAGTTGGGTTTCTAAATATAATGGAATTCAAAAAAGTCATATGTGGTTAAAAAAACTTGGGGAATTAAAATCACATATATTTATTGGCAGGACAGCTATACATGCACTAAATCAAATGAAAAACAAGAAAAAAAAAGCCAAGCGTCGTGAGACTACATTTAAAACTAAAAATAATAAGCGCAAAAATAAAAAAAAATAATTATCTATAATTATTTTTTTGACGCATCCCAACAGTGAGAGGCAAGGGGAACTCACTCTAAAAAAGCACCCCGAAGGGAACAGAATCCTTCTACGTCCACGTCGTTGTTCCTGGATAATGCTAAACGAAGGATAATATTTTAATGTCGACTGCTTAAGACTTCCGAACGTATATACAAACATTTTTCACCAACAAAATTTGTGAATTTTTTTCTCGCTACAAACCAAAAAAGCCGGGATCAAACAAGTACTATTAGATAGGTATTTTGGTCCTCTATCAGCAAAAAAAATTTCAGCAAAAAAAAAAATGGCCTTTTCGAGAAAAATGCATGTGCACAAAAAGTGCATTTTTTGGTAAAATGCATATATCTCAGTCATTTTTTAGTTTTTTTTTAAATTTCTTGCACGGAGTTGAAGAGGGCTCAAAACGAAATAAAATAAAAAAAGGTTTATCAAAATTCATTGGAAAATGGTAAAACGATAGCTCTCTAAAGTTATTCTCAACATTTTCAGTTTTAACATTTAGTTTTTGTATGCAATTTTCAAAAGTGCATATCTGATGCAATTTTGATATTTCAGCAAAATAAAAAAATACGTATACCCTTATTTTTAGGGTAGAATAACATACTCCATTAGCGCAGTAATTGGTGACTTGAGTGTATACTGACTGTTCGATTTGAAATGGAATCAGCCTTATAATAATGGAGGGTCTGAATTTCTGAATATTTAATTATAATATTAGCTCACCTAGTATTATAATTCAAAATTCACAAACATCATTTTCTTCCTGGACTAATGCTTAGGTGACGAGACCAACCTCCAGGTCAACAAGACATTAACTATGGAGAAGTGCATCTAATATTTAGTTAGTATTATAATACAATATAAAGATATACTTTACAATGTAAAAATATATCTGATCACGAAAGAAATATATTATTCCGATCCGGTGAGAAATATACTCTTGATTTGATTTAAAGTGATTACTTTTATTCAATTTGGTTTTTTTAAATTAAATAAAGTATATATTCAGTAAAATTATTATTTGGCCATTGACATTATTTTGCTAGTTTTTGACTATTAACCGCTGGCAGTTGGCAGATAAACTGATCATTTTCTAGTGATTGATGGTCAATTATTGACCATTTTTGAAAAAAATGGTTAAAATATGATCAGTTTATAATGAGAATTTCTACCAGGGGCCCTCTCCCCCACACGTAAAGAAAATTATAAACCATCGCATCTCCAAGAGTATTGCACTGGAGGAGATCATCGATAAAGGTGATTTTCTTTTATACTATTACTGTATGCACCTTTTATACGCGTGTAATTGATCATATTAATGAAGTAAATTTAAAATTCGGTAATTAAAATATTACCTGGCGACCGTGGATAAAGTCAAGCCCGCTTCACACTAACTGGTAAGTGGTCAGACCATTTACCAGTTCCTTGCTCTGTAAATGGTAATTAATACAAGCATTCTCGATTACTTGACCGTTTCCAATGGAAAACCATTTACTTTTTTACAACTCTGATTTAAACAACTTTGTTTAAAGTCAAACTATTAGCAATCAAAAATAAATGTAAATATACGAAGCACATTGGTAAGCGATAAATAGCGCCTTCTATTTTCTGATTCATTCTTTGCGATTTCTTATATTCAATTTTGTAAATTCTGTCATTTGTAAACAATAATGACTTAATAAAGCTATTTAATTCAACTATAAAGGCTGTATTTTTAAAATAAGCCAGAGGGAATTATATGCCAGGAGAAATTACATACATTATTTTTGTTAATTAAAGCTACTAGGAAACTTAGGCTGTATTCACAGTAGCATGGAAGTTCGGCAATTCAAAATTCCACCTGTGATAAATTAATAACGGTAAAATTTGCTCCAGTATGCTGAATCGTGGTTCATGATTATTCTTGAATCAACCATACGATACAAAATAACAATTTGATATTTTTTTATTTGTCAAGTATTTTATATACAATAGGAGTAAATACGTATAACAAGCCATATAGAGATACCGAGTAAACATTTCATTATCACACATTAGCTTTTTTTGTGACCGTTTCATTAATTATAAAAATACTTAATATCAACCGAAAATCGTTCTAGCAAATGTAATATGCATGCGAAAAGAGCTTGCATAAATTATTCACACTTGTAAAAAATCCCGTGGTTTTAAATCCGATTGCTACAACTAAGCGTTTAAAAGATGTATCCTCGATATACTTATATTTTATACAAGTTCTCAGAAATAGCCCTAGCGTCAATCGCATTAGACATGCATGTATGATACGATATAACCTATCTATTTACACGTGTTTTCTTGACTCGGTATAATACTATATACGTAGTATGATACGACATAACCAAGCTATTTACACGTGCATTCATGATTCGGTATACGATTATATATAACCTGGTATACGCGAATCAATAGCTAGGTATAAGCTTACAGTAGTATCCTCGGTATGCATATACGTATAAATAACCAAGCTATTAATACGCGTACTCACACCTCGGCATAGTAATCTCAGTACGCATACACGCGCAAATAACCAAGCTATTTACATGCGCATACTCACCACGGTATGAACAGCTCGGTACACTAGCATATTAACCACGCTAAATACACACCGCGGTATAAACAGCTTGATATACTAGCATATCAACCACGCTAAATACACACCGCGGTATAAACAGCTCGGTATACTAGTATATTAACCGCGCTAAATATACACCGCCGTATAAACGGCTCGTTATACTAGTATATTAACCGCGCTAAATATACACCGCGTTATAAACAGCTTGGTATACTAGCATATTAACCATGCTGAATATATACCACGGTATAAATAGCTCGGTATACTAGCATATTAACCGCTCTGAATATACACTGCGGTATAAACAGCTCGGTACAATAGTATGCCGCGCTATTTACCCGCGTATACATGCCTCGCTATACGAGCATACGTGTATAAAAATAGCTCGGTATACTAGCATATTAACCACGCTAAATATACACCACGGTATAAACAGCTTGGTACAATAGTATGCCGTGCAATTTACCCGCGTATACATGCCTCGCTATACGAGCATAGACAACGAGGCATACGTGTATAAATATAGCTCGGTATACTAGCATATTAACCGCGCTAAATATACACCTCGGTATAAACAGCTCGGTACAATAATATGCCGCGCTATTTACCCGCGTATACATGCCTCGCTATACGAGCATAGACAACGAGGTATACGTGTATAAAAACAGCTCGGTACAATAGTATGCCGCGCTATTTAGCCGCGTTTACATGCCTCGCTATACGAGCATAGACAACGAGGTATACGTGTATAAAAATAGCTCGGTATACACGTATATACACCTAGGTTAACACATATGAACGCACGTATATTACGTGTGTCACGTTGATAATTTTATACTCGTCTCAAAGTTCGTCTGCATGTGTTCCTAGATGCATCATGTATGTTCTCATATGAATGCGTGCAATCAAACCTTAATATTTATTTAAATTAAGAAAAGGAGTTAAGAAACGTTTTATTTTTTTTTCCTCTGTGATAATTTATTTAGTTCCTTCGTGATAGTTTATTGTAAGAAATTGATTAGTTTTCATTTGTTTCTTAGAGGTTATGATATTGATATACACAAGTTAAATTATTTTGTATATATACTGTAGAAAGCATTATATTTCTGATTTTTTTTTAAATAATTGACCAAATGGTGATATTAGATGATACTACACTGAGAAAAAAATTTATTTGGATTAAGTAAGGCTTAATTGAATCAATGAAATCCCTTAGGTGCGGGCGACACATAAAATATTTTGTTACATTAATACAAATATTTTAATTGAGTCAAATAAATATTTCATTTTTTAAAATAAATATTTGATTCTACTAAACATCACAAATATTAGTTGAATAAAATTAATTTATTGTTTAAAAAAAATTTTTTATTTATTCAAATGCATATTTGTTTTTCTAATTGCTTATTTCATTACATCAATATGCATATAGTAACTGCATCAAATAATATTTTGTATTTTCAAATAAATATTTGACTTACTAAATGTCGCAAAGATTGATTCAATAAAATTAATTTACTGTTTTAACAAAATAAATTATCAATTAAAATATCCATTTGTTTTTCCAATTAATTATTTCATCATTTTAATGCTATATTAAAAGTAAATTAGTTCAATATTTTATATTTTCAAATAAAAGTATAATTTATTGAAAATTGCAAAAATTTTATCAATTATTTGACAAAAAAATCAGAAATATAATGCTTTATACAGTATATTTACAACATAATTTAACTAGTGTATATCAATATCATAACCTCTAAGAAACAAATGAAAACTAATCAATTTCTTACAATAAACTATCACAGAGGAACTAAATAAATTATCACAGAGAAAAAAAAAAATAAAACGTATCTTAACTCCTTTTCTTAATTTAAATAAATATTAAAGTTTGATTGCACGCATTGATATGAGAACATACATGATGCATCTAGGAACACATGCAGACGAACTTTGAGACGAGTATAAAATTATCAACGTGACACACGTAATATACGTGCGTTCATATGTGTTAACCTAGGTGTATATACGTGTATACCGAGCTATTTTTATACACGTATACCTCGTTGTCTATGCTCGTATAGCGAGGCATGTAAACGCGGCTAAATAGCGCGGCATACTATTGTACCAAGCTGTTTTTATACACGTATACCTCGTTGTCTATGCTCGTCTAGCGAGGCATGTATACGCGGGTAAATAGCGCGGCATATTATTGTACTGAGCTGTTTATACCGAGGTGAATATTTAGCGCGGTTAATATGCTAGTATACCGAGCTATATTTATACACGTATGCCTCGTTGTCTATGCTCGTATAGCGAGGCATGTATACGCGGGTAAATTGCACGGCATACTATTGTACCGAGCTGTTTATACCGAGGTGTATATTTAGCGTGGTTAATATGCTAGTATACCGAGCTATTTTTATACATGTATGCTCGTATAGCGAAGCATGTATACGCGGGTAAATAGCACGGCATACTATTGTACCGAGCTGTTTATACCGCGGTGTATATTCAGCGCGGTTAATATGCTAGTATACCGAGCTATTTATACCGTGGTATATATTCAGCATGGTTAATATGCTAGTATACCAAGCTGTTTATAACGCGGTGTATATTTAGCGCGGTTAATATACTAGTATAACGAGCTGTTTATACGGCGGTGTATATTTAGCGCGGTTAATATACTAGTATACCGAGCTGTTTATACCGCGGTATGTATTTAGCGTGGTTGATATGCTAGTATATCAAGCTGTTTATACCGCGGTGTGTATTTAGCGTGGTTAATATGCTAGTGTACCGAGCTGTTCATACTGCGGTGAGTATGCGCATGTAAACAGCTTGGTTATTTGCGCGTGTATGCGTACTGAGATTACTATGCCGAGGTGTGAGTGCGCGTATTAATAGCTTGGTTATTTATACGTATATGCATACCGAGGATACTACTGTAAGCTTATACCTAGCTATTGATTCGCGTATACCAGGTTATATATAATCGTATACCGAATCATGAATGCACGTGTAAATAGCTTGGTTATGGCGTATCATACTATGTATATAATATTATACCGAGTCAAGAAAACACGTGTAAATAGAAAGGTTATATCGTATCATACATGCACGTCTAATGCGATTGACGCTAGGGCTATTTCTGAGAACTTGTATAAAATATAAGTATATCGAGGATACATCTTTTAAACGCTTAGTTGTAGCAATCGGATTTAAAACCACGGGATTTTTCATGAGTGTGAATAATTTATGCAAGCTCTTTTCGCATGCATATTACGTTTGCTAGAACGATCTTCGGTTGATATTAAGTATTTTTATAATTAATGAAACGGTCATAAAAAAAGCTACTGTGTGATAATGAAATGTTTACTCGGTATCTCTATATGGCTTGTTATACGTATTTACTCCTATTGTATATAAAATACTTGACAAATAAAAAAATATCAAATTGTTATTTTGTATCGTATGGTTGATTCAAGAATAATCATGAACCACGATTCAGCATACTGGAGCAAATTTTACCGTTATTAATTTATCACAGGTGGAATTTTGAATTGCCGAACTTCCATGCTACTGTGAATACAGCCAATAATCGAAAAATGTTTATATACTGTTCATTAGAGTCTATTTAAAGTCAAAATAATACACAAAGTTTTTTTTACAAACCTTTTTTTTCGTGGAAAGACCATGTCAGGTGAATTACATTAATAAAGTTACGCAAGTAAAATTTTTAAAATACACGAAAAAACTCCCATCTAAAATTTTTTCAGGGGTCACTATACATTGGAATATTAAAATCAGGGTTGCAAATATTTAAATCATTTTGAGCTTTAAATAAATTTTAATTCACAAATCCTTTTTAAATTCGTAATTAAAGTTTTATTTAATTAACAATTCCTTTTAAATTAATAATTAAAAATATTTTAATTAACAAATCAAAATCTAATCGTGAATTGAAAAGGCTTTAATTAAAAAATCAAAAGGAATTCTTAATTAAATAAATTTCAATTAAGAAATCAAAATTTAATCGTGAATTGAAAGGGCTTTAATTCCAAAATCAAAAGGAATCCTTAATTAAATAAATTTCAATTAAGAAATCAAAATGTAATCGTGAATTGAAAGGGCTTGAATTCCAAAATCAAAAGGAATTCTTAATTAAATAAATTTCAATTAAGAAATCAAAATTTAATCGTGAATTGAAAGAGCGGCAGTTATGATTATGATTTGTGAATTCGAGGGCTTTAATTAAAAATTCCACAATTCCTTTTTAATTAAACGTACTAAGGAATTTTTATCATATATATGTATATAGAAAAACATATGTGGACGCGCACATAAATACACACCTGGGCTCATATATATGCAACATTTCGTGTCGACCCAAACGCACACATACAGACAAGTTGATATATATATATATATATATATATATATATATATATATATATTTATATATACATACATACATACATGGGACATTCCACGTCAACTAGAACGCACCCACAGACAGGTTTATATATATATATATATATGGGACGTTTCATGTCGTTTCGCATGCATGCACGCACACGTTAATATTCATGGGATTTTTCGTGTCAATTGAAACACAAACAGACAAAGGTTTATATATATGAGACATTTGATGTCAATTCGCATGCATGCACACAGGCTTTAATACACATGGGATTTTTCATGTCAATTATAACGCACGCACACACAGGTTCATGTATATGGGACATTTCATGTCAATTTGCATGCATGCACGCACACGTTAATATACATGGGACATTTCATGTCAACTCGTACGTACTCATAATCACAGGCTTATCTATATATATGGAACATTTCATGACAACTCTCACACACCTATCCGAGTTCTCAAGTTTTCATACATGGGACGTTTCATGTCAATTTTCATTCATGCACACACACGTTAATATACATGGGATTTTTTATGTAAATTTCAACGCACGCACATACGGGTTTATATATATGGGACATTTCATGCCAATGCGCATGCACACACACAGGATTATATATATATATATATATATATATATATATATATATATATATATATATATATATATATATATATATATATATGGGACATTTCATGTCAAGTCGTATGTACTCATAATCACAGGCTTTTTATATATATGGAACATTTCATGACAACTCTCACACACCTATCCGAGTTCCTTCAGGTTTACATATATGGGACGTTTCATGTCTATTTGCATTCGTGCATACACGCTTTTATATACATGCGACTCTTCATGTCAACTCATGTACTACCTTACAGACAGGTTTTTGCATATGTATATATTGTCCATTTCATATCGAATTGCTCACGTTCACCCGCAATTTTTTTGTTTATATATATATATATATATATATATATGGGACATTTCATGTCAACTCGCACGTACTCGCAAGCACAGGTTTTTCTATATATATATGGGACATTTCATGACAACTTGTACACACCTATCTAAGTACCCTTAGGTTTATATATATGAGACGTTTCATGTCAATTTGCATGCATGCACACACGCGTTCATGTACGTGGGACTTTTCATGTCGACTGACAAGCATGATATAAACATATATATATACATAAGGGACATTTCATGTAGAATCGCACGTACACACACAGGTTTATTCAAGTTTATATGGAACATTTAATTTCAACTCATACGCGCACGCACACGCTCACACATACAAACACATATTTAACTTTATATATATATATATATATACATACTTTACCTTATCGATGTAGACAATATTTAAAAAATATTTATTTATTATGCTGTGGTACCCACGATCGCCGTCTTTGGATACCTAGGTGTTAATGACAACTTAAACATCATCTACAGCTAAAACTTTTGAAATTCAACTTATAGTTTAATAACTACTTTGAAGTTGTTTCAAATGTTATCTAGCCAAACATGGATGTTCCGTGTAAGATAAACATTGTCTACAAGAATATCTTTTGAAATTTAGCCATTATTTATTAATAACACGTACGTTTCCCGAGATGACATCTCACAATATCCAGGTGATCCTGGCTACCTGGAAATCGTCTATATGAAGGAATTTTGAAATTTTCCATACCGATTATGAAGTTTACAGACATTTGCAGGGACTACGTCAAATGAAACTTGGAGATTCTTTTAGATTTCGATTCTAAGGTTGTTTGATTAGGTCGGAGAATACTCGGAAATAAAAATATTTTAAAAGAACAATTGTTTAAGATTCATGCAAGTTCCATGAAATATGTTGATTTACTCGTAGTCGATACCCATACATAAAGATCATTCATACAAATTATCTAGCATATAAATTTGCGGTACTATCCCTACTAATTTATGAATTTTTCGTTCGAATAATGCCAGCGAAATTTAACCTCGAGAAAGCATATTACTATTGTAATTAGTGAATAATTTTAACATTTTTTCATCAAACATCATTCCGATATACAGGTAATAAGCGCTATTATTTAAAAAATTTGAGAATTTATGAATCTTAGCAATTATTTACTTACCACGAAAGTTAAGAAATCATATTAGTAATTCATTTTATTTGAATTTGATCATTTAAAATCTATATAAGTCAAATTCCAAAGATAAAGAAATTCTGAATTAGTTATGCATTTACATATAATTTTTATTAAATCTTTAACATTTTTGTTTATTTAACCGAACAATAAACATTCTTGCTATTTACATGAAATCATGAAACTTTGATTTTTCACAAAAATAAAAAGTAATATTTCTAAACATCATTTATTATAAATATTATTTCCTTAATAGACATAAATCTTTGAAATCATTAGAGATATCTAATACTATTACAAAATTATAGAAAATGAAGATATATTTTAAGAGGAAGAATCATATTTCTGCCCTTTGCTAATAAGAAAATTGGTTTTTCGAATAAAAAAAATAAATTAAAATGGAGATAATATATTGACTATGAATAAGATTTACATAATTAGACGCATTTATGCATATTATGTATGGACTATGGATACATCGAATATTAATTATGTGGGCTCATATAAATACACAGGTTCTCTATAGCTGTTTATGCATGACTTCTGAATTTTTTTCTATACGATGTGACCTTATATAAAGCAATAAAACAATTTTTTTCATGTCATTTATTTAAATTATTTATTTACTTCATGCTGGTAAAATTTACAATATTATATGTGGCGATAACTCAGCCAATGTACATTTTTGGTTAATTTTTAATATCATGATTGCATATTTAACACAAGAGTTTGAATAATAACTTTTCAAGTGGCGATTACTCAGCCAATGTAAGTTTTCAGATATTTAATAATATCGCGATTATTTTCTAATATGAAACATTTGAAAAGAATTTCTTAAGTGGCGATTACTCAGCCAATGTAAGCTTTCATATATTTCATAATATCGCGATTATTTTCTAATATGAAACATTTGAAAAGAATTTATGAAGTGGCGATTACTCAGCCAATGTAAGCTTTCATATATTTCATAATATCGCGATAATTTTCTAATATGAAACATTTAAAAAGAATTTATGAAGTGGCGATTACTCAGCCAATGTAAGCTTACATATATTTCATAATATCGCGATTATTTTCTAATATAAAACATTTAAAAAAAATTTATGAAGTGGCGATTACTTAGCCAGTGTAAGCTTACATATATTTCATAATATCGCGATTATTTTCTGATATGAAACATTTAAAAAGAATTTATGAAGTGGCGATTACTCAGCCAATGTAAATCTTTCGATGATTTTGAATATCGCGATTATTATTTTAAAAAATTTTTACCTATTCATATTGAAAGATTGCTTTTATAAAAAATGTTTCTGTATAATTATAAATATTCAATTATAAATTATTAAACTTTTTGCTTATTCATAAAAATAATAAAATATGTATTATTAAGTTCAAAGCTTTATACCCTTACAAATAACTTTTGAGTCCATTTGCTTTATATAGTACTCGTTTTTCGAATTCAATATCGGACAATCTATTAAATTTTAGCATGTTCATTAAAGTAGCATAAGAAAATAATCTTTCTACTGGAGCTGGAAAAGGTAATGTGGTATTAAATTTCAAAAATAAGCTTTTAACAACTGGCAAATTATTTAAAGACTCCAAAGACATCGTTTTTTCATTTAAAAACCTCATTAGTTCATTTTCTTCTTGTTCTTGAGGTGCAAAAGCCGTGTTTAGTAATGCATGTGAGCTGTCATCATCAAAATCAAAAAACGTGTCTTCAGTATCCTCATTATCTGGAACAGCTGATTCCGGCTTTTTAGGCCTAACCAATTCTTCAACAAGCCTTTTTATTTCTGCTTGTGTATTTTTATCAAAGCACGAAATCCATTTTGCTCTAAATTTGGGGTGCGTGAGTGCTGCTATAGCTGCCCACATAGCATGAAATATTTCAAAAAAAGATTACATGAAATATTTCAGTAAAATATTAAATTAGTGATGAACAAATATTTCTTCAAAATATTACAGTTTAAGAATATGAAATAATTCATTGAAATATTTCTGTAATATTGCTGCGACATTTCATGTTTTATTCCAAAAAAATTTCTGAATCCAACACTGAAATATTTGAGAAATATTACTGAATTATTTCTTGAAATGTTTCACATTAATATTTTACCAATCTTTCAAGTAACATTGCATGAAATATTCCTGTAATATTGAAGGAATATTTCATGTTTTATTCCTAACAATTTTTGAATCCAGCACTGAAATATTTGAGAAATATTACTAAATTATTTCTTGAAATGTTTCATATTAATATTTCACCAATCTTTTAAGAAACATTGCATGAAATATTCCTATAATATTAAAGGAATATTTCATGTTTTATTCCAAACAATTTTTGAATCCAACACTGAAATATTTAAGAAAGATTACTAAATTATTTCTTAAAATGTTTTACATTAATATTTCACCAATCTTTCAAGAAACATTGCATGAAATATTCCTGTAATATTGAAGGAATATTTCATGTTTTATTCCAAACAATTTTTGAATCCAACACTGAAATATTTGAGAAAGGTTACTAGATTATTTCTTGAAATGTTTCAGATCAATATTTCGCCAATCTTTCAAGAAACATTGCATGAAATATTCCTGTAATATTTAAGAAATATTTCATGTTTTATTCCAAACTATTTTTGAATCCAACACTGAAATATTTGAGAAATATTACTAAATTATTTCTTGAAATGTTTCAAATCAATATTTCGCAAATCTTTCAAGAAACATTTCATGAAATATTTCTGTAATATTGAAGGAACATTTCATGTTTTATTTCAAAAAATTTTTGAATCCAACACTGAAATATTTGAGAAAGGTTACTAGATTATTTCTTGAAATGTTTACGATCAATATTTCGCCAATCTTTCAAGAAACATTGCATGAAATATTCCTGTAATATTGAAGGAATATTTCATGTTTTATTCCAAACTATTTTTGAATCCAACACTGAAATATTTGAGAAAGGTTACTAGATTATTTCTTGAAATGTTTCAGATCAATATTTCGCCAATCTTTCAAGAAACATTGCATGAAATATTCCTGTAATATTGAAGGAATATTTCATGTTTTATTCCAAACTATTTTTGAATCCAACACTGAAATATTTGAGAAAAATTACTAGATTATTTATTGAAATGTTTCACATTAATATTTCACCAATCTTTCAAGAAACATTGCATGAAATATTCCTGTAATATTGAAGGAATATTTCATGTTTTATTCCAAACAATTTTTGAATCCAACACTGAAATATTTGAGAAAGGTTACTAGATTATTTCTTGAAATGTTTACGATCAATATTTCGCCAATCTTTCAAGAAACATTGCATGAAATATTCCTGTAATATTGAAGGAATATTTCATGTTTTATTCCAAACTATTTTTGAATCCAACACTGAAATACTTGAGAAAGGTTACTAGATTATTTCTTGAAATGTTTCAGATCAATATTTCGCCAATCTTTCAAGAAACATTGTATGAAATATTCCTGTAATATTGAAGGAATATTTCATGTTTTATTCCAAACTATTTTTAGATTTAACACCGAAATATTCGAGAAATATTACTAAATTATTTCTTGAAATGTTTCAAATCAATATTTCGCAAATCTTTTAAGAAACATTTCATGAAATATTTCTGTAATATTGAAGGAACATTTCATGTTTTATTTCGAAAAATTTTCAATCCAACACTAAAATATTCAAAAATATTGTTACATTATTTCTTGAAATGTTTCAAATCAATATTTCACAAATCTTTCAAAAACATTTCATGAAATATTCCTGTAATATTAAAGGAACATTTCATGTTTTATTTCAAAAAATTTTTGAATCTGACACTGAAATATTCAAGAAATATTGTTACATTATTTCTTGAAATGTTTCAAATCAATATTTCGCAAATCTTTCAAGAAACATTTCATGAAATATTTCTGTTATATTTAAAAACATTTCATGAAGTATTTAAAAAATGTATGAACATAACACTGAAATATCGAAGAAATATTGCTGCACTATTTCTTAAAATATTTCAAATCAATAATGCGCAAATTTTTCAAGAAATATTTCATGAAATATTTCTGTTATATTTAAAAAACATTTCATGAAGTATTTGAAAAAATGTATGAACATAACACTGAAATATCGAAGAAATATTGCTGCACTATTTCTAAAATATTTCAAATCAATAATGCGCAAATTTTTCAAGAAATATTTCATGAAATATTTCTGTCAAATTCCAGAAATATTTCATGGAGTATTCCGAAAAATTTATGAATATAACAGTGAAATATTGGAGAAATATTGTTTAAATATTTGTAGTTCTCTCGCGTTTGTAGCAATTCTTCCATCTTGCCAGCAGGTGGCTACTTGATTATATTTTTATGTGATCATAAATGTGGTTGGCAAACTCTCGCAAGTGGTGGGACGCTCTCTCGTTTAGTATATAAGACCGAAAATTCTTGATGCAAATAAATAAGCGCTTAAATTATAAATTACAAATAAATGTATAAGTATCTAATATGGTTTGAGATGCAACTCTTACAAAATCAAAAATAATATCTGATAGAATTTTTCATCAATATTACAAATCAGTATTTCATGAAAGATTCCAAAAATATTTCCGAAAGGGTTAATAATCCTCTATGAATACTTTAGTTAAACTGATGGGCAATCTTTCAACAATATAACATATCAATATTACATGAAAGATTTCTGAAATATTTCCGAAACGTTTTTTGAGAGATTCATAATTTTTTATGAATCCTTCAATAACATATTTTAGCAATCTTTCAACAATGTTACAAAGCAATATTTCATGAAAGATTTTAGAAATATTTCAGAAACATTTCTTGAAAGATTCATAATCTTTTATGAATCCTTTAATAAAATATTTCTGCAATCTTTCAACAATGTTACAAAGCAATATTTCATGAAAGATTTTAGAAATATTTCAGAAACCTTTCTTGAAAGATTCATAATCTTTTATGAATCCTTTAAGAGGAGGTCACGTATCTCTGTCCTTTTCTAATCAAAGAAATGATTTTTTCAAAAAAACTAATAACTTTATCAAAAAATGAAGAGAAAGCCGCATCTTGTATTAAAAAAAGCAATATTTTCTTTGATAAGAAAAAATTAAATTTATTGCTTCGTTCTTAAGAAAACCTTGAAAAACTTAAATCATAGAGGTTAGGGTGGACAATTTTGTTTTTCAAGGTTTTCTTGAGAACGAAGCAATAAAATTAATTTTTTCTTATTAAAAAAAATATTGCTTTTTTTAATACAAGATGCGGCTTTCTCTTAATTTTTTGCTAAAGTTATTAGTTTCTGTAAAAAACTCAATTCTTTAATTAGAAAAAGACAGAGATACGTGACCTCCTCTTAATAAAATATTTCTGCAATCTTTCAACAATCTTACAAATCAACATTTCATGAAAGATTTCAGAAATATTTCAGAAACATTTCTTGAAAGATTCATAATCTCACATGAATCTTGCGGTCAAATATTGCCACAATCTTTCAACAATATTACAAATTAATATTTTACAAAATAATGAAAGAATGTTACAGAAACATTACATGAAATATTTCAAATCAATCTTCTAGAAGGACATATCAATATTTCAGAAATATTTCTTATCAATATTTCTGTTTTATTCCGAATCTTTCAATGAAATATTTCAGAAATATTTCAGAAATATTTCATGCTATGTGGGTGCTAATTCGCCATTGTTAATGATTTTTAAAAAATCATGAAATCTTTTGTCTCAAGCTTCCTTTAAATATTTCAACAGTGGCTCACACATGGACAAACTTTTATTTGCCGATAAAGTATTCCATTTTTTTCGGATAGTCAACAATGTTGGTAAAAGATAACCATAATGACAATCTTTTTCTCCTTGTAAAATATCGATCGCTGAAGCCAGGGGTTGACATAATTTCAAATAATCCTCAATAAATTCAGAATCTTTTTTTCTTAAGATTTTATTAGATTCCAATATGTCATGAATTCTTTCATCATCAATTTTTTCTTTTAACGAAATGATTTGTTTAAAGGCGTCATACGTAGAATTCCACCTTGTTATAACGGGCCTCTGTAAACTGTATTCAAAAATTTTTTTCATTTCTTCTCGTTTTTTTGGTGATCTTAAACATTTCCATAATTGTTGGCATTTTTCCATGACAAATTTATGACACTTTTTAATATTTGGAACTCTGTTAATTGCGTCTACAAGATCTTTTGTTGCAATCAAACTCAAGGTATGGCTGACCTATCGAAAATGACGAGATAGTGTTATATTTGAAAATATTGCTTCGTCTTCTACAGGATTTACATTATCGTTACTGTTCATAAACAGTGATTCTTCGCCATCATTTTCTTCAAACTCTTCCATTTCCTCTTCAGAATCATTTGAATCCTGATCTGCAATAATTTTCATATAATAATTTGAAAATTTATTAAGATTTTATAAAGATTTTTCATATAAATTTGAAGTTCAATTTTTTAATTTTTTTATTATATTTATAACTTTTAAGCAAAATTAGCTTTTTCAATAAATTTAGATTTGTTTGATTAAATTTTGTTTCATGAGAAATTATAAAATCTAAAGAAAATCTACCGATAATTGACAGTTATTAATTTACTTTATTATTTAATATTAATTTAATTTAAGAATTGATTATATTCATCCAATAATTTAAATGTCTATTTATTTAATTTTTAATACAATTGATTTAAAATAACAATTTAAATAACCTGGAAAATAATTTTCTGGATTTTCTATTCCAAATTCTTTAAAGGCTTTAACAAAATTTTTCCCATTATCCGTAACTGTAGATACAATTTTTTCAATAGTTAGCTCGAAAGTCGAATAGATAATAGATAGTTGCTCTGCTATATTGGAAAAGGTGTGCGATCCTTCAAATCGTCTACAAGCTAAAGCTGCTGATCTTCTTTCCAAAGATATATCATCAATCTGCAAATAGAAATAATTTTGATTTTATTGTAATTTCTTAACTACTTTATGTGAATAACATGTTGTCTTACCCAATGAGCAGTTACACCTAAAAATCTTCTATTCGACCCAGTCCAAATATCTGCTGTTGTACAGACATGGTTTGCATTAGCTAAAGCCATTTTAATCTTGTCTAATTGTTTATAATATAAATCATCAACTTTTTTTCCAGCAGTATAACGAGTCAAATGCTTTAACGGAGCGTCACCATGTTTAATTTTGAAATCTAAATATTTTAAATAAAATGTTATTCATTAATATATTAAAAAAAATATTATATAAAATATACAACCATTAAATATTTTTCGAAAAGCTGAATCTTCAACTAGACGAAGAGAAAGTTGATTTCTCAATAAAAACTCAACAACATTTTTATCAAAAGTATTTTGAGAAAAAGCACATGTCACACGTCGATAAACAACATCATTTTCATCTTCATCATCACCATCCAATTTTTTAAATTTTTTATATTGCTGATAGCTTTGTAGTTTATCTTCATGTTTTCTCTAAAAATATAATTATGTTAAGAGCAGGCCGGATTCGCTGTCCTTGTCTAATTGGCATTTTTGTTATTTACTCAAGTATTAATCGGTGTATCTGCAAATTGAAGGTTAGGCGCAATAGATATTATTATTACAAATATTTATGCACAAGAAAAAAAAAATCTATCGCTTTGTTTTTGAGAAAAGTAAGGAACGCGAAAATATTATAAACATAATCTTTTACTTCGGCGTTCCTTACTTTTCTCGAAAACAAATCGGTAGATTTTTTTTTTCTTGTGCATAGATGTTCATAATAATAATATCTATTGCGCTCAACCTTAATTTTAAAGATACACCGATTAATACTTGAGTAATTAACAAACAACTCAATTGTTACTCGGTCGGTATCAGGTTCTACTCCGGCCTGCCGTTAAATCATAAAATTAATACAAAATAAACATTTAATATTATTAAAATTTTTTGGTTTTGTATGAAATAGTATATTTTTCACCTAGAGCGAGTAAAAATAAAGAACTCCTGTTTGGCTTGGATGACAATTAACATAAAATTAAAGTCATTCTTCATTTACTCTCGAGGTGAAAATACAAATTTTCCAACAAGAGGCCAAAAATACCATATTCTATTTTCGACGACAGGAGAAAATATGGTACTTTTGGACTAGGTGTTAAAAAAGCAATTTGATGACATTGTAAAAAAGTGAACACAACATTTTATTCTGTGTTTACTATAACAGATAAAATTTAGTATTATCGTCACCTACCAACATGGCTGACCTTTTTTTCTGATAAGGTATATAACTTTAATATAAATAATGTTCAATTTTATATATCCATAAGAGAAAATTCGTCATTGAACAAGATATTTATTGAAACATGATACTTGATATTTCATCTAAATATTAACTTTATATTTGAATGTACTGTCATAAAAAACATCAAAATTTTTTTCAATTCATACCATTAAATATTGACCTTATCAAGGTATTTTTAAAAAAGTACAATTTTTACTTTTTAAATTTTGCAAGTCACAATAACAATAAATAAATTAGTTGATTTAATAACATATACATGTAAAAACAAAAACCTTTAAATGGCGTTAAAAATTTGATGAAACTTTAAGATTTCCATGAATAATTTGGTTACAAGTCATGCATTTTGCTATGATTTTATCGCCATTTGATTTCGTCAAATCTGCTTCGAAAAATTTTCCATCCAAATAACAAGTTTTACAGCAGACATCTAACATTTCTTTTTGCTCATCACTTAATGAAACAGAAGGCCCCGTTGAAACATTTGTAATTCCTGTAGAATTACGCAATCGTGATAACTCATAATGGGTACCATTATTTGCTGTCCCCTGACTTCCATCATCATGTAATGGTTCACGATCTATACCAACTCTTAAACTAGCTAGCAATTCATCTGTATTATCTACTGAATTTTCTTCATTGTTCATTTTAAATCCTTAAAGTGAACAACAAAACAATGAATAACATTATAAAAAACAATGTATTTATAGGTTTATTGATCCAGTAAGAATGATTTGAGAATTTATTTTATAAATAATATTCCTAGAATTAAATTTTTACGAGGTCTAAAATTTGTAAAGTATGAATTTAATTATAATCTTTTTAACGAAAATTCAATTTTACAAAACCCAACTTTGTTAGAAAAATACATAAACATTAATTTCATGCACTATCTGTGCATTTGACATCAAGTCAGTCCCGCGAATTTTTCTTTATACGTATCTAGTACCTTGATTTACATAAAGGAGGCGCAGACGCCCCTCATATATATACACTTCCGTTTCATTAGTTCCGTTGCATGTACCGTCATGAAATCAATTCACTCCCGTATAATTTTTTTATACGTCTCTTATGGGAGGTGTATACCGTCGCTAAAGAAGTTTCACTTCAAAATAGAAAATTTATAATGACGTTATTGAGAAAAGTACGGAATGCCAAAGTAAAAGGTTATGTTATACAGATATCTACGTTCCCTAATTTTTTCAAAAAATTGTCAGCCAGTTTTATGTTATTGTACAAAGATTTGCATTTATATTAATTGCGGTAATAAAATAACTGGTGGTCTATAAATTATTCTTTTAGTTACAGATTAATCATATATTTTCATACACAAAACATATACAAAAAATTTTATAGGTCTAAATCATAAAAGTGTTGAAATGAAACAATGTAAATTAAAAAAATTTTTTTTTCTATGAATTGTTTAATGAATTCCGTAATGAATTGTTTTCTCGAATACTATAAACTTTAGATAAATACTTAAAACTATAATTGATGTTAAATAAATAACACATTTTGCAAATTATAATATGAAGATATTTGAGTTTATTTAATTAGTGAAATAATATAATTAAATAAAAAAATGTTTTTTTCATGTTGAAAACACGTTGTTGAAAAAAAACCAACAATTGAAAAAATGCACTAAAAAGTATTAAACAAATTAATTAAATTTCTTAAAATTACTTTTATACAGTTTCATTGCAATAATCAAGATAAAATTTTACAACGAAAATTATAAAACAAAAGGGTGTGCACTGATTTTCAGTAAATCTAATAATAATTTTAATACTATCTTTAATAATTTCTTAACAAGATTTTAGAAAAAATTTCAGCAACCACACTTTTCTTTTTAAATTGTTGTTGTAAAATTTTCTATTGATTATTGCAATGAAACTATATAAAAGTGATATCAAGAAAGTTAATTTATTTATTTTATACTTTTTAGTCTATTTATTCAATTATTGTATTTTATTTTTGAAGCATGTTTTTAAAATTTTGTATTTTCTATTTTTAAGTTAAAATTGTTTTTATTATCATTTAGAGTTACATTGCAACCAGATTTTTCGAAGATTACACTCAGGTACATCCGTTATCGGCGACTTGGTACTCCAGTTCGACCTCTTCATCCTAAATCATTATTATGCATTATAGATTCACTTTCAAACCTCGAATTAGGTTTTAGCAGCCCCGAAATCCCCAGGAACCTACCTCGACCCAGAGAAAGCCTCCCCATTTGTACTTTCTCGGAGACGATGCCTATGCGTATTCTGGACAACGTGCATCACTTTGTGGCAATTGTTTGATCTCAAATTCGGTTTTAGCAACCCTGAAAACCCCCGAGAAACTCGCCTCGACCCAAAGAAAGCCTCCCCATTTATACTTCCTTGGAGATGACTTCTCACACCCATTATCATCGACCTGGATGTCCAGGTACCCAAATGACAACTGATTATTGTATTGTCATCCAAGACCAAAGTCTATGCCAATTGTCAGAATTTATATCTGTCAAAAAGTGCCTGAAATCGAGCGCGCAAGATTTGATTACAGACAGACAAACAAACAAACAGACATGAAGGCGAATATAAGAAAAGCGTATACAAAAAAATAATATTTACCTACGTTAAGTCTGCTTTAAGACTAATTATCTTTCGCTTTTTATGACAAAAACAAGTAAATTGAATTTGAGAAAATTTCTATAAGTTACTTAAATTTATGAAAAAGTCAATATAAATCGTCATTTTTGCAGAATCATGAAGATTATGATTATTTTCGCGGAAATTATAAAGTTATGGAAATTATTTATGAAAACGTTTTCGATTGGAAAATTTGTGATTATTGCAGTTGAATTTTGTTACATCATCATTAGTTATATCCTCGTTAAAATGACCCGAAAATTTCTGAAAGAATCAGAACAAATATTTTTCCGGTCTTTAAAGAATGTTTAAGAACTATTATGAAATGAAAATTGATAAATGTTTCAAGTTTTCCGAATCGTTCCGACATTGAAATTTCAATTATAAGCCGTTACTCATAAAATTTGGAAAAGTCTATTGTATGCAACTATTTTTCCAGTGATTCAGTTGTAATTTATAAAATTGTGAATTTGGGTGATTCATTATGTTTCTTTCCATAATATTTATCTGATGTTGGAGCTGCAGCAATCGAGTTTTGCTTTTTTTATTTCATTAATATCATTTGAAATTCGTAAATTGATAGTATATTGTGTAACGAATAATGTTTAGTTGACTATTGCGCACGAGGGCAAGTTGGCGCACGAGCGTAGCGAGTAGCGCCATTGCCCGAGACTCTCTCTCTCTCATATCTGCCGTACGACTGACTCGCAATAGTATATTTCAATACTTTTTGGTACTATTATTTGTAATTAAATTACATACTTTTAGTTCACCAATTTCACGTATATACGGAATAATTACGATTTCGTTAATGTAAAAATAATACAAGAATAGATGATACGATTTACTTTGTCAGAGGTTAAAGCGAGATAGAGTATAAAATTCATCAAATGGTCGATGAGATACAGTATGAGGGCGCTGCGCTTGTATAAACCTTTGCGATTTTACATTAATTAACGCTTTTGCGTGACATTATTTTACAGAATGTAACGTATTTACGTGATTTAATACAAAATAATATTATACATAGCTATGAAACACACGCCCTCAAAAAACAACGCACGCAGCGCGCGCTATTAGCTACTTACTACCCCGAAAACGCATGCGCTATAGGCAACTTACTCAGCACGGATGAGAAAAACAAATATAATGACTTGTCCGCACTAAAGCTATGTTAATACAATAATTTTTGTTAAAATAAAAAATCATTTAAACTTGTAAATTTTTTATGAATTTGGATTGAAATTATATCAAGCGCGACAAACCTAATCTTAAAATACGTTACATTGAAAGTTTGTATTATTACTTTTTATGTAGTATTTTTGTGGGTTTCTTGAGTTGTCCGCACTCGAGTTGAATCTTACAAATTTTTTCTTTGTCGCAAAAAAATGTTATTAAACGCATTGTTTATTCATAACTTGGGATTGGAAATATTATTAGAAGACTGGAAGCTTCGTCATGCTCTTAAAAATAAAAATAATGTTATCTAATTTTAAAAATAATATTAATCTGAATAATATATCCTCATCAGAAAAGTTATTGTAATTTATATATTTTTGGAACCTTTTCAATTTCATGTGTACCACCATGGTATTATATGGGGACATCCACCCAACTTTAAATTCTCTAGTAATAGGTCATTATTTAAACTAGGTTATAATCTTTTGTGCTATCCTGTAACTCTATTTCTGATGTATTTTGTAAATGTGCCACAAACGGCGCAGCAGATAATTCTATAAAAAGTAAATTTACACATAAGATAAATTACGGTAATTTTTTATGTGTAAAAATGAATGTTTCATAGAAATATCTACTGCGCCGTTTGTTAAACATTTACAAAATACATCAGAAATAGAGTTACAGGATAGCACAAAAGATTTGAACCTAGTTTAAATAATGTGCATCATGCGGTAACCCAGTAACAGCTGTAATATGACCTGTTACTAGAGAATTAAAAGTTTTGTGGATATCCCCATATATCAAAAAATATGATTATGACTTCTTCAGATTCTTTATGAATTTCTAATATATTGAATAGTGATTTTTATAGGGCATATCATAGTATTAATGAAATTAACTTATTAATAAACTGAAAAATTGCCTAGTATTAATAAATCAGTGCGATTTATGGTATTTATTCACAAAAAAAATTTATAGCTTAGTCGTGTAAAATGGCTTTATTTCCACTATCGAACAATTCCATGGTATGCTTAACTATTTCAAGAGTTAAAAAAATTTAATAATATGTATATTTTTTTATAACTTCAAAATCGTTACTGAGAATCATAAATAATTTTCACGGTATTTTATTAATAGCAGGTCGTATATCTCTATCCTTTTATAATAAAAAAATTCAATTTTCTGCAAAACCTTATGATTGTAGCAAAAAATAAGAAGAAAGCCCCATCTCGTATAATAAAAAGCAATATTTTCTCTTATGAGAAAAAATTATTTTTATTGCTTCGTTTCAAAGAAAACTTTGAAAAACTGAATTGTCCATCCAAACCTCGATATTTTATGTTTTTCAAGGTTTTTTTCAAAACGAATCAATAAAAAAATTTTTTCCTAATCAAAGAAAATATTGCTTTTATGATACAAGATGGGGCTTTCTCTTTATTTTTTGCTAAAATTATTAATTTTTGTAAAAAATCAATTTTTTGATTACAATAGGACATATATACTCGACCTCCTCTTAAGGATCTTTAATAGCTATTAAACTCTTGACAAGATTGTAATAATTGATCTCGATTTACTTCCACAGAGTTCGTGAAGTTTCATTAACCTTTCAATCAATATACAGAAAATATAAAGATTCATCCGTATTCTTAAATGATCTCATAGATTTATAATCATTTATTTATCAATAATTTAATAAATATATTCATACGATGATAAAACGAAAAAATTTTTCTGAAAAATTTTTTAAAATACAATCTAGAAGGTTTCTCCTGAAAACTTTACAGTGCTGTTCAATTCTAAAGCGATCTTAATTGTTCATTAATTGTGAATACGATAAAATTAAGGTTACTATTCCTTAGTAAAACTTAATGAATCAAAAAAGTTCAGAAGGTATCAACGACAATCATGACAATTTTTTTCATAAGAGTTCACAAAGTTGTATTATGGGCTGGTACCAAAAACCGCAAAAAATTAGAAAGGTTCTTTTACATCAGGATCTTTCCAAACCTTAATGTACATTTTAACCGGGGTATTTCACCTGAATACGGAGGACATTTATAACTAATATAGGTAGCTAGTAGAGTTTCCGTAGCCGATAGAGATCCACGGCTCCACCAAAGTTTTTTCTATATATTTTGGTGCCTTGAACACGAATTTCGAGGGTGAATAGCTGGAAAATAGTTAGGAAAATCTCTAAGTAAATTTTGTGGTTGTTAATTCTTCGCAGAAAAACATAATTTTTCGTGTTTTTCATCAAATATTAAGTCGAAAATATTCTTATCGATTTTGCCGTACATTGCTCCATTTCTCTGTAAAAACATCATAAATATAAAAAAACTCATTTTGCCATTTTTAATGATTTTTTTTATTTTATTGCACCAATCATTGGTGACCAATATAATTAAGAATTTTTACATTTTAATTAGCTAAAATTATTCTTTAATCCACCAACTGTTGATAAAAAAAGAATGGTTTAGGCTGGTTGCGGTCTTCCTTTAATTTTTCACGAATAATTGAACCGCTTATTCAGAGAGTACCGCGCAACGGTGCTCACATGAAAAAGTCAGGTCGGAAAATAGGGGAGATTGCTATAGTAACATTAGAGTCCACGGTTCCAAAAATTTTTTTTATATATTTTGTCACTAAACATTAATTTAAAGGGGGTGAAGTCGGAAAATGTCCAGGAAAATTTGTATTATATAATTTCCAAAAATTTGAAAAGTCTATTTTTTAAATAAAAAACATTTTGTCGCTTATTTCATGCAATTTTCATGCCAAAGTTATGAAAAAGAATAAGTTTTATAATTTTTCTCAATTTTTCATATTAGAATGAGACTATTGTTACAGTGCAGCAGAGATTAGAATAGGATTTCCTAAAATTTTATTTCATTTGCTAAATTTATGTTATAATTTATAAATACGTTTAATTAATCGTTATTTGTATTTTAATCTTATTACATTTTTTACATGTAGAATTTTTGCTACAAGAACAATATGTACAGTACGCTATTCATTATTTTATGAAGTTTAAAAAACTTGTGTTTTTATAATTTATAAAATTTTTTAACAAAGTACAATTTTTTTTCTGTGAACTACTCTTTTACTGTTACATATTTTGTAAAAATATATCTTTTAATAAAAAAATAGGTATATGATTGATTGAAAATATTAATTTTAATTAATTTAATTTATGTATAACCCTGTTGAAAAAACTCACTGACATTGTAACATTTTTTTTAACTATTAATAATTGAATTTATTGATTTGTTGATTGTAATTCTTCAATCATTTATTTTATTTCTGCAATTCAATCCAAAATATCCTTAATTTATAATCCTTCAGTTGAAAAATGAGGCAGCACACTAATTATAACACATCCAAAATAATTTATAGCAGCATCATCAGTGTCACAACCAAATTTTAAAATTGCGAAGCACAAACTTTCAAAACGAATGTCAGGAAAATGTAATTAACATTGTAAAAGAATTTTTTTATTACAGATAACTATTATGTGAAAAACTTTTTCAAAAATAAAATCATATAATCAAATTATCCATCAAAAAGTAAAACCATTCCTTAAAAATCTTTAAGATTTTTATCAGTATTAATATTAGCAACTTTTCCTAAACTAGAATTTTTTTTATTTTAAGTAACATAGAAAAAAAAACCTGTTTGTGGAACTGATTAAAAACTGCTCACTTGTTAAAAAAAATCTGGTGGCACTCATATATATACACATATAAACCTGTTTGTGTGTGTGTGCGCGCATGTAAATTGACATAAAATATCCCATGTATATGTATATACATATATTTATAAGCCCATGTGTGTGCGTGCATGCGCCTTGACAGGAACAGCCCTATATATATATATATATATATATATATATATATATATATATATATATATATATATATATATATATATAAACTCAAGTACGTGTGTCATGCGTGTAAATTGACATGAAACGTCCCGTGTATATAAGCCTGTGTGTATGTGCGCGCGTGTGAATTAACATTAAATATCCCCCGTATATGTGTACACAGATATACACACATATATATGTGTATATATATATATATACACATATATATATATATATATTCATAAGCCCATGTGTGTGCGTACATGCGAATTGACAGAAACGGTCCTATATATATAAATACAAATTTCAAATACATGTTTAGATGTGTTTGCGCGTTCGAGTTGACAAGATATGTCAAATATATGAAAACCGGTGCGTACGTGTTGACATGATACGTCCCATATATGTGAACCTTAGGACGCCTGGATAGGTGTGTTAGAGTTGTCATGAAATGTCCCATATATATAAACCTGTATAGGCGTGGGTAATAATTCACGTGAAAAATTCTATGTATATTAACGTGTGTGCATGCATGCGAATCGATATGAAATGTACCATATGTATAAACCTGTGTGTGTGTGCGTGCGTTCGAATTGACATGGAAAATCCCATTTATATTAACGTACGTATGCATGCATGCGAATCGACATGAAATATCTCATATATATAAACCTGTATGTGCGTACGTTCCAATTGACGTGAAAAATCCAATATTTATTAAAGTTTGTGTGCATGCATGCGAATTGACATGAAATGTCCCATATATATGTAAACCTGTGTGTGTGCGTTCGAATTGACGTGAAAAATCCTATGTATATTAACGTGCGTGTGCATGCATGCGAATCGACATGAAATGTCCCATATGTATATATAAACCTAAAGTTACTCGGATGGGTGTGTGCGTGTTGTCATAAAATGTCCCACATATATAAAAAAGCCTGTCATTATGAGTATGTACGAGTTGACATGAAATGTCCCATATATAATCCTGTGTGTGTGTGTGTGTGTGTGCGTGCGCATTGACATGAAATGTCCCATATATCTAAACCTGTAAGTGCGTGCGTTCTTATTGACGTAAAAAATCCCATGTTTATTAAAGTCTGTGTGCATGCATGCAAATAGACATGAAATGTCCCATATATATAAACCTGTGTGTGTGCTTTCGAATTGACGTGAAAAATCCTATGTTTATTAACGTTCTGTGCATGCATGCGAATCGACATGAAATGTCCCATATATATAAAAATAAGGGTACACGAATGGGTGTGTGCGTGTTGTCATGAAATGTACCACATATAAAGAAAACCTGTACTTATGAGTACGTGCTAACCGATATGAAATATCCCATGTATGTATGTATGTATGTATGTATGTATGTATGTATATATATACATATATATAAACCAAAATATATACGGGTCAACGGGTGCAAGTTGACATGAAACGGACCATGTATATATATATATATCAACTTGTCCGTATGTGTGCGTGTGGGTCGACATGAAATGTTGCATATATATGAGCCTAGGTGCGTATGTACGTGCGTGTCCACATATGTTTTTCTATACACATATATATGATAAAAATTCCTTAGTAAGTTTAATTAAAAAGGAATTGTGGAATTTTTAATTAAAGCCCTCGAATTCACAAATCATAATCATAACTGACGCTCTTTCAATTCACGATTACATTTTGATTTCTTAATTGAAATTTATTTAATTAAGGATTCCTTTTGATTTTGGAACTAAAGCCCTTTCAATTCACGACTAAATTTTGATTTCTTAATTGAAATTTATTTAATTAAGAATTCCTTTTGATTTTGGAATTAAAGCCCTTTCAATTCACGATTACATTTTGATTTCTTAATTGAAATTTATTTAATTAAGGATTCCTTTTGATTTTGGAATTAAAGCCCTTTCAATTCACGATTGAATTTTGATTTCTTAATTGAAATTTATTTAATTAAGAATTCCTTTTGATTTTGTAATTAAAGCCCTTTCAATTCACGATTACATTTTGATTTCTTAATTGAAATTTATTTAATTGAGAATTCCTTTTGATTTTTTAATTAAAGCCTTTTCAATTCACGATTAGATTTTAATTTGTTAATTAAAATATTTTTAATTATTAATTTAAAAGGAATTGTTAATTAAATAAAACTTTAATTACAAATTCAAAAATGATTTGTGATTCAAATAATTTTTAATTACTTTTTTCGCAACCCTGATTAAAATATTATTGTTTTTCTTCAATTTTATCACTAAATTGGTTTCTTACTAATTTATATAACTATAAATTTTTACTGTTAATTTTTTTAAAAATTAGGTGACAAATTTCAATAAGTGCTCAACGCACTTTAAAATTATTTTTAAAAATTATTTTGCTGCTTCAAATATTTGTATACACAATCAAAATAAAATGTGTAAGACTCAAATCCTCCATTCGTTTTATTAAAAATATTTTATGAAGAAATACACGAATAGTGTTCAGTGACAGCCAGGGGAGATTATATTTTTAATTTTCATGAAGTCACAGATAAAAAACAATTATGTTTCATAAGGTTTCAAAGAATATTCTTGTAGAAAAAATGTAGTCACAATATTTATCCATAAATAAAGTAATTAATTAATTAATTAAAATTGATCTCAATAACTGGCGGTGACACAAATTTGCACTTTTTTCGAAATTCCCTAAAATTCAAGTTATTGGGAATATCAATATACTGAAAGGACCTCTGGTGTTGAACTTCCGAAGTCACGGAAACCGTGTAATTTTAAAAAATAACATGGAAAATAGTTGGTATATATAAATATAAAATATTAAAAATTAAAATCCTCAAATTTATCACATTTATATAAATCCTTAGAAATTTTTAGAATTTTAACAATTTAAAGCGAGTTAAAAAGTCATTTCTTTTGTTTTTAATTATAATTTCAAAAATATAACTATACAGTTTGAATTGTGATTCGGTCAGCTGTTCTTGTAAAAAGCGTCTGCAGCATGCGGCATCGTTTATATGAGCTGTAAGATACTTTTGTGCTCCGTTATTTATCATACTTATAATAAAATAATGGATGGTAAAAAATATTGTTCAGTGAGTGAATGTAAAGGTTGCTTGAAAGAAGACAACGTATCTTTTCATTTACCTCCTCTTGATAAAGCTAGTTATAATAAGTGGTGTATTGCACTGAAAGTTAAACGTTTATCGAAAATGGCATTAGTCTGTAGTAAACATTTTTGTCCTGAAGACTATTTTCCAAGTATATTAAAAACAACTATTTTATCTATATTTCTATGATTCCTATGGACATAACCTTCATTTTATTTTATTTTTTACAGCTATAAATGGGAAAAGGAGGTGCTTAAAAAAGGAGCTATTCCAACACAAAATCTTCCTGTATCATTGTTAACCACAGTATTAAAAGATCCACAACTAGCTGAAAAGCGAAAAAAAAGATTGATTAACAGGAATATCAAGAAATTAAAATCATTGTAAGTATATACTCTGTGTTGGAATAGAAAGTGTATTATCGTATGAACATGCCTAATTATAAATAAAGCATTGTTTGATTATTTTAAATAGGGATGAAAGGTATGACAACCAATGTAAAAACTTCAATAATTGTAATGAAGATATATGTCCTGCTATTGAAGAGGACACGATAGATACTTATCTAAAAATTGATAACTTTAATACTCTAGTTGATGATCCTGTTATAGAAAATGATTTAATAAATTTACCTCAATACAGTGATGGAATTTGTATTAAAGTTAATAAAAGTGTTCAAGTGGAAATAAATAATGATCAAGAGAGAAAAATAATTACTATTATGAACTTTTTAGATAATGATAAAAAACTATTCACATACACTAGCATAAAATCATTTGAAATTTTGAATACTATAGTAGAGTGCATAAAGGAGTTAAGAAAAGTTGAGAAAAAGAAAGTAATTAAGATGTCAATAAAAGACTCTGTGTTATTAACTTTTATAAAACTCAAACAAAATCAAACTTACTCTGCTCTAAGCATTTTATTTCATACTGATTATCGAACAACTAAAAAGTGTTTTATCAATACATTGATAGAACTTGTTAAAGTATTAAGTCCTCTTATAAGATGGCCTTGCAAGGAAGAAATATTGAACAATATGCCAAAGTGTTTCAGTAAATATAAAAGTACCAGAATTGTACTTGATTGTCTGGAAATTCCAATAAGACAATCAAAATGTTTAAAATGTAGAGTTCCCACATATTCTAATTATAAATCTCACCATACGGTCAAAGTCTTGGTTGGCGTAGCACCATCTGGTATGATTTCATATATTAGCAAAGGATATGGTGGTAGATCTTCGGACAAGTTCATCTTCAACAAGTCAAATACACTTAATCGAATGAAAAGAAGTGTGGATGCTATCATGGTGGACAGAGGCTTCTTAATTGATCAAGAATGTATAGAATATGGTATCAAATTAATTCGACCACCTTTTTTGAAAAAGAAAAAACAATTATCTGGAAAAGAAGCAATGATGAATGCTGATATTGCTGCAGCAAGAGTCCATGTGGAGAGACGTATACAAAGATTAAGACTGTACAAAATATTACAAGGTCCATTGGAAACTGAAATAGTACCATATATACATATAGTAATGAAAGTGATCTGTGCAACGACAAACTTGGTTTCTCCAATTTTGGCTGCTGATAAATTTTTAAATAATTGATAGTATATGTTTATTGTGTATAATGAAAAAATAATTTTTTTTTTTTGTAAAATCATTTAGTTGTTAATATTTTTATTTTCAAATACAGGTAGAATATTAAAATAATAAGCTTTTTTACAATTATTGACAAGATTTTGAATATAATTTTTATTGTATAGCACTTCAATTACGCAAATAGTATTATCGAATGAAGCGTATACTATGAAATGGCATTTTGTAAATCCAAGAAGCATCATCCCCACTTGCACTTGGGTATAGTATTCATGATTTTCCTTAATGATTATCTCATTCGTTGCTGATATTATAATGTATGGTAAAGTTTTCCATAGATCTGAAGCAGTCATCTTTTTTCCATCCATTGGACATTTCACTTCAACAAGAGTCTTCGTTGGCCATACCACCCCATCTGCACTGTATCCAAGCCATAGACACATTGGATGCACTAAAAATCCTGCTTTTTCAACTTTTATTTTGAAATTTTTTTCATAAACTTTTATTGCCTTACTTTCATTCAGTGTCCCATACCTTGTACTTGCATTTCCTTTAAACGGAGAGTAAAACATATTCTCTACTTTCTTTATCCAATCTGGGCTTCGATTCAAACAATAAGTATAAATTTCGTAGCATATACTACCAGTAATTCTACACATTCTGGCTTTCTTCCATGCATCATTATTTTGACTTAGAGTCTTCATAAAAAGATTAATTGAGTCGGAGTGGGTGATTTCAACATATCTATTATAAAAGTCTGAATTACAATTAATTTCTTGTTGTATGAAATTCAGTTGCTCGACTCTGTCTAATAAACTGTGAGCAAGTGATAGCTCAAGAATATAGTCTTCACTATAATCTATTGTTTGAAAAAATTGTTGTGTTTTTCTTTTTTTTGAATAGTGAATAGATGATTCACTGTCTGGAGCGCCTAATATTTATAATACTGTTAAAGCATTCATAAATTTTTTCAACACTTAATATACTAATAATATAATATTTTATATTTACAAGCAATTAATTTATTAAAAAACAAAGTTTTTAATTCATCACTAATGCTATTGTAATTGACTTGCGCATCTGGTTTATTAAAACGACAATATTTGTCAATAGAAGTCACGTTAGACATTTTTTATTTTACTCCATTTCTGACGCACATCTGTACAACTTATTGGTTGTAAACTATTAACTCTATTCGAACAAGAATTTATTATTAAGCATATAAATATATTTTTTTAATATTCATGTATTTTTATTAATAAGATCTCAAAGCATAATAATTACAAAAAGTTATACTTACCGATTTACGCACAGAAGTGTGGCAAAAATATGTTTACACTTAGTACCCATGCCAGCAGGGCAAGAGCATTTACTGCAAATTTTTTTAATATTATTTTCGACTGAAAGTTGAACACTCACTTTGTAAGGTTTGTTATGTATAGTGGATGTCGAATTTACGAAAGAAGATATATTTATGTATTTTGCACTGGAATTCGCGTAACCACATACTAAAACCGCATCTGCTAATAATAATGCTTCTCCTTCTATTAAAGGTCGCTTAGCATCGCCTAAAATTCCTAAAATATCGTTTAAATTAATTTCGTTCTGGACTTTCACCCATTTTTGTAACTTTGATTGTTCTCATTAAGTACCATGCGAAAAAAATAATTAAAACTTTAAAAACAAATGACATGAGCTGAATGCTGCATAATCTCCGCATTTTCATTTTAAATTTTTAAAGAATCAAGAACACTTTTTAACTCGCTTTAAATTGTTAAAATTATAAAAATTTCTAAAAATTCATATACATATGATAAATTTGAGGATTTTAATTTTTAACATTTTATATTTATATATACAAACCATTTCCCATGTTATTTTTTAAAATTGCACGGTTTCCGCGACTTCGAAAGCTCAACACCAGAGGTCCTTTTAGTATATTGGTATTCCTAATAGTACTAATTGAAATTATATCGTCACTTTTTTTACAAATACCTTAGTACATAAATTAGTTTTCGATTATTTTATGGTTCGTGATTGAAAAACGAAATTAAAAAGAATGAATTTCTATCATATTTTTTCATTGATTTAAAAGCACTGTAGTAAAATAAATTCTTAATTCATCATGATATGATTTGTATTTAAACAATTTTTATGCATATTGTAACTTTAATTAATCCTCTTTTATAAAATTTAAATTTAGTACGAAACTTTAATATCAAAATTCATAAGTTAAGGCAATTCTTTTTCTAATTTATACATAATAATATAATATATGAAAATTCAACCGAGCGACGTTAGAAGCAAGGCAAATTAGGCTAGAACAAATATTAAAATGCAAATACAAAAAATAAAAATATAAATAAAAATATAAAAATAGAAATAAAAATATAAAAATAGAAATAAAAATATAAATATAGAAATAAAAATATAAAAATATAAATAAAAATATAAAAATATAAATAAAAATATAAAAATAGAAATACAAATATAAATATTAAGATATAAATATAAAAATAAGAATACGAATACAAATATAAAATATAAATATTAGATTAAGGTCACCTTAAAGTTTAAATTAGGTTTCGTTTTTCAGTTCACATCCATCATTTTTTTAAACTTATAGAACGGTGGAAAACTTAAAAATCCAAAGAATTTTATAAACTAAAAGCTTAATTTGTAAACTATAAAATGAGGGTTTAGCTTAACATCCAAAAGATATTGGAGCTGCTGGAATCGATTTTTGCTTTTTTTATTTATTGATATCCCTTTGATTCATATTTGGGTCTTTGTATGAAAAAATGCATCATATCTATCAGTTAGAATACGAAAAAATAAAAGACCCGTATTTTTTTGTTTTTTAAAATATGATGAATTGCAAAAGTTATAGCCGGTATAAGTTAATACAATTTTGATATATATGAGCATATCTCCACAACTTTTAATTTTCTTATAATGTTTTTGAAAAGTCATTTTACTGCTGTTACTGGGTAGCGAATAATGCACACTATTCAAACTAGGTTTACATCTTTTGTACAATCTTGTTCCTCTATTTTTTATGTATATAGTGAATGTGCCACCAATGCTCCAGTAGATATTTCTATAAAACGAAAATTTTTACATGGATAAAATTTCCGAACTTTTATCCATGTAAAAATTTACGTTTTATAGAAATATCTACTGGAGCATTGGTGGCACATTCACTATATACATAAAAAATAGAGGAACAAGATTGTACAAAAGGTGTGAACCTAGTTTGAATAGTGTGCATCATTCGCTACCCAGTGACAGCTGTAAAATGACATATCACCAAAAGATTAAAAGTTGTGGAGATATGATCATATGTGGATGTATATAGATGTAGCGCCAATGTAAATGACGTCACGATACTATAAACAATCGTGACATCACACAATTTTAACTGTTTCTATCTTTTTGAGTTTTCATTTTTATGATAAAAAAATACGTGTAATTTTTAAACTTCTCATGCAAGGACCCAATTCAAACAAATATAATGACTTGTCCGCACGAAAGCTATGTTCATACAATAATTTTTGTTAACAGGGGGCCCAACTATCTGTCTTTGTCTAATAGCGTTTTCTATCATTTACATAAACATTATTCATTGTATCAAGAAATAAATAGTAGCCCCCGCTAGATATTAGAATAATAAGTAAATTTTGTAATAACAATCAAATTATTTTATTGTGTAGTTTTTGAATGATATGTGACCTACCAAAAAAGATAGGTTATATTCTAGTTTGTTAGTAGGTCTTATATTATTAAAAAATTACGCGATAAAATAATTTGTTATTACAAAATTTACTTATTATACTAATATCTAGCGGAGGCTACTATATTTTTCTTGATACAACGGATGGTGTTTCCACAAATGGTAAGAAACTCTGTTAGACAAAGACAGATAAATTATTTGGACTGGTAATTTTTTTATAAATTTGGATTTGGAATCATATATTAAGCTTGACAAACCTAACCTCAAAATACTATATATTGGAAGTTTGTATATAACTTCTTTGTATAATATTTTGGTGGATTTCTTGAGTTGTCCGAACTCAAGTTTAATCTTACAAATTTTTGTATTGTAGCGAAAACACTCGATTAAAAGCATCGTTCACTCATAAACTTACAAGGAGAGGTCCCAACTCCGGGAAGCGGATTCGGCTGAAACTGCAGGATATGATTTTTTAATGAAAAAAAAATGAACTCGTATTTTTCCTTTTCGTCCAATAGGCCTTCTAAACAAGGATATAGACATTTTTTCGAAAATATAGTAAAAAGGAGCCTTTATAAGAACTTGAATATCCAAACAACTTAAACTCTTACAAAAAAGTACATGAAAGATGAGATAAAGTGCAAATCAAATGCTTTGATTTAAACTTTGCTGCATTTAAAAAGCTTCAGTGGTTCAAAAATTACAGGTAATTAAAATATGCTAATGAAATAGCGTAAAAATTAATGATTTTTCATATGCTTAAAAAATTAACAAATATGTAGTAATTTTCAATAAAGCGTAACTTTTAAACCACTGAAGGTTTCTTAATGCAACAGAGCTTAAATTAATAATATAAGTATTTAATAAAATAAGTATTTAATTATTTTTTTATTTTTATTTATTTTTTTTTTCATTAAAAAATCATGTCCTGCAGTTTTAGCAGAATCTGTTTCCTGGAGCTGGAGACCCCTCCTTCTTAGAGTGAAAACATTATTAGACGGGGGGAGGGGGGCTTCGTCATGCCTTTAAGATACACAATAAAATATGAAAATATATTCACTATACTGTGAAACAAAATAGAAAATAATACAAATATACATATAGGTTTGTCTCTGGAACTTTTTATTTTTTTTAAACGCTTTTATTTAACTTGACTGCCTTTGAATATGTCCTCAAATCTTGCAATTGAAAATTAACGTACTTCCCACTGAAGGCTGAAATTTTCAGGATATATGTATTTTGCATGACAATACATGATTTTGTAATTATTTTAAAATTTTTTCATAATTAAATATTTATTATATACAAGCAATATTATATAGCCAGCGCTATACGACTAATCGGCCTCTCTTCTTTGTGCGACTATTCGTAACAGCTACTCAATGCTCAGTAAAGGCTTATACATATAGGCGTTACTAAGAAAATGTATAAGTGTGTGTGTTTTGCAAAAAACACACTCATGTATACGCTTACGTATATATAAGTATAAAAATATACGTACATGCATGGAAATTTGTATACTTATATAAATAAATAAAATTAATAAAAAAAATTGAAAAAAAATGCTTTTGATTAACGTTGAAAAAATTAATAGAAAAAAATAAATTTTATAAATTTAAAAAGAACTAAAAGTAAAAATAAATAAATAAATAAAAAATAATTTAAAAAAAAACGCTTTTATTAAAAAACAAAAAATAAAAAAATAAGAAGTTTAATAATTCAAATGTATAATTACATTATAAATTATGTTTCTGCCTAGTATTTTATTGAAATTTTGTATAAAAGCGTAGAGAATATTGAAAGAACATTTAGAATTATATTCTCCACGCTTTTATATAAAATTTCATTAAAATATTAGGCAGAAACATAATTTATAATGTAATTATACATTTAAATTATTAAAATTTTTATTTTTTGTTTGTTAGTAAAAGCATTTTTTTTTTAAATTATTTTTCATTTATTTATTTTTACTTTCTAGTTTTTTTAGTTTTAATTAATTTTTTTCTATTAATTTTTTTCTTGATGTTTTTTAAAAGTCATTTCACAGCTGTTAATGGATAACAAATGATTCACACTATTGTAACTAGGTTCACACCTTTTGTACAATCTAATGACTCCATTTTTTATGTATTTAGTATGGGAAACGGTTCAGTTGTGGGCACCCTTTTGTTTTTGGCTCATAACTTTTCGCCAAGTGTATTTTTTTTGGACACATAGGTATCCATAAAAACCTAGAGACCTTAGCTTACTACCAACGGAGGGACAAAATCAATTCCGTTAAATTAAATAATTTTTTTTTGTTAATTTTGTGAAGTGCCCACAACCGAACCAAAAAAGATTTTGGTTCGATTGTGGGCACCCTTGCAAAATTGTTGGTGTCAACATATTGGTTGCAATCCATATTGCATCACAAAATACGAATAAATGTGCAGTACACTCACCTTCATTGATTCACTTTGATTTGTAATACTATTTAAAAACTATTAATAAATATAAATAAATTTTTGTGATTTTTTTTCAAGCACAGAAAAATTCATTTGCTTACAGCACGAAGTAGACGCGTTTGTTCGCTTCGATATTTGATATAAACAAACGTGTTGCTATAATACATAAATAACATTTGTCAGAGAAACCTCATCTATTTTCTGTCTATAGAAACGTAGGGGTGTCCACAGCCGAACCATGCCCATAACTGAACCTCTTCCCCTAAATGTGCCACCAACATTCCAGTACCCACACAGCATAGAAGATTTCACTCAAATATTTCGAAATATTCAACTGGAATATTTCAATGGAACCTTTTATGCAGATTCTAAGAATACTTATCGGAATATTTCAAAATATTCTACTGGAATCTTCCAATGAAAGCTTCCAGGAATATTTCAGGAATATTTTAAAGGTATGTTCAAAAACTTTCTTGATACATTCCATGAAATATTCACGGAAGATTTCTAAAATATTTCATGAAATATCACACGTAATGTTTATGAAATATTCCAGTGGAATATTTCATGGAAGATTTCAGGAAGATTTTATAAATATTTTGCTGGAAGATTCCGAAAAATTTTTAAATCGCACAGCGGAATATTACATAAATCGTCCAGAAATATTTCATAGAAAGATTTAAGTAATCTCATAGTGGAATATTTCATGAAAGATTTCAGAAAAATTCTTGAAATGTTTCAATGAAAGATCTGAGATGACCCAAATCTTCCAATGAAATATTCTTGGACCTTGGTAGAAATTTTTATTATAAACTGATCATATTTTAATCATTTTTTTCAAAATTGATAAATAACTGATTAACAATCACTAGAAAATAATCAGTTTATTTGCTAACTGCCAACGGCTAATAGTCAAAAACTAGCAAAATAATGTCAATGGCCAAATAATAATTTTACTAAATATATACTTTATTCAATTAAATAAAATCAAATTGAATAAAAATAACTACTTCAAATCAAATTACGAAGGCATTTCTTTCGTGACCAGATATATTTTTACATTGTAAAGTATATCTTTATATTGTATTATAATACTAACTAAATACTCGATGTAATTTCTCGTAAATAATCTTTCCTTGACCTGGAGGTCATCCCGGCTACCTGGACATCATCTATAGGAAGTGACTAAAATTTCTATATTTTCAAATATAATACTAAATGCACTTCTCCGTAGTTAATGTCTTGTTGACCTGGAGGTTGGTCTCGTCACCTAAGCATTAGTTCAGGAAGAAAATGATGTTTTTGAATTTTCGATTGTAATACTAGATTTGCATAATACTAGGTGAGCTAGTATTATAATTAAATATTCAGAAATATCAGTCACTTCCTGCAGATGATGTCCAGGTATCAAAGATGATTTAGGTTGACGCAAGATCATCCACGAAGAAATACAGCTAATAATAAAATTTAATATTCAGAAATATTTAGTCACTTTCTGTAGACGATGTCCAGGTAGCTAAAGTGAATTCCAGGTCGGCATAACATCATCTACAGGTGAGTGCAGCTAGTATGATAATTAATAATTAAGAAATATCAGTCACTTCCTATAAATGATTTCTTTTGGTCTCTAAGATGATCTCTAGGTTGATGTAACATCACCTACGAGGAAGTCCAGTTAGCATCGTAATTAAAAATTTAGAAAATCCAGTCACTTTAAATAGGTGACGTCCTGAAGAGCCACGGTGGCTCAGGGGCTAGAACGTCCGACTCTCACCCAGAGGGACGGGGTTCGAGTCCCGGTGAGGGCGGGATTTTTTCCATTTTTAATTAAAAGTGGAGAATTTTTCGAACTCATTGACACCGTGGTGGACCACCCCCGAATGATTTTCCGCGGTTTTAACAAAAACCGCAGATAATTATTCGAGGGTCGGTAAGGCAGAATGCGACTGCTCCACTACTATAGTTGAGCCGGAACGTTCTGCCGGGTTGGTGTGAGCTCTCGATGCGCTTAAAAGGATGGGTAGAGCGAGTCTCCCCGCCTGAGTAGGCCTGCACGGGTACGCGAACACCTTCCGGGGTAAAAAGGTATGGGTTCGAACGCGAAAACACCGGAACACATAGGTGGTCGAGGTGTCCCGTAAAAAGGTTATAGAACCTGTACGGGTATGGTACTTGAAAGATTATCTGAAGATTAGGTGACGTCCTGGGGTTAAAGTGGCCTTCAGATTAACAAAACATGATTTAAAAGGAAGTGCAACTGATATTCAACTAGCATCAGAAAAATTAGCCGCTATGACACGTAAAATATACGCACTTATATAAAGAAATAATATTAATGATAGTTGAAATTCAAGTAGTGTGATTATAAAAACTGATTCTAGTCATTAAATGAATATTCCAGGCATTTAAAAAAAATAACACTAATAATAATACCCAAAATATTGGTACTATCATCAATTATAATAGTAATAGAACGATTTTTTTCGTTTCTATAAAATTTTAAAATAAGTTTTTATAATGAAAACTTTTTTGTGTTTTAGGGTTAGGAAACACGCGCAGTAACATGTTCGCAAACATCTCTCTTCCTTTCTGTGTATTTAGGCGTAAATGACCTCAATATAAATTTTAAAATAAAATAATATTACGTGGATAAATCAAACTAAATTTCAAAAGTTCAAACCATTTATTTATTATATATTAATTTTAATTATCAACATACTAGTATATGTGCATGGATATATGTCAATATACAAAAATATATATCTACTATTTTACAATCTTTTAATTATATTTATTGACCAAAAAAAATGGTTAATAAATGACGAATAACCATTTTTAAATGGTCTATTTTCTACCAGGGGAATCTTCCAACAATATTCCATGGAATATTCCAATGTAAGAAGAATCAAGGACATATGAATATTACAGGCACGTCCCGTGGAGGTTTCCTCAAATATTCCAATTCTTCCGTGCCAATATTCCAGGAAACTTCCATAAATATTCCATGCTGTGTGGGTAGATATCACTATGGAACGTAAATTTTTACATATTAAAATTACCGTAATTTTTCATATGTGAAAATTTATGTTTTAAAATGATATATACTGTAACGTTGGTGGCAAATTTACTGAATACATTAAAAATAGAGTCACAGGATTGTACAAAAGATGTGCACCGATTTATTATGCTGTGCTATTTTTGCTATGTTAATCAGCGATGGAGCTCGTGAGTATGTTAGTGAACAAAGCACATGTAACGTTCAGTGGTGCTTGCGTCAATCGGCTGCTGAGAGCGTGATTCGAACTCAGAATCCCGAGATAATGAATCCAAAAAATTCATAATTAAGGACGTCATTTTCATAAAATTTGTAAATTTTTTTTTAAAATGACTTTATATACTTGAATTTTAAAATTTTAATTCGTGTTTCTGCTACGACGCACTGTTGAAAATAGTTACGTCATTAAAGACGTCTTTGAACGTGTTTCAAATTGGAACGAAATAAGACATCATTTTCTAAAAATTTAGAAAAGATACTGAACAAATGACGTATTTTCAATGATTTATAGAATTGAAATACGTATTTTTTGAGTCAATATTCCTATGAAAAGACGTCATTTTTTAAAAATCTGTCAATTTTCAAAAACAAATAACATCTTTTTTCTGAATTATGTCATCAAAAGACGTATCTTTACGGTCATACAGATATTAATAGACGTTATTTCCTCCAAATTTAGGAAACATTTATAGCGAATAACGTCATTTTTCAAGAATTATGTCATTGAAAAATGTCTTTACATGATATTTATTTTTGATTTGAAGAAAAAACCAAAAGCGAGATAAACCTCGTAGTTTCAACTCTTCGAAAAACGAAGAGCATTGGCGATTAAGCTGAGAGCGTTCTGGCCTTATATATCTGGGATTCCGAAATTAGTATCAGGAATCAGAAAACTTTAAAGACGCCAGCTAGTGACTTACAGTCAAACTGATGGTCAATTACGTCAATTTAATTTCAAGTCACTAGGTGGCGTTTTTTAAAGCTTTGCAATCCTTTATATAAATTCCAAGGACGGAGATATATAAGGCCAGAACGCTCTTAGTTTAATTGCAAATGCTCTTCGTTTTTTGAAGAGTTAAAACTACGAGGTTTATATTGTTTTTGTTTTTTCCTTTAAACGGGAAATAATTATCATATAAAGACATTTTTCAATGATATATATCATGCAAAATAACGTTATTTGTTCTAAATGTTTTTTTAAATTCAAGAAAATTTCGTCTAAAAAGATGTTTTTTAATATCTGTATCACCGTGAAAATATGTCTTTTAATGACATAATTCAGGAAGGCAAACGTCATTTGTTTCTAAAAATTAATAATTTTTTAAGGAAATGTCGTCTTTTGATATTGACTCAAAAAATGCATCTTTGAATTCTATAAATCATTTAAAAGATGTCATTTGTTCAACATCTTTTCTAAATTTTTAAAAAATGACTTCTTATTTTGTTCCTATTTGAGATACGTACAAAGATTAGTTTCTCGAGTGTAAAAAGGAGATGATTTTCCAAGGCTAAAAAAAAACCAAACGGACAAATATTTTTAGGTTTAGAGGATATATTGAGATGCTTTTAATAAATTAACAAAAAAAATTTCAAGCAAAAATATCGACTCTAAGCCGAGTTATACGCTACGACGTGGAGTCCTCTAAGAATAAAGTCGTCAATCGGCTGCAGCTGCAGAGATCTTCAGGATGCTCAAATCTGAAAAAAATTGGACGTTAAACTAGATGAGTTTCTCCGTACCATGTACGAGGATATTTTTAAAATATTAAAAATTAACAAAATGGCACTGTTTTCAAAAAAATTCCATTATTAAAAAAAAAACGCTTGGTTTTTGCTCGGGGAATCGGCAATTGTTTAAATAGTAAGAAGGTCCTAGTTCGTGGCACGGAGAAACTCATTTAGTTCAACGTCCAATTTTTTTCCTTCAAATCCGAGCATCCTGAGAATCTCTGCAGCTGCAGCAGATTGACGACTTTATTCTTGGAGGACTCCACGTCTTAGCGTATAACTCGGCTTGAAGTCGATATTTTTGCGTGAAATTTTTTTTTATTAACTCATTAAAAGTATTTCATTATGTCCTCTAAACCAAAAAATATTTGCCTGCTTGATTGTTTTTAGCCCTGGAAAATCACCTACTTTTTACACTCGAGAAACTAGTCTAGCCCCTTAAAGACGTCATTTAGAGACATCTTAAAAAGATGCCATTTTCAACAGCACGCCGTGGCAGAAAAACGTATTAAAATTTTAAAATTCGAGGAATATCACGTCATTCGTTTAAAAAATCAACAAATTTTGTAAAAAGGACGTCTATGAATTTTTATTGAAAAAGTACGTCTTATTTCGTTCACACAAGATGGGCAATAATAGTGAGTTAAAAATTCTGTTTAGTTTTAACCCTTTCAGTCATGCAATTCAATTCACTTTTTTCGTATGTATTTGTTTATAATAATAATTAATAGTTATAAATTTATAAAATATCATCAGCATTATAAATAGTAAGGCTATGTGTATCTGAAAATACAAAAAATCCAAGAATCAAGCATGATATTGCAAAAATATTGAGGTAAAAAAAAAGAAAATTAGGTAGCCGATATATCGGCTCCTGTGACTGTAACGGTTAATCTAAAATTATTTGTCATATAAAATGCATAATCATTATTGAATAAACCATTTGTAAAATGTATATTAAATTTCATTTCTTCATAATAAGTTTATTTTTTGTCGTCAAGTGCAAAAGTAGCGTCTTTTGCAAAAATGGAATTCTTTTTTTCCTTAGCAAGCAAAATAATTGTTTTGCTCCCTAGGTGGAAGTATAGTCATTTGGTTTCCTTGGGTGAAAAATAACTATTTCGGCTCCTAAAAGTAGACGTCAAAAATGGAATTTGTAACATGGCAATTTGACCATGTTACTTATATATATAGTAATACGCATATAGACGACAGAAAGAAGCATACAACTGTTGGCAATAAGGAAAGCAGACCACGCGAGTCAAACCCGTAACACCATACCCGAGTTCGTTGGCGTACATGCACGAGCTTATAAGGCTTTTATAATGTGCATAGATATAGCAAGCCGCTTGACTTGAGTAGCTAAGTTGGGGTCCGTTAAAGATCGTTTGTCTTTCTCTTGCGGCGCACGCAGAGTGCCGTAAGAGCAATGAGCTTGGTCGACAGAAAGAACACGCCATTGCATCATTTTTTCTGTCGTCAGCATAGCAAAAGGAGCGTTATGACCGATTGTCGTATACAGTACTTTTTTGCGTGCGCTAGAATAGTACAATTTATTGTGTGAGTGAGACGAATTAGCTTCACCTTTTATTTTTTTTTACATCAAGCCTCATAATTTTACAAGTGTCTTATTGCTAAGCCAAATAGCTTAATTTAGTGCTTTATTTGTGCGACGTGTGTGCCGGGCGATCTCGTGCGCGTTCTAGTGCTATTTTCCCTTCGTGCTAATATACTTATTTTTTTTACTGTGTGCTCGTGCCCTTTTTGCGTGTGTTTTTGTTTTAAATATCTGCTTTCACTTTTGCCGATAGTTGCTCTGCTATTGCAAACGGCGTCGCGTACGTTATACGCGGCGGGCGTCCATTTTGAGCGCCCGTGCTATACTTGTGTGACTATTACAATAAAGCTCTTTTTTTTATTATTACATTAATTGAAAACCCACATATTAATTATACCTTAGTGCAACCTCCTAATCCCCAAGGTTGTCACAACTGACGCAACCAACGTGGGGCCGACAAAAATTTCGGTGAAAATTTTTGTTTGCAATCACGGGGGTGAAAGAAAAAAAAGGAACTGTGCTTAAGAATAATAGAAAAAAAACTGTGCAAAAAACTGTGAAAGAACTTAAAAGAAAATTTTGTTTTATGCGTAAAAGTAATAGAAAAAAATTTGTGCGTAAAATTAATAGAAAAAAAAAATTTTGTGCGTTGAAATTAAACGAAAAATAATTTGTGCTTAGCATTAAATAGAAAAAAAAACTGTGCTTAGATCAAAAAATAGAAACTGTGCTGAAAGTGAGAGACAATAGTCTGTGCGAGTATTCATGCGTTTCCGGTTCGCCACGTGGTCGCCATTACGAACGACGCACACACGACATGGCTGAAAGGGGACGCTCTGGCAGCCATTTTCTTTTCTCTTTTCTTGTCCTTTCTTGATGCTGTCGCTTGGTAAGGTATAGAGAGGAAAATTTTTGTATCTTGCAGCAAGTTTGCCTTTAGCCGTTATTTTCTTTTATGCTAATGCTTGAAAATTAAACGTAAAATAATTTTTTTTGTGCTTTGAAAATTAAGACAACATTTTTTTTTTCGTGCTTTAAAATAAAAATTTTTTATAGCTGTTAGAGAGCATTAAGAGAATTTTTTTTGTTGTATTAGAAATATAAAATATTTTTTTTGCTTTGCTTAGGATTAATAGCTTAATATATATATATATATATATATATATATATATATATATATATTATCATCTACATTTAAAGTTGTACAGTTGGGCGGTAGAACAAACAGTTCTAGTCGCCATTATACAAGCTAACGCAAAAACAATTTTCTTCAGCATTTCGAGTGTGGTGAATTTTAACCGCTGTAAATTTACGCTATAGCTTAAAGGGTAGTAGTGCGCAATTCATTTAGCATAGCACGAATTTGAGTTAATACATATTGCTTCAGCTTTTAACTAGTGTACAACTATATAGAGCCATCATTATACATGTACATATATCTATACATCTGCATATTCATATCTGTATCGTTTCATCACGTAGTCGTGCCACGCAGTCAGAGAACGAATCGTTCCTTTGACTGTGCTTCGTAAAGTGCTTCTTGGCTGATTTTTTTTGTGTTGGCTATTAAAATAAATTTTTTTTATTAAAATTTTTCAATAATAATTTTTTCTTGCTTTCATAATTCTTCGTTTTTATGCATTTAAATATTGGTTAAAAATTTTTTTTCATATACCTCTTTCCTATAACTGCTTAAATTTTTCGAGTCCTTAGTAGTTATCTTGATTCGGCGTGCTTTAATAAAATAACTGTAAGGCTTATCTTGATTACAAACTTAACTATAAAACTAAGTAGTTTTTGTTAAGTTTTAAACCGCGTAGCACGACTACCTTATACCATATATATATATACATATATCATTTATTTTGTCTGTACTAGTCTATTTTATTTTACCTTGCAATACCTATCCTTACAGCATCCTAACCATCCAGCATATATTCCTTTAAGCGACTCCATCTTTAGCAAGCGAGCTTGGTAGTAGTTTATTACACTTGCTTAGAACTCTTACCATCTATTGTGCGCTCTCTCATACCCACAGCAACGCGGTGACTGTACCAACTAGAAAATACCGTCGGCTTATATAATTCATTGTAGTTGAAAAATTTTCTTGCTTGACTTTAACGTTTATCATTCACCTTTTCTTATGAATGAAATTTTTTTTTGTGCTTCGGTTTACGTAATTAAATTTTTTTTGCTAATAAGATAATTTTGCAGTTGCTTTGAGATAAAAATATTTTTGTTACACTCAATTTAAAATTGTTATAAATCCTCTTAACGGTAATAATTTTTTTTTCAATTGTTATTTGGTTTTGGCATTTGTCACGTAAATTTACTCAACACCTCGAAGACATACTTTTTTTCATATCAGTGTGATTGTCAAATAATCGTGCGAGTTAAATTCACTGCTGCATTGACGTTGTCTACTTTTAGATTTTATCTTTTTTTTACATCAAAAGTCTACTTGTAGACGCTGGCTAGAACTTAACAGTTTTTTTTTGCTTTTGTAGAGAAATAGTGACTTACGTAAAATATTTTAATATTACTATAAGACGCTTCTTTTTTTTTCTAATTGAAATTTTTAAAATAATTTCTCTGAGTGGTATAATTTTCTTTTTTGCTTGCTTTTTTTTGTTTGTTAAGCTAAAATCAGATTGCATACTGCTAAAATTTAAATTAACTTAACTAATAGCAATATAGTGCCTAAGCTTTAAAGTTAAGTTTATGATTTTTTTTCTTTTTTACAGTAAATAAAAATCAATCGTGTTTTAAATTTAATTAGGAATTACTGTATTGAGAATTTCCTTTGAGCAAGGTCCTCCTGAGATAAGGTCTCGTATTAAGTTATTAGCAATTTTTTTTGTCGTAGGCAAACGTTATATAGAATAATAGCGTGAAAAATTCTTTTTGTTGTTATGTTAAATGGATTAACGACAATTAAATTTAGAATCCTTCTGGGTTTCGAACGATTTGTGTCGTTGGGATATTTTTAGGTCGGCTGACGAGATCATCAACTTAGCTGATCAACTTTCAGCCGAACAGATGTTTGTATATACTCGTAGAGGAGTTAGTATGGCGGGCTGTTTAACTACCTTTAAGCATCGGGTTTTGAGATACGAGCTCAGGAGACATCTGGGCGAACGAAGCGCTGCGTGAAATTCAATTGTAGATGAAATCGCACCAGCTTCCTATTCATACCCTTACACACAAGTACCTTCCTATTCTCATCCGTGGAGTCAGATCCCTCATATTATACCCCCTCCTGGATATGTGCCCCGATCACCGCCTCTGATCCCAACGCCACTTTTCTTTTCAGCTGTTCCAACACACCCTATAACTAGGCCAACGATCTATAGGCCAAATAACCATCTTGATGTGAATTCAGCTCGTGCTTTTTCAGAGCCTTTTCCTTCGAGCATAAACATGTCGTTGTTCAACCGTGATAAACATACTATCCAGATTTTTGCCAATTGGCGTATTTCATTCAAGGGAGACGGAAGAAAGGACCCTGAATCTTTTTTGACTAATTTGCAAGGGCGTAGAGCAGCCCGTGGCCTTACTGTGGATACAATTATCAGGGCGTTACCTGCGGTACTGGATAAAGAGGCCTATCAATGGTTTCGTAGAGAAAATCAAAATTGGAGCACGTTCGAAGATCTAGTCGAAGCTTTTCGCCTGCATGTCTGCATGAAAGACGTGCAAGAACATCTTAAAATTGAACTCGAGCGTATAACGCAAGGTTCTCAGGAAGATGTTAGTACTTATCTATCTAAATTGAGAGACCTTATGGACCAAGTTCGTCCATTGATGACCTTAGATGAGCAATCGAATCGAGCCTACCGAAACCTGCATCCTAGTTACCGTCAACTTATTTACCGGGACCAGTATAATAGTTTTTAGGAGTTGCAATGCCTTGGCAAGAGAGAAGAAACCCGCAGAGCCCAAGATAAAGCTAACCGACCCCCTCTAGCCCCTAATGAGTCGTTATTTCCTACTACGGCTCGCACAGGTATTAAGCAGTCTAGATTAAATAAAACTGCTCTCATTTCCCCTCTTGACTACACTGATGAGCAACAGCATCATGACCAAACTCCTGGGTTAGCTCATGTTGCCAGTACCCATCAAGCACCTGTCACAAACCCTGCAGCTGTCACTCAACCACAGAAGAAACCGGAACGTAGCGGAATTTAGCAGAAACCCGCTTTAAAAAATTCCAACGCGCGCTTTACTAGTAAATCCGGAACTAATAATAATAATCGAGTCATGTCGTCCAACAAACAATCGCGTACTCAGGGCCAAAATAGTGCCAAGTTTTCCTTAAATAAAAACCCGACCCCAATAGTTGAAGATTTTTGGTGAAAACAGAAAGAACCGTGTTTTAGGTGCAGAAAATTGGGCCATTGGTTGCGCGAGTGCACTCAACCTTTTAAATGTTATGGTTGTGGACAACTAAATACTCACATTAAAGAGTGCAAACGGTGTAATCTAGCAAGAAACGAACTAAGGAGGGAACATTAAGAGTCGCTGTTTCTTCCGATGAAGCGCGTCAAACTCGACCGCTTCTAAGTAGACAATTTAATCCGTTTACATGCTCGAATAACCCCAAAATCCTAGAGCGAAACATTGTTCGGCTATTAGAAGCGGATCATAAGTTAGAAGAGAGCAATATGGCAGACAACCATCACAACGTCGACAAATTGATGAATTTAAAGAGCGAGCAAGTAAAAATCGAGTAGAGCAAACAAGCAATACGTTCTAGTGAGAACATAGATAGCAAAATAGTGCAAACTGGGACAAATAACCCATGTTTTAATCAATCATGCCCATCTACCCTTTCTAGCAACATTAAATATTTCCCTTTAGCAACGAGCAATATAGCATCCCCCAAACCTGTATCATTGATTCAACAAAAGATAAATATTACGGGAGAACCACGACAATTTTGGTTTTAAACCTCAATGGACGTAAAATAAAGGGCTCATTGAGGACGATACACAGACCATAAACTCCCGCGTTGCAGAAAATATACTTTATGAATGCATCTTAGGTATCGATTTTATGCGTTTAATGAGAGGCCTATTTCAATTTAATCGTATGCCTTACGGCCTGACCAACGCACCCGGTTTCTTCCAAAAAGTCATGGATAATTTAATTGAATCTAGCTGGGAACCGTACGTAGTTTCCTATTTGGATGACGTCATTATAGCAACAGCCACTTTTAGCAAGCACTTACAATGGTTAAGCAAAGTATTAGTGGCCTTAAAAACAGCAAATCTGCAAATCAATAGAGAGAAGTCAGAGTTCTGTTGCTCAGAAGTAAGATATCTTGGATATATTGTAAATGAAAAAGGTCTAAGAACCGATGAAGAGAAAATTCGACCTATTTTAGAATATCCTGCGCCGACCAATCTCAAACAATTACAAAGATTTTTAGGAATGGTTGGTTGGTACGCACGTTTTATTCCTAATTTAGCTAAAATAAAAATTCCATTAACTTGTTTAACAAGAAACACAACTCGATGGCATTGGCATGAAGAGCAAGAATTAGCGTTTCAGCAACTTAAGCAAGCCCTCACTGAAACACCCGCTTTAGCACGTCCCAATTTTGATTATCCTTTCATTCTACAAACGGATGCAAGTAACTTCGCCATTGCAGGTGTATTAATTCAAGATATCGATGGAAAAGAACACCCGATTTACTATATAAGTAGAAGCTTAAATCGTACAGAACGTAACTATACAGTATCCGAAAAAGTGTGCTTAGCAGTTATTTGGGCAGCAGAACGACTCAGGGCATATCATCAAGGGACTCCATTAAATGTAATTACTGACCACCATAGCCTTCTATGGCTAAAAAATCTAAAAGATGCAACGGGTAGATTAGCTAGGTGGCATACGCGACTTCAGCAATTTGATATTAAACTAACTCGTCAGCGAGGAAGCCAACTCAAAGTCCCTGATGCTCTTTCACGAGCTCAAGAAAACCTTATTGATTTAGCCACTTTGGCAGCCCTGGATATCGATGACACCTGGTACAAACAAAGAAAAGGAATGGTGCAGCAATACCCCACTAAGTACCCCGATTTCAGAATAGAAAATGAACTACTTTATTTCGATCACCCAAATGATAATGTAGACCCTATTATCCCCAACTTTGATGCCTGGAAATTAGTTCTCTCTTTTGCTGATCGTGAAAAAGCCCTCTTTGAAGCTTATAACACCCCTCAAGCAGTCCATATGGGAATGGAGAAAACCTTCGCTCGTTTAGCTACTTATTATTACTGGCCAGGATATTACCACGATACTTGTCAATATACAAGAGCGTGCCAAGAGTGTCAAGCTCATAAACAATCTCAACAGGCTCCAGCCGGTCTAATGGGAGAAAGATATATTCAAGGCCCATGGATGGTAGTCTCAGCAGATATAAATGGCCCAAAGCCACCTTCGAGAGCCGGTTATAAATATATTATAGTGTTTGAAGATCTCTTTACTCGATATGTAGAATTAAAACCCCTTCGTAAAGCAGACGGTGAAAACGTGATTCAAGCATTAGAAGAACTTGTCATTAATAGATAGGGCTGTCCACAATGTCTAATAACTGATAACGGGCTAGAATTTAAAAATCAGGTTGTAGATGAGCGTTTAGAAAAGTATGGCATTAAACATTCGACTACTCCTCCTTATCACGCACTATCAAACCCGGTAGAGCGAATCAATCGTAACCTAAAACCTATGATTAATAGTTTTATGGAGCAAGACCATCGTGATTGGGACAAACACCTAGGAGAATTTAGCTTTGCATTAAATACTATGGTATATTCATCAACAAAATTTACTCCAGCCTTCCTTAATATGGGTTGCAATCCTTTTCCTACAATCCTATTCCGTAAATCCATTGAAAATTCTACACTGATTCAGCAAGGTAATATAGAAGAATTGGCAGACAGAGCAAAAAGATTACTGGCTATACACGATCTCGTTAAGAAATATGCAGACAATGCAACGACTCGTCATGCTAAATATTATAATAAGAATCGATGGCATGTAACGTTTGAACCAGGAGATCTTGTAAGTCATAGGAATCATGCATTATCTTCGGCTGTAGGCAAATTTGCTGCAAACTTAGCGCCAAAATTCATTGGCCCGGTTAAAGTTATCAAAATATTCTCAACGGCAGTATATTTAGTTAAAGACTACGATACCAAGCGACAGACTAAAGTTTTTGTCAATGATCTAAAAAGATATATACCGCCTAGACGACAACAGCACCATAACAAATCACCTTCTATTCTAGGAAATGCAATGAGCAAGGCCGAACAACCTGCACCAAATGAGACGGGCGGTACGCGTAGGATCCGGCAGAGGGTCGTACAACGACTTAACGTTTCACTCACCCTAAGAGAAAATGCACGCAAGCGTGGGAGACGACTAAAATCCGCGTTGCCAACGCACTAGGGCCTGCATGAGAGGGATTCGCTACTTGTGTGATGCAGAGGCTGCAGAAAATACACCTCAAACCCACGAGTACGATGAGAATGCGCCGTCAACCTCTGCCACCCTTCTAGCTCCATCCTAATCCTCTCTAGCTTCCATTACCAATTCCACGTCCTATAACACACCCCTACCACACTCACCCCCTCTACCTCAAATAACAGCTCTAAATCCTACCCTCTCTCCTTCTCAAGCTGTCCTGTGCTTTCAATCAATTCTACCGTCCATTGAAGCCATCAACACCTTCCAGCTTCCCTCACAAATAACCTATCCTGTCCCACTCAGTCATTTCAGTCACCAACTCACTCCTCCAACTTAAACACCACCTTCTCTTCTAGCTACACTCTCACCCTGCCCGACACCAAATACATCTCAAGACCCTCTTCCTATTATCCCTTCCTTAATGTCTTTACAAATATCCCCTCCAGCTGTTATTCCAATCTCTGCCCTTCCAGCCCGTGAGGTATCACCTACTCGACCTGTCGCGGAAAGCGAAAAGCCAGATCGAGCACTTGGAGCTGCAAAACCAAATCGTTGGAACTGCCAGGGAGACAATCATAATTGGACCGTGTGTAGAGCCCCCAAACGCACCTTCTGCCATATGTGTGGCAAACTAGGCGTTACCAAGCGAACGTGTATTAGATTAGATGGATTAGATATTGTTTTATTTTGTATTATCATTACAAAAAGAGCGTGTAAAATTACAAATAAAGTTAAAAATACATAAAATACTTGAAATAGCCTTGCATATATAAAATTAAAATAGTACAGTCATAAAACATATTAGAGATAGTAATACTGTAATAGTAAGTCAATAAATGAAATAAAAGTGATATCACAGATAACACGAATAAATACACGCAAAGAGTATAAATAATATAATTAAAAATTAGTCTCAAATATCTATCAGTTAAAAGAATTACATAAAATCGAGCGTGTGAAGAGCGCAGTCGAAATATCAGCAGTAAACAGTAAATTAAAATCACAGAACTAGGTTGAATGAACAGTAATATACAAGCTGATAAAAATAAAATCATTCACTCTATGCACACACATCCTACAATCACGCCAATAAATACAATCATGCCTTGAATTTATAAAAGGTACATCACATAATTAATTAACACATATGATATAGTCCGAAAATAATACTGTTTAATCGAGGTCGAGTAAATACCTCCTCAGAGCGGCTTTAAACCTGCTGATTGATGAAAGATTTTTAATATCAGCAGATAGGGAGTTCCAAAAATGCGCACCTTGAACTTTAAAGGAATTTCTTCCAGTCTCAGTGCACATGAAGGGCACCGCAAGATCTTTAATCTCACCCCTAGTGTTTGCTCTGGGTATATATCTAGTGAAGAGACCCACTAGATATTCGGGAGTATTCATACGTACGATTTTGTACATAAGTACAGCAATAAAATACTGTTTTCTCGAATCAGTACGTAGCCAACCCAAAGCATGTCTATGGGGAGAGATGTGATCACCCATCCGCACGCCTAATACATGTCTCACACATGAATTTTGCATTGTCTGTAGCCGTATTCATAACTCCTACGAAGCATCAAGCAAAACCACTGAGCAGTAATCAAGATGTGGGAACAGCAGGGCGGTTGCGAGCTGCTTACGCAGAGCCTCAGTGGTGTACCGACGGAAAAACTGCAGGCTATAAATCACTATATTGAATTTTTTAGTCAGCATATTAATATGCGGTTCCCACGACAGTTTAGAGTCGAGTACAACATCAAGGCTCGTAACGGTGTCAGAGAAAGGAATACCGATTCCGCTCCCCAGGTCAATCGTCCTTGGCTCACCCAATTACAAAATTTTTAATAAAACGATTACTTTCAAAGACGATCGCCTCTGTTTTGCTAGCATTCAAAGTGAGAGAAACACCACAGGGAGAAGGTTTTGCATAATAAACGATGGTGCGCTTTTAAAACGGGCCACAAGGTGGCCCGCATTAACGATAAATATCGATGCGTGTCTAAACAAGCATGGAATTTTTCGATGTGGCGCGCCACCTCGCGCACTGTATTTCGACTTATGCACGAGAAAAAGTGATGGATGAATTATGAAATGCGAAGCAGTATGCGCGATTTACGATGCAAAACGCATCACTTTTTCTAGTGCGTCGCGCATCATGTTTGTTGAGGTAAAACTCTCTTGGTGCAGCAGCACACCCCGATACTGCCCTGGCTGCCCTTTGCAAAATATGAATCCCCTTGTCCACATCATCATAAGGGACCTGTGGATAAATTTGAAGATCATCCGCATACAGCAGATGCCCGACGCAACCAGAGTCCAGTTCATCACGCACGTCATTTACGTAAAAGCAAAACAACAGAGGCCACAGCACCGAACCCTGAGGTACTCTTAGATTGGTTGTTAGCCAATTCGATTTCTCCTTTAAATAAGTGGAAAGCATTTGTTTCCTAGCTGATAAATAGAAGTTAATCCATCCGAGTGTGGCCCTGGAGAACCCCATCGATCTAAGCCTCTTTCCAGGCATTACCACCCGCAAGAGCATCAAACAGTCTATTGTAAATATAAGCAGTCTTAGCATGGTCCGTGCGTTCGTCTACCACCCTACGCAACCGCAGAAATCCAAGGAGATGCTGCTTGTCATCTGTCCGTTTGTATCTACGATATGTAGCATCTCTCTTACAACAGTCCTTAATGGTATTTTGTGACATGGTTTAAGCTGCTTATGATGTCAAGAGAAGTGAGAGAATCAAGGACAAAGCAGAACTTATGATATAATAAAGAAGAAATAAAAGATAGTAGCAAGAGCAGCGTCAGAGAAATAAAAATAATATTAAAAGCAAAACAAAAATAAAGATAAAAACTGGCCTGTGAAACTCTCCGCCCAGGTATATTACATTTAGAATTAAATATAAAAGAAATAAGTAATATAGTAAAAAAGCAGTATGATAAGCTATTTAAAATTCGTGCGTCAAATATATAAAATCAAAAGGCCAGGTGGAAACGCGCCTTAAGTATGGTAATTACCTGTCACTTATCGATAGAGTAGATAAGACAGTAGACAAGGTAACCCATAGATGGTGCTACTAATGACGTACTTGAAAGATTAGCATTAAAAGATGGTCAATTTGGTGCCAAAAATATTGTAGGTTATGTACCATATGCATAACCTATATGTAACATATGCATAAACCATGAAGATGCAACTGCATCCCCCCACTGCACCACCACTCAACACTCCACCTCACAGTCAAAACCACAAACCAGCAATGCTCCAGCCATCCTTTAACTATCATCAGCAGCAGCACAAACAACAACAAAAAATGACAATGCTGGGTAGAGCGCTGGACAAAGACAGAAAAACGTCCAGGGTCCAAAAGATGCAGATGCACAAGTGCAAGCAAGTCAAGCCAAGCCTTGAGGACCCCCAGCTATACGATTCTCCGTTAAAATATTCACTAGGCAGAGTGAAATAAAAAATATTAAAATACAAAAAGACAGAGCCGAAGCCGCGTGTCAGTAAATACTTACGGGCGGAGAGGAGAGTCCATATGAAAAATAAATCATACATGAAAATATATATTTCAAACTGTCATTACTCCTTATTGGTGGTTCTTTCTTACACAATCAGAAATTCGTTTTAAAGTTCATGTAAAATAGAAAAAAATAAGCATTCAAAAGACAATTCCTAAATTGTAAAACAATGAGTAATGTTAATTAACATGTAATACATGTAAGAACCAATAGGAAACTTCAAAATTCAGGTCCGTAAAAATCACGCTAACTCTCCTCTTGATTTGCAACAAGAAGTATTCTTATAAATTTCTCTCTAAAACATCAGGATTTTCAGAAAAAAAAATGAAAAAGTTGGTACTTTTCCAAAAATTTTGAAAAATTTGCAAATTACAAGGATTTATGGCTCTTGATCCTATCCATTTAAATCCTTGAAAATGTTTTTACACATTTTGGGCAACGAACAGAATATATTCTCAGAGTTTCAGCAATTTTTATTTTTCTCCTCTTCCAGTTGGTGTGAAATGTCCCATGTATATAAATATCTATAAATATATATATATATATATATATATATATATATATATATATATATATATATATATATATATATATATATATACATATAAATGTATGATTGCCGAAAATATAACCATTTTTTATCGTTATATTATTTTTACAAATTTTATTATTACTTATTTATCATATAAAAGTTAATTCATAGCATTTTTCATGATTTCTTTTATTTTTCAGCTTTTAAAGTAAAAAGGCAGTAAATTAAATTAGTTAATATAAAAGCAATTCTTTTGTGAATATCTTTGAAAAAAGTTCATTAAAAATGAATTAAAATTCTTAAAAAAATTTTAATTTTCAATAATGGTTTTGAGTGAGAAAGATAAATTGATTGTTAAAGGACAGGGATTGTATAGTGGAATTGCTTTCATGTTAACTGATATTCACATATTAGCATTTAATAATATTTCAAACCGGTGTCCCTCATTCAACATGCAATTAACTTCACTAATTTAAAGACCACAATATATTAATTCAGTACCAATCGATGGAAAATTTATACAGTTATTATTTTCCGGAAATTGAGTAAAGGGTCACCGGATTTGTGTGTATTATTATAATAAGATAATTCATATATATGACAGTTTAAATCTTAAGTATCTACAAGATGAGCATAAGATTTATATAAACAGATCATTTCCAAACAAATCAGAATTGAGCAGAGTATTCGAAACAGTACAATCACAAACAAATAATTATGATTGTAGCGTTTTTGCAATTGTTTTTGCTGTTGCAATACTTTATAATTTAAGTCTATGTTGTTTAAGATATGATGTTTCTCAAATGCGATAACGTTTATCAAAAATTTTGAAAACGCAAAAAATAAGAATGTTTCCAGTTTTACAAAATTATAATAATGCAAATATTAATTATGATAATCCACCGGACATGATAAGGAGGAGTCTTTGTCATGAGCAACGTCTAAATCAAATACCATTAAATTTAGATTTTGCTGAGCTTGAACTATTAGAAAATAACTTATAAATGCATTTTCTGGCAGAACAAAAAAAGATGATGGAAATGTATCGTAAACAAAATAATTCGAATCATCAAAAAATTTTGATGGAAATTGACAATGACATTTTAGATACAAATTTTTTAAAACCAGGTAATGATATAATGGAAATCGGTGATATCCACTTAAATTATAACGATGATAAAATTAGGACTGTTGAGATTAATTTAAATGAAGAAAAAAAAGAATCAAAAGAAATAGATGGAAAAGAAGTTTTATTTGTAATAGGATTTAAGAGCATGACGAAGCTGTCCGCCTTATAATAATATTTCCAATCCTAACTTATGAATAAACAATGCGTTTTTTCGCTACAAAATAAAAATTTGTAAGATTAAACTCTAGTGCGGACAACTCAAGAAATCCACCAAAATAATAGACATATAACGTTATGATAAAAACTTTCAATGTATCGTATTTGAAGGTTAGGTTTATCGAGTTTGATATCTAATTTCCAATCCAAGCTCATAAAGAAATAACAAGTCCAAATGATTTTTTATTTTAACAAGCATTATTGCATTAATATAGCTGCAGTGTGAACAAGTCATTATATTTGTTTAATTTATGAATTTAAAAAGATATTGATAAAATAAAGAAGCAAAATTAAATTGCTGCATCTCCGTTAATAGGAAAATGGTAATAGAATAATCACATAAATATAAACAAATTTTAGAAAAAGATATTATTATGAAAATGCAAGAAAAGAAAAGTAATGATAAATTAGAACTAAGACGTATTCAAGAAACTTTACGTAAGAAAAAAGCTTATACGAAAATGAAAAACAGACAACTAAATAAATATAAATAGAAATTAGAAAATACTAAGATATCAAAATTGAAATTCAAGGAAACAATGAATATTGATTAATTGGTACAAATACGTGCGAATAAAGCTTTACGTAAAAAAGAAGATTATATAAAATTTAAAGAAAAACAACCAAATAAATATAAAAAAAATTAAAAACATTAAGATATAAAAAAGAAAATTAATTGAAAATAGAGATACTAATAAATTGAAAAAATTGCATGAAAAAGAAAAATTACGCAGAAAAAAGACTTATAGAAAAGTTATTAGTGAACAATATAATGAATATGAGAGAATGGTACAAATTAAAAATCAAAAATTGGAAAATGCCGATATTATTAAGAAAATACAAGTAAAAAATGATTGTTACCAATTAAAAGAATCACGCACAAGTTGTAAACAAATAGAAATTGATGACAGTAAACGTGTTAATAATGATACTACAATAAATAAACCAATAGATGGAAAAAAGCGAAAACATAAATATGATTCTTATCAATTAAACACATTAATTATCAAGTGTAAACAATTAAAAATTAAAGACAATAATTTTAATGAAAACTACAATAATACTATATTATATCAAAGTGAAAACAACTTTTTTTACGTTTCTCCGGTTCTCCGCATTTGTTAAATGTGTCTAATCTTTTGGTAATAAGAGCAGCAATTTTTTATTGGGCCCTATATAATTAGTCCTCATCAGTCATAAGCATCTTTTTTGGCCATATTTTTTTGGGTCTTATATTTTTTTGGGCCCAATATTTATTTAGGTTCCATATTTTTTTGGGCTTTATATTTTTTAGACTGTATATTTTCTTGCGCCCTATATTTTTTTAGACCTAATGTTTTTTTGGTTTTCATATTTTTTAGGGGTTTATATTTTTTTGGGCCTTATATTTTCTTGCGCCCTATATTTTTTTGGACCCAATATTTTTTTGGTCACTATATTCTTTTGGGCTTTATATTTTTTGGGCTTTATATTTTTTTTTCTTATATATTCTTGGGCTCTATATTTTGCGGGCCCCATATTTTCTGAATCTTATATTTTTTGGGCCAAATATTTTTTTTATTTATATTTATTTTCTTGGGTTCTATAATTTTTTGGGTCCTATATTTTATTTAGCTCTATATTCTTCTGGGCCTTATATTTTTTTGGGTCCAACATTTTTTTGGGCCCAATATTTTTCTGGTCTCTATATTTCTTTGGGCTTTATATTTTTTCGAGCCTTATATTTTCTTGTGCTCTATTTTTCTTTAGTCCCAATATTTTTTTGGTCTCTATTTATTTTGGGCTTTATATTTTTGGGGCCTTATATTTTTTCGGGCTCTATTTATTTTATGGGCTTTCTATTCATTTGGGCTCTATATTTTTTGGGCCTAATATTTTTTCGATTCTTATGTATTCTTGGGCTCTATATTTTTTTGGGCCCAATATTTTTATGGGACAAATATTTTTTCGATTCTTACATATTCTCTAGGTCTATATTTTTTTGGGCCCAGTATTTTTTTGAAATTTATATTTTTATGGGTTCTATAATTTTTGTGGGTCCTATATTTTATTTAGCTCTATATTTTTCTGGGCCTTATATTGTTTAGGCTCTACATTTTTTGAGTCCTATTTCCTTCGGGCCTCATTTTTTTCGGCCTCTTATTTCTTGTCTTCCATATTTTTTTGGTCCTATATTTTTCTAAGCCTTATATTATTTTGGACCTACTTTTTTTCGAGTCCTGTTTCCTTTGGACCTCTAATTTTTTTGGGCTATTTATTTTTCTGGGCTTTATTTTTTTAAACTTTTTTTTGGGCTTTATATTTTTCTAGGCTCTATATTTTTTTAATCTTATATTTTTTTGGGCGCAATATTTTTTTTATTATTATATTTTTTTGGTCTTTATATTTGTTCGGGCCCAATATTTGTCTGATTCTTTTAATTTTTTGGGCCTGATATTTTTTTTATTTAAATTTCTTCATAATAAACTAAATTTAACTGAATTTTCAATAATTTTCATACGGCTTCCATGTCATACAATTAGTAATGTTTGCCTGAAATCTCCTGATACAATTATGTTGTTACCACTGAAGGGTTGGTTTATATCGCATAAATCTTGAAAAAGACGATCATCTGCTAAAAAAGCAAATTTTGAAGTCATGGATATTTCATCCTAAATAATTATTTATGTTTCCTTTAATTGTTTGCCTTCTGCAGAATTAGGCTCAACATTACAAGTTGTACAATCTGTTATATTTAAAAGGACGTTGTATCTCTCTATCCTTTTCCAATCTAAAAATGTAAGTTTTTGGAAAAACTATTAGTTATTACTAGAAATCAATACATGTCCGCAACTTGTACAGTAAAAAACAATATTTTTTTTTAATGAGAACAAATTAATTTTGATTTTTTGTTTTCAAGAAAAGTTTGACATACTTAAACATCATATTCTCTAGCCTAACTAATGATTTTGTAAGTATGTCGAACTTTTTTTGAAAACAAAGCATCGAAATTAATTTGACCTTATCAGAAACAATATTGCTTTTCGCTGTACAAGTTGCGGATAACTTTTAATTCCTATCAATAATAGTTAGTTTTTCCAAAAACCTACATTTTTCAATTGGAAAAGGATTAAGAAATCCAGCGCACAGTGGTCGAATTTGCCTGGAAAATGGCCAAAATTATTTTTTTTCGTAAATTGTTCATGAAAATGTGGTTTTCGAGTATTTTTTATCATTAAATTAAAAATTAAAAATTAATTTTTTAACTATAATTTTTATTAAAAATAATTAAAAGAATATTCATATGCATCCATTTTATAATTCAAATTGTTACAAATAAAACGTTATTCAGAATCATCTGACGAGCTATTATCTTCATTAGTTAAAATTTTATTTATATTATTGCCGTCTGAAAGCATTTTCAATACTTCAGATGGATTTTTTTTAGACTTTCTTCGATGAATATCTGACAGTGATATTAAGGGATCAGAACTAAGTAATAATCTTCGAAATATATCTTGATTCGTTGCAACTCTTAAAGTTTTTCAACTAAAACTTCTTCTAAATAATTTGCAATATTTATGAGAAGTTTCTGAATCTTCTTTGGAAAAGCATCCTAATGGTACAATGCACTGTTTTAAAACGGAATATCCGTGAATAAGTACTTTATGCACGGTAGGAGGCATGTAGAACCATGGATATAATGATACATATAATCGTGCTGTATCGATGCAGTACTCGTTGAAAGAAAAATAATCAATATTATATCCACAGGATAAACAAATCAAAATATTGTGAAATCGTTCTATTAATCCCTCATCGATTCCTAAAATTTTGACATAATTAATTATTGCAAATTTAAGTTATAAAATATTAGAAATATAGATATCAAACTCATTAAAATAAAATAAACATAAATTTTTACCGGTTATCTAGGCTGCTACAGTTTTATTTTCAAAAAATTTTCGAGCTGTATTCCCATCATTAGTCGTTCCAAACCCAGCTTTTGGAAAATCAACTCTCAAAGATGATTTTTTTATAAATTCGCTCTGAATTTTCTTTTTGCGGTTCTCCATTAATAATTTTGTTCCATCTTTTCCACTGGCCTAATAATTATAATAATAGTAATAATAATAATGGTAATAATAATAATAATGGTAATAATAATAATAATAATAATAATTGTTATAATGTACTAAGAAATTCCTACCCTCCATTTTTTTAAATCTAATCTGTATGCCATATGTAGAAAACAATCGAAAAAGTGAATTTTAGTATGTAAAATATGAAGACTAAATTCAAATGCAAATGGATTCTCATTTTATTTAAACATTTTTTCCAGATCATTCATTTCTGAAATCTTTGCTTGACAAATATGGCATACTAGACGTATTTGTTAAAGCATTAGCAACCTAAATATGTCATAAAAATGGATAAATATTTTTCTATAAATTCCTACGAAATAATGGAAAAACTAAGTATTTATTTTTTATTACCTTACTGTCAATCATCGTCAGGTGTAAAGAAAAGTCTATTTTAAAACCAAACTTTTCAAATTGCTCTAATTTAGAGATTTGATCACTTAAATTTTGTAATTCTTGTTGACAAAGTTCACTACTTTCTCGAGCCCATTGCATTCTTACAGGTCTACAAAACCGAGTTTAAGTAGTTCTTGGATTTTCCCACATCAATTTATTTGATGAAGAGTCTACAAGTTGTACTGGCACAATGGATGTTAAGAATAGACTTTGGTCATCCAGATCATTTTTAGACCATGATTGCTTATAATTAGAATGGCCAGAACTACCATCAAACCCAAATTTACAAACTAATATTAATTTTTTTTTATTATTCGTTTTAAGATAATATAATGGTAAAATATCCAAAAGTCGACTGCAGGTATGATTAAGGAGAGACTGTAATGAGGTTTCGCAAATGTCTTTATTCACTATTATATGAGGAGGATAGGCCGCTATTTTTGCTTTTAGGATTCTCTCATAGCTAGGATAAATGTTAAATGTTTCTTTGAGAAATTATTACTTATTAAGAGCAGGTCGTATATCTCTATCCTTTTCCAACCAAAAAATTCATTTTTCTGCAAAACCTAACAATTGTAGAAAAAAATAAGAAGAAAGCCCCATCTCGTATAATAAAAAGCAATATTTTTTTTGATGAGGGAAAATTATTTTTATCGCTGTCTTTTTAAGAAAACTTTAAAAAACTGAATCATCCATTCTAACCTCTATTTTTTAAGTTTTTCAAGGTTTTCTTTAAAACGAATCGATAAAAATAATTTTTCCTCGTCAAAGAAAATATTGCTTCTTATGATACAAGATGGGGCTATCTCATTATTTTTTGCTGCAATTATTAATTTTTATAAAAAAATCAATTCTTCGATTAGAAAAGAACAGATATACTCGACCTCCTCTTTAAAGAGATAAAGCCTCGCCAACAGTATATTTACGTTGTATCTCAACCTTAGAAGAATTCGCTAAAATTTTTTCTGCTCGATCTGATGAATTATTAATTATTTCTCCAACTAGTTCAGCTCCAGGTATAATTCCTTGATTTTTCAAAACTTTGGAGGGTGTTGCATAAATTAAATCTGTGTCTGTAGTGAATCTTAGAGCTTGAATTTTTCGTCTTTTACTTCTTATCGAACTCTCTGCGAACGGTATTTGTCTTCTTCCTCAACATGATTCTTGTAATTTGAAATATGAAAAATAAAATTATTATCATAAGTTGATATAAAATCAACACTTTACCAATAATCTGGAATATTTACTACTATCTTTTTATTTTATTGAAAAATTTCAGAAAAAAACTACATTAGTTTGTGGTGAACGTCATTATTACACTGAGAGAAAATTCATGCCAATAGAGCATGTAGTCTACGTATCCAAAGTTAGTAAGTAATATCCTATGCTTTAATAACAGCGCCATCTACTCTTACGAGGTTTGTGCTATCCAAAAACTGTTTGTTTACATGCTTTAGTAGCTCCCCACTCTAATATCCTTCGATAGCTAGCGCTGTATCCTCTCATGGGACGTGAAGGAAGTAAACGTGGCTTGTCCACTATTCTTTCTTTACTGCTAACTATGGCATTCTTCTATTGCTCAAGTCGCCTCCTCTTTTGGGTGGCGACGCGAGCAAACACGGCTGGTCTATATCCAAAATCATGTTGCAAATTTCGTTAACGTATTTTCGTAGCGTGAATCTTTTATTTCTTTTCTTTTCTTTTTTTATGAAGAGAGATACGTTATAAATATAACCTGTTAAACTTTTTAACTTTAAATAATTTATTTTTAACTTAAAATTTAATTATTCTAAACCGCTGGGGGGCAGATAAGCATGTACGATTTTACGCCAGTGATATTTCGAAGTAGCGTTGGTCTAGTGCGTAACGTTCGCGCTTTTCCTTTTGAGTACGCGAGTTCAACTCTTGATTAGAACCACTTTTTTTAAACTTTTTTTATTATTTCAATAGTTCTTATTGCTTTTTTTATTTATATTTTTTGATTTTCTATTTTTTATTAATTTTAAAATCTATTTTTTCACAAGTTACTTAAAATATGCTCGTTTTTTTATGAATATTTTAAAATAAATTATTCTTTATAGGTAGTAATTACAAATATTAATAAATAAATAATAGTGATATTTACAATACTATAGTTCAATTTTGTCTTTATAAACATATTTCAATATACAATATATATTATAACATAAATAATAATAACTCAGTTTTATTTATTTATTGTAATTTATTGTAAATTTTATGAACTAAATTATAAATAAATTAAACTATACTATTATAAAATAAACATCACTATTATAAAATAAACATCACTATTATTTATTTATCAATATTTGTAATTACTACCTATAAAGAATAATTTATTTTTAAAAAATTTTCATTGAAAAAAACAAGCGTACTTGTGAAAAATTAAATTTTAAAATTATTAAAAAAATACAAAATCTAAAAAAAAATAAATATAAAAAGGAATAAAAAATATTAAAACAATAAAAAAAAATTTAAAAAAAAGTGACCCTAGCCGAGAGTTGAACTCGCGTACTCAAAAGGAAAAGCGTGAACGTTACGCACTAGACCAACGCTACTCCGAAATATCTCTGGCATAAAATCGTACATGCTCATCTGCCCCCCAGCGGTTTAAAATAATTAAATTTTAAGTTAAAAATTAATTATTTAAAGTTAAAAAGTTTAACAGGTTATATTTATAACGTATCTCCCTTCATAAAAAAAGAAAAGAAATAAAAGATTCACGCTACGAAAATACGTTAAAGAAATTTGCAACATAATTTTGGGTATAGACCAGCCGTGTTTGCTCGCGTCGCCACCCAAAAGAGGAGGCGACTCAAGCAAACAAAGGATATGAGAGTGGGGAGTCATCAAAGTATACCACGCGAGTCATCAGTGAATGCCGTTCATGCTTTAGTTACTCTCCATACCATCTTTTTTAGTATAAGGTAATCCAATACTAATAGAGCTTCTCACGGCCTGTCATATTTGTATCAATGTTTTATATGCTCGCATAGATGGCAGTTCGCATGCTCTATTAGCATGAATTTTCTCTCAGTGTATTATTGAATCAATTTTGAAGTAAAATCAATCATTAGTTATTGAAAATGCAAATAACTAGATGTTCAAATTAAAGCCGCAATATTCTTGCTCCACAGATATTATTTCATCTTCAAGAGGATCGAGAGCGTATAAATAAATAAATAAATATTTATATATATATATATATATATATATATGCATATAGAAAAGATATCTTGATTCTCTTGAACATAAAATAAAATCTGTAACGCAAGAACCTTGCGGTTTTAATTTGAACATCTAGTTACTTGTATCTAAGAAATGAATTTACTGTCTAAATGATCGTAATCACATCAAACCGGAGTCATCCTCTTGCTTCGAGAAATCTTTTCTGTTAAAAATAAAGATTTTCGTATATATATATATATATATATTGTCACGTTTGGCTTTCTAGCATACTTTGTGAAGTGCATTTAGGTGATTTTTATTTAAATTTTTGTATTATAAATTTATTATACATGAACTATATTATGTGTTATATTGAAGTAATATTGCACCCATATTATACACGATTTTTTGAAACAATGTCATATAAAAATTTATATTTAATGTTTACAATACTTACTGAAACTGGAAATAGTATTTTTTAAGTCAAAACTCTTTTCAGTTTGCAGCCATTCTTTGCAATTCGCAATAAATCGATCATTTTTACGATTGTTTTTGTTCCACTTTTGATAATAACGGTTATAAAATTTTCCATCTAATATATTATTAATAGCCTTAATTAAAGATTCGTCTTCAGAAATAATAAATCTTTTTAATAAAAATTTAACAATTTCTCAATCAATCTTTTTTTCGTTCGTGGACGTTTTACTATTATTGTATAAAAAATTGTGCAATTCCAACTGTGTTATACAATACATTGCTATAATTTATTACAGAAAATTATCTTTTATTTACTCTACTACTTGATTTAATATGTATTGTCAAGATCGATCAAATATTGAGCTACCATAAAACGGAGAAAAGCGTGCAGTGAGGGGTGAAGTAGGAAATTTCTCATATACGATTTTATAATTTTCTATGTACTTTTGCGTGTATAATCATAATTTTTTGAACTTCTGTCAATAATTTACAAAAAATTATTGTCATACATAAATATCAGTACAGAAAATTATAAAATCATGTATGAAAAAATACCCGCCTTATAATTATAATATATCAACGTACGTAAACGAATTTCACATTTGACATTTAAAATCATTATAATTATAAGAGGCGCAAATATGCGCAAGATTTTCCAATTGTATATTATAGCTAATTTGTTAAATTTAACAGAAAAATTTTTAGTCTAGTAAAAGAAAGTAAAATATTTTTTTTTTAAATTTTTTGATAAAAAATAGCTAAGAAAAAGATTTGAATGGAAAAAATGAATAGAACGGTAAAATATCAATTCCTCTTAGACTTCCATAGATAAAGTTGGAGTTTATAGTGCAAATAATATTTAAAAAAATCAATAAAACTCGATTTTTAATTAAAAAAAATATTTTTCAAGCATTAATCGTGTTAGAAAATGGAAAGAATAAAAAAGAAATTTCAAATTATAAATTTTCATCATATTGAAAGCTTGATATAATAACATTATCTTGACCACATTTAAGAAATTAAAGCAGTTTCTAATACCGATTTGTCTAAAGAAAAAATAAACTGTAGTTCATTAAGGTCATCATAAAATTTGAAAAAATAAATTTTGGCCGCTTTTTTAGCAAATTCGACCACTGTGCAGCGTCCTCTTAAGAGCATGACGAAGCTGTCCGCCTTCTAATAATATTTCCAATCTTAACTTATGAATAAACGATGCGTTTAATCGAGTTTCTTTGCTACAAAGAAAAAATTTGTAAGATTAAACTCTAGTGCGGACAACTCAAGAAATCCACCAAAATATTATACATACAAAGCTATAATAAAAACTTTCAATATGTCGTATTTTAAGGTTAGGTTTGTCGAGTTTGATATCTAATTTCCAATCCAAGCTCATAAAAAAATAACAAGTCCAAATGATTTTTTATTTTAACAAAAATTATTGTATAAATATAGCTTTAGTGCGGACAAGTCATTATATTTGTTTAATTTAAGAATTTAAAAAGATATTGATAAAATGAAAAAAAGCAAAACTCGATTGCTGCAGCTCCGACATGCCGTTAACGGTAGTTTAAATGTTGTATGCACGGTTTTTTCATCTACTAATGAATTCGCTGCTATAGCTGTCTAAGCTACACATAAATAATGTAGAGTATGATATTTAAAATGAACTATTAAAACGTTAAGAAAATAACTTTTTCCACTTCCACCTGGTCCATCTAGGAAAATATATTTTTCTTTACTTTGATTGTTTGGACTTTTTATAGCAGAGTTGAATATTTGCCTTTGTTTATCATTTAAAGAATTTATTTTTATTTTTAATTCATTAAGAATATTATTATTATGATTTAAAATTATTTGATTATTATCTTCTTCTATAAATGTGCTTATGTTAGGTAAATTAAAATCGTTTAAAGAAAATCCATTGGCTTGTAAATTATTTTTAATAACATTCAATGCAAGATTTTCACCTATATTGTTTTCGTATTCAGGATAGTATGAATTATCTTTATATTTTTCATATAAATCTCGTGCATATATAGGATTATGAAAAACGCAAATAAAAGCAAATAATTCATAGAGAATATAAAGGAATTCTGTTGAAGATGCTTCTTCCAAACATCTATCCCATTTTTCATCTTCATTAAATAATTGTTTTGCCTTAGCTGCCTGATAAAACGAATTGTACATCATCAACAGTACGCAAAGCTTCAAAAGATGTGGCTCCTTTAACTTACTAAGTACATTCTACTAAGTATTGGCTTTCTTTTTTTTTTCTTTTATTCCACTTTTTCAGTTTTTCATCAAATATATAAAAATTTGGTATTTCTAAATACAACTAATTTCATGCTTCAAAATCTTTTCTATTCAATCCAAAATATGCTGTTTAATGTTGTTCCCACATTTTTTGCATGATTATTTCTTCTTTTCCTTCTTTAAAAAATACCTTTTGTTGATTTTCTTCATGAAAGCCTAGACGTTTTATAGTACGTGAAATAACAGGTAAAGGATATTCTCATAATATGTGCATTGCTTGAAGTGGACATAAATATCCTGTATTAATATATTGTTGGGTTTCGTCATATTTATATTCAACATTTTCACGATTGTGATTTTGAAAAGTGTCTTTATTTTCTGATTGAAAATCCACATTTATTTGATGTATTTTAATGTATGCACAATCATGACTTTTATAATAGTATTTGAATAAATATTTAATGCATTGTACAGTGGAACAAACTTCTACGTTCATGTGTGCATTAAATTTCAATAAAAAGGAAGGATTATAAGGAACAACAAATCCATCATCTGCAATTCTTTCTGTAAATTTATTTTTAAGAGTTATTTTGATGCCATTATTTTTACGTTTGTATTGTGAATATCCATTAGATTTGAATGTTGTTGTATTATTAAATTTTTTTGGAAAATTTTCAGTACATTGTTTCGTATTTTTATCCATACACGGACAATTTATATTTTGCATACTACATGGACAACGTATCATAAGTTGTTTAACAATACTATATAATTTTGGATAAATATCTCTATTTGGGATTTCTGCACTTATTATTTTATCAACTTCTTCGGAAATATTAAATTTATCATTTTTATCTAAGAGTAACAACATATGCATATGCGGTAATCCTCGTTTTTGAAATTCAATTACATAACTATATGCAATACATTTTCTTAATATCCCCTTTTTTATTTTTCAATTTTTCAATACTTCTACTTTTTGATGAAATACTTTTGTTATAATATCTGGTCTATCTATTGCATTTTCATAAATTTCCAAGTTTTCAGTTATTTCTTTCCAATGTGGGTTTCAGGTCATAGTTACAAAAAGGTCAGGTTTACCATGATAATTTACAAGTGTCATTGAGTAAATGTGATTTTGTTTAAAAAATCGTGGACTTCCTGTAAAGTTTGACGGTAATATAACCATTTCTCCAATTTTTGAAGAATCTTATTCTTTTTTGTTATGTAAATAGTCCATAACACCTTTGTAACAATCACTTCTTAATAATTAAAAACCAAAATCAATCACAGGGAAAGAAGGCCTCAATAAATAATAATAATTCACATTAAAAATTCATATTTGCCGGCAAAAATGAATTTTTAATGTGAATTATTATTATTTATTGAGGCCTTTTTTCCCTGTGATTGATTTTGGTTTTTAAGTTAAAACGACTGTGGAAAGTTTTATATAATGATCACTTCTTAATACGTTTTGGTTTTTTTGTATGAAATATAATCTAAAAGTTCAACTTTTTCAAACGCATCGACAATGAACTGTTGAGATAATTTTCCCAAATTGAAGAATGAATTAAATTCATTTCTAACACTAAATCTATAATTATAAAATTTTAAATTTTAAATATTAGATTTTCCAAATTTACTTTTCATATTTGGCATCCATCCAAAACCACCATTAGGATGAATAAGCGGATATGTCATAGAATCTGTATGTTTGCTAATTGTCGGTATACTGATTGGTTTATCATACTTAAAGTGAATGACAATATCACGTTCAATAGGAGGAAGATCGTCTTCTCCACAACATATACTATTGGAACTTCATTACAGGCAGGTAGAATATATCTATTTTCATCCAAATTATTATTGCGAACAGTAGACATAGTAACAGTTCTTGGAGGACAATAGATTTTTGCACATCATTGTATTTCTTCTTTTACTTTATGCATCATTTTATAGGCTTTAGCATAAGGGTTAATGTCTTTTATCAAGATATCAAAATCTTTTAATAATGTTAAGTTTATATTAAACTTATTCCGTTCAATCGTTGATATTTTATTATCAAAAATATATAATTGTCCATATTTACGTGCTTCCTCTTTATAAGGATGTAACGCATATACATTATGGTAAATTCGTCTACATATTCTAATAACTTGTGGTATTTTACTCGGCAATGTATCAAAATTGGCACCAAAATTTGCGAATGCTAAAGCATCATTGTACAACCTATTATTTCGTCAAAAATCAACAATTTCTTCCGTTAATTCAGTTGCTAAAAACTTTAATTGTTCTGGGTAAAAAGGATTTCCTAACAATTCCACTTCACCTCTATGACAAGAGGTGAAGTGGAATTGTTACCATAATTAAAAAGTAGATAAAAGCGCGTGCTCTTTGTGCGCCACGTTATTGTTTCTCCATTCTTTAGCTTGATAAGTGATGCTTTACGTAGAAATAGGATGAGACCTCATTAGAGTGTTTTGCATCAAGATGAGCATGGTCTCAATCAGTAGCGAGAGGGGATATTAAAAGTACCGTACGCGTCTTCACGAGCGCGCACGTATACGCCTATGTTAGCAACACATACGTGCGGGCTCAGTGATTAACGTACGATCTCGTATATTAAACATATAAGTTCGATTGTAAATGTATCCCTCTCTTTTGTAGCGTAAACAAGGAGTGGGACTGCGAGAGATGGGAGATGATGCCAGCGGTGTGGCAGCGCCGAGAAACTGATGTATCATGTAAAATTGATGATGAGAGCAAAGGCACTCTTGTGTCGACGCTCTTTTAATAAAGTCTTTTAAAACTAACTACGAGTCAAATCGAAATCTTGTTTCTTATACAAGTTCAAAGGACAGCGAAAGAGCACAAATTACGTGCTCCGTACCTGTGTGAACTTGGATAAGATTATCATTGAATATACGCGTGTAAAGTCCGTGGTATACCCAATAATTCTTAGTGATTTAAAACATTAATTAAGTTTGTGAAGTGTTGTGTCGTACCTTCACTATTTAAAATATAAAGTGTTATAGCCGAAAAGAAAAAATTCATAAACTTTGAATTTATGTGCTGATTGCAAAGTCTTTGGCTTGGTTCATGCACGTATCTTCAAGTGTACATACAAATACGCGTTGTAAATTCACGCGCTACTTGTCGATACGAGAGGCACAAATGATGATTTCCTTGGATATCTGCATCCTAATTTCCCTATAAATGGCATAAAGTTTAAGAGTTAGATTAAACATAAGGACCCGAATCAGGCAAGCAAGACGTCTTGTCAGTGTACGGTCTAGTGAAATCTAACTCTCTCATAATAAAAATATAAAAGCAAAAAGTTTAACGAGTTTGTACGTTTAGCGGTTAAGCACACGTTAAGCTCAGGATATTAAAATATTCGGCATCCATCTTGTCATACTCGGACGCACGATTAACGTGAACACTTGAAATCGTTTCTGAGAGTAAGTCAAGGTGTGATATCGAAGTGTATGGTGTTTTTGATCACCACACACTAACTAAAGTGCGTTATATATATATGTATGACATCACAAGGAATAATTAACAACCGTTTAATTTCACTTTGATTAATAGATAACATTCAGTTTCTGTCAATTGTTTCATCAAATCATAGTTAAAATAAACGAAAAAATAAGAAGTATTTCATTTTTTTAATACTACTATTTCCTCTATTTTCACTGGCCGAACTTTGCGAAACTTTTTAGGAAAAATAATGTACGCTACACGTGCAAAAAGCAAACGATAGCTGCACGCGTGTTGCCGCTCTCGCTTCGCTCGAGCAACAACCTTTGCGAGCGACTATCACCTACTTTCTGCACTGGTAACGTAAACTACTATGCCATTACTTTTTTTTTCTTGCATTTTCATAATAATGTCTTTTTCTGAAATTTTTTTATATTTATGTGATTGTTCTGTTACCATTTTTCTATTAACGGAAATTTGGAGCTGCAGCAATTGAGTTTCGCTTTTTTTATTTCATCAATATCTTTTTAAATTCTTAACGTAGACAAACATAATGTCCACACTAAAGCTATACTAATACAATAATGCTTGCTAAAATCAAAAAGCATTTAGACTTGTTATGTTTTTATAAGCTTGGATTGGAAATTAGATATCAAACTCGATAAACCTAACCTTTAAATACGATGCATTGAAAGTTTTTATCATAACGTTATATCATAACGTTATATGTCTAATATTTTGGTGGATTTCTTGAGTTGTCCGCACTAGAGTTTAATCTTACAAATTTTTACTTTGTAGCAAAAAACTCGATTAAACGCATTGTTTATTCATAAGTTAGGATTGGAAATATTATTATAAGGCGGGCAGTTTCATCATGCTCTTAAGTCCTGTTACAAATAAAACATTTTTTCTATCTATTTCTTTTGATTTTTTTTTCTTCATTTAATTTAATCTCAACAGTCCTAATTTTATCATCGTTATAATTTAAGTGGATATCATCGATTTCCATTATATAATTATCTGGTTCAAAAAAATTTGTATCTAAAATGTCATCGTCAATTGCCATCAAAATTTTTTTATGATTCGAATTCTTTTGTTTAAGATACATTTCCATCATCTTTTTTTGCTCTGCCAATAAATGCATTTATGAGTTTTTTTCTAATAGTTCAAGCTTGGCGAAATCTAAATTTAATGGTATTTGATTTAGACGTTGCTCATGACAAAGACTCCTCCTTATCATGTCCGGTGGATTTTCGTAATTAATATTTGCATTATAATAATTTTGTAAAACTGGAAACATTCTTATTTGTTGCGTTTTAAAAATTCTTGATAGACGTAATCGCATTTGAGAAACATCATATCTTAAACAACATGGACCTAAATTATAAAGTATTGCAACAGTAAAAACAATTGCAAAAACGCCACAATCATAATCATTTGTTTGTGATTGTATTGTTTCGAATACTCTGCTCAATTCTGATTTGTTTGCAAATAATCAGTTTATATAAATCTCATGCTCATCTTGTAGATATTTAAGATTTAAACTGACATATATATGAATTACCTTATTTTTATAATACACACAAATCCGGTGACCCTTTTCTAAATTTCCGGAAAGTAATAACTGTATAAATTTTCCATCAATCAGTACTGAATTAATATATTGTGGTCTTTGAATTAGTGAAGTTAATTGCATGTTGAATGAGGGGCACCGGTTTGAAATATTATTAAAAATATTATTAAATGCTAATATATAAATATCAGTTAACATGAAAGCAATTCCACTATACAATCCCTGTCGTTTAACAATCAATTTATCTTTCTCAGTCGAAACCATTACTAAAAATTTGAATTCTTTAAAGAATTTTAATTCATTTTTAATGAACTTTTTTTAAAGGTATTCACAAAAGAATTCCTCTTATATTAACTAATTTAATTTACTGCCTTTTTACTTTAAAAGTTGAAAAATAAAAAAAAATCATTAAAAAATAAATAAATAATAATAAAATTCGTAAAAATAATATAACGATAAAAAATATTTATTTTCGGCAATTATACATTTATATATATATCCTGTTTGATATCTTTTTTCTTAATCTTACATTTTATAAATATATCAAAATTTTTCGATTATTAATTATCAATAGTTTTATATAATGTTTAATATTTATGTAAATATTACATTAAATATTAAAAAAAATAATTTTTAATTATTTTATTATATTAATTCAACATAACGTTTGATATATCTAAATGTATATTTAAGATATTTAAGATTTAAATGATTATTTTGTTATAATTCCTGTTTGATATCTTCTTACTTAATTTTACATTTTAGAAATATATCAAAATTTTTTTCATAAAATTTAATCTTAATAAAATATTAAACATTTTATAAAAATATTAAATTTATAATTTAAATAATTAATAAATTTAAAAAAATTCGCAATTTTGACTTGAATAAAATTTATTTATTGGTTCATGTAATATTATTTTATATTCTATAATTTTATTAGTGTAATATTTATAATATTCTGGTACTTGTTTCCAATTATGAAATTCTACTTTTTCATTATCTTCACCAATATATGAATTTATTATATTATTTAAAATAGATATTCCAGTATTATAAAAACTATTATTATCAGCAAGATTTTCTAAGTAATATTCATACTCTTCCTCATAATTTAAATAATCTTTAATGTTATTATTCAAACTATCCATCATTTCTTGATCATTTACATTGTCGCGGTATTCTACCGTGTTTGAATCTCGCGCGCTGTTATAATTAAATTAGCTTGGTGTGCTGTCACGAGCGCCATCATGTACTGGTTTTGTAAGGCGTCAATCGCCGCGCATGAGAGGGAAGAGAAGCCGCGGTGCTTCAGACTTGATTCAACGGCCTACAAACGCGCACCTTTGACTAATCTCTCGGCTTTATCCGGATTTTAAATTGATTGATTCGCTGGTGTAGTGTCATAAGTAGTTTTGTGAAGAAGAAAAAGGAAAAAGGAGATCTCTGATCTAAAGAGACACGGGCATCATCTTCAGGTTGTGTTCAATCTACCTTGGCTGTCCACGACGAGTCGCAGCGACCTGGAGATTGCTTTTCTTGTTGGGCTGGATTCACGAGTCGCAGTGATCAGGCGTGACATATATTGTCTCCGTTGGCCAACGTCGGTTGTCTTTTGCTACACGGGATAAGAGGCCTCTACGCAATATTGTAAGTTGCTTATAGGATTTTGTTAACCAGAAGTTTCTTGCCTCGAAGAAACTTCTGGCGTTGAAAGAACAAGCGTGCGTTCGAGCGTACGGTATATCTTAGCTCGCGTCGCGTCCCTCCCTATTGCCATCTCTTTCTAGAGAATATTTTTTACTGTAATTATAATATTATTATATTACTTAATTATTTTCATTTAATCATTCACGTTTTAAATATTAATTTTGTATTTTTCTTTATTACTTTTAATAAATCCATTTTAAATATGAAATCCTTATTTTATCTGCTGTATATGCATATCATATAATAAGCCTGTACCTGTTGCTTACCCCGACGTCTCCGCGGTCCTTATTTTTTTTATTATAGTAAAATACATATTTTTTATATAAAATATTTAATAGGTTTAACTAGGAAAGTTAAACCGAACAAAAATAAGGAGAACTGTGCTAGCGGCATCGCGTCTCTCGATCAGGTAAGAGAGAAAGAGAGAGAGAGACGCGCAGCGACGAGCTGATAGAAAAATCTTCTGTCGCATGTCAATCTAAAATACTAGCTAGCTTTGCCGGAGTTGTTGTTAGTTTATCATACTCGATATAAATTCTAGCAGCTCCGTATTCTGACAAAATTACTTAGACTTAGCAAAAAGTAAATTGAATTAAAAAGCTAATAATTTCTTTTGTAACGTGTAGTAACATATCTACCTTTAATCGCATTCCATTCCATTTTGTTATTTGTTTAGATTTATACATATATATATATATATATATATATATATATATATATATATATGAATTTTATAAATACGATACCTGTAAACAATAATAATTAAATTATATAAAAAATTTTTAAAAAAATAATAACTATAATATTAATTTTTTAATTATATTTTTTTTTATAATATTATATATGTTAATATCTATTTTTATATATAAATTATATGTTGAATTATTATAAATTATTATTTTAATATTTGTTTCCAAACTATGTTTTTAATTTCATTTTTATTATCTAATTCATTTTTAATATATATATTTTTTTTATTTTTACATCTTGAAAGTGCGACATATAGCTGACCATGTGAAAATAATGGTTTTTTAATATATATACCTATATTTTCAAAACTTTGTCCTTGTGACTTATTAATTGTTATTGCAAATGCTAACACTATAGAAAATTGTTTTCTGTGTAAAATAAAAGGCAAAGAAGACGATTCATTTTTACTTAAAGTTATTTTTGGTATAAAAACTTTATTTTCTTTATTTTCTCCTGTAATAATCTCAGCTTCAATATTAAATTTAAATAATTTAGTTATTTTTAATCTAGTTTCATTACATAATCCATCAGTTATACTAAGATTTCTAATTAACATTATGATTGCGTTAATCTTTAATTTAATGTCATGAGGAGGTAATCCTTTACTAATATTATTCTGTAATAAGTTATCATTTCACCATCAATTAATTTTAATATTTTATTATTTAAAATGTTTACATCTTTATTATGTGAAGTTAAAATAACATATTAGAAAAATTGTCATTGTTGTTTATATCTTTATAAATTGTATCACATAAATTATTAGTTTTATATTCTTCGGGAATAATGAAAGTATTAATTTTTCCTTCTCCTATATTTAATGAAAAGATGAAAATTTTTTATCATAAAATCTTATATTAGTTTTTAAATTAAAAATTTTAAATAATTGCCAAAGATGTGAATATTTTATAGTGTCTTTTATAATTGTATCTTTAAATCCATTTTTTAGTATAGGTGAAATTTGTCTAAAGTCACCACCTAAAATTATTAATTTATCTCCAAATGGTTTATTATTTAAACAAACATCTTGTAAAGTTTTATCCACAATTTCTAATGCTTTTTTGGGAATCATAGAAGCTTCATCTCAAATAATAATATCTGTTAGTCGTAACTTATGTTTATCAGATTCTAATTTCAAAAAAGCATTTTCAATATTACTTAAATCTATAGGTAACCTAAATGTTCTGTGGCTTGTCATACCATTTGGTAACAAAATTGAAGCGATTCCCGTCCAAGCCATTAATATAAATTTTTTTAAAATTGAAATAAAGTAATATATTAATGTTTCATATAAAAAGGTTTTACCTGAACTTCCTGGACCATCTATAAAATATATTTTGTGTTTATTATTTATTATATTATTAAAGATGTTTTTTTGATCTAAATTTAATTTATTAAACATTTTATTAAACATTTTGTTACTATATTCAATAGTTTCGTTACTAAATTCATTTTGTTTTTTAATATCTATTTCATTAGGCTCAGGAATACCAAAATCTTTACATGACATTTCTTCTGACATTAAAATTTTGTTAATATGAAAAAGTGCATTATTTTCATTATTTTCTTTAAAATCTTCTATAAAAAATTTTTTATATTTTTTCAAAATTATATTCCCTTAAGTATTTTCACATAATAAGAAACTTGCAAAAATTTTCTTAATTGTAATGGTAACATTACTTGACATGCTTCATCAAATATATTATAAATTTGTGTTTTATGTTCTATTAAACTCATAGCAATAGCTGTTTCTTTATATGTATTATAAGTAATGTTTTCAAATGTTCGTAAATATTTAAAAGAAGTTGCACCTGTTACTCTATTTAATATTAATTTTAGGAAAAATCTTTCACTATCCTTAGGTGATACTACACTTAATCTTCCAATTGCTATATTTTTTCTTATTTTTGATCTTTTCATCCAAGATTTAATAATAGTATTAAAAAAATTATATTCTGGTATATTTGCATATTTAATTTTTTTTGCAAAATTATCTTTTTCATTCAATTTGAACCATGCCGTTAAAGTAGTTTCCCATTTGTTTAAAGCTGAAGTTATATCGTTTTCATCAAAAACAATTTTTTGTTGATTTTCTGTATGAATATTTAATCTTATTACATTATATCTTCTACCACATAAGGGAAATTCTTCTAATCTCCAAGCAGCTTCTAATGCACTTAAATATCTACCGTCTATATATTGTGTAATTTCATCATAAATATCAATATTTTCTTCTGTTTTTTCATTATCATCTTGTATGTCAGAAATTACTTTTTTTATGTTCTTCTATTTCTTTATTTTGTCGTATTTGACAAAATGCTTTATCTCCTTCTTTATGTATATAATCAAAAATATATTTAATACTTTGTATAGTTGCACGAAGTTCAACATTTATGTGACTATTATATTTAGCTAATAAATAACTATTATAAGGAACAACCATGGAATTATCAACGGGAATGATTTTATGAGAATATTTTAAATTATAAACATAATTATTATTTATATTATATCTTCTTCTGTATTCAGGGTATTTATTTTCTTTAAATATAGTATGTTCGTTAAAAGGTTTTGGAAAATTTTTTTTACATATAATACTATTTTTATTATAACATGGTGATTTTTCTGTATGTGGACCATGTAACATATGTTAAATAACTAACTGTGAAAAATCATATAGTAGATTAGATCATTTTATCAGACATTCAAGAAGTCACGATGATATATATTTGAATATATGTAAATATTGTGGAAAAGGTTTCCATAGAATGGATAGTTTACAAAGACATATTAAGACACACAATTTTGTAAGTAATAAATAAAAATATTTATCATGTATATATGTATTACAATTAAATGTATTTTATCAAATTAAATCATTTATAAATAAACTATACTGAAAAACTTATTTTCAGGAGGATATAAATAAATAGATTTGCAGAGGTACCGCTTATGACGCGTTAGGTCTTTTTATTAGTGGAAGCCTTCGCCAGTAGCCATAAAAATCATTTTGTTTTATAATTTATATGTTTTATTAAATTTTTTATATTATTTTAAATAATTTAAAAAATTCTTTTTTATAATCATTTAAAAATAAATAAAATAAATATTTTTTTAGTAAAATTTTTGTATTAATTCTAGCATTATTTAATTTTAATATTATAAATTATATATTATTATGTTAAGTTTTGAGTTTTTAGATTTAAATACATACATTATTATAATATGGGGGGGCAGTGGAAGGGTCGTTGGAGTGCCACGGGGGTGCCGTGGGGGTGCGGAGGGTACTTAAAATAAAAGCAACAGTAAAAAATATCGTAATATTTTAAGCAATTTTACGTTATTTTGTGGAGGGGCTGTGGAGGGGCTATAGAGAGGAGTGGGGGTGGAGGGGTGTGGGGGGTCTGAGGAATAATTTCTAATATAACTATATAATATAGGTAGATATATATATATATATATATATATATATATATATATATATATATATATGAGACATTTCACACCAACTGGAAGAGCAAATAAATAAAAATCGCTCAAACTCTGAGAATATATTCTGTTTATTACCTAAAATGTGTAAAAAAATTTTCAAGGATTGAAATAAATAAATTTCTAAAGTGGTGAACAATGAGTAATTTCAATTGCCATGTAATATATATAAGAACCAACAGAAAACTTCAAAACTCAGGTCTGTAAAGAATCACGCTAATTCTGCTCTTCATTTACAACAAGAAGTATTCTTATGAATTTCTCTCTAAAACATCAGGATTTTCAGGAAAAAAATGAATAAGTTAGGACTTTTCCAAAAATTTTGAAAATTTTCCAAATTTCAAGAATCTATAGCTCTTGATCCTTCTAATTTAAATCCTTGAAATTTTTTTTACAGATTTTGGGTAAAAAAAGGAATATATTCTTAGAATTAGAGAGATTTTTATTTTTCTGCTTTTCCAGTTGGTGTGAAATGTCCCATATATATATATATATATATATATACAATCATTCAGAAAAGTTTGTTATAACAAGAACTAAAATGAAAATTATTTTGAGTTATTTCTAATAATTGTATTCTTTAATTTATTTACAGTTATTTACGGATATTTGTAGTATCCACATTTAAAAAATGTATAAATGATAATAAACGACTATTATTTATCTCCAGCCTAACGCTTTTTTATTTTTATTTACAGTTTTCAATATTTTCTTATAATCATTTATTTATTCCCATTATTATTCTACTTTTACAAAATAATTTTCATACAAGGTGATAAAATATTTTACTATAAGATAATATATATATATTTGTTGCATACCACAAAAAAATTTCAACATCAAAACTAATTCTCTAATGTAAAGAATAAAGAATTTAATTATTATAATTTTGAAATTTTCATATTGGCATACTTTTTATAAATAACTTTTTAATAGCTTCGAATAATGGTAAATTTTTTAAATAACTTGTGGTATTTCTGACGCCCCAAAGCACCCTGTTTTTTTTCCCTTTTCATTTTTATAATTTGTATTTTCATTTAATTTTATTTTCTTATTTTTTCATTACTATTTGTTATATTTTTTAATATTTAATTATTTAAAAAATTTTTTTATTTTTATTTTAATTTATTATTATTATTTATTTATTCAATTATTTATTTGCTTTAAAAGTAATTATTTCTTTTAAATAATATATTTTTATTTTTAGTTATTCATATTTCAATTTTATTAATAAATTTTAAGTTATAAGCGCATAAAGGCATAGTAAGCGCGTGACCTATATACAAGGTTGTATATAGGTTAACGCACAGCTGGCTTACAGCGCGCGAGGCAACCTCACAGCGCGCTTACTATGTCTTAATATTTAAGCATATAAGAGCGAGCGAGACGGAGGAATAAAACTCCGAAACTTTGTAAAGCCTGTAAGCGCGCGCAACTTTAAAAGCTCCCCACCATTGTAAGAGAGATGGAGAGAAGCTCGGCGCGTATAAAAGCCCGAGTCTCGCTGACTCGCGCGCCTCATTCTTGAATCGACTCAGACCGGTAACAATTGGGATATACAAGCGCTTAGGCTTAACGCCCTTTGTTTACCTGAGTTGACATTTAATCAAGAACCTAATATAAATTTCTTGGCCGTAGAATATTTTTCGCTTAGCAATTGGGACATACAAGCGCTTAAGCTTAACGCCCTTTGCTTTTTAAAGCGAAAAATTAAAATAAACTTAATAAACTGATAATAATTAGGACATATAAGCGCCTAAGCTTAACGCCCTTTGTTATCTAAGGTTTTGATTAAAAAAGAAATTTGATTTGAGCTCTATTTAACTCTGGGGACATACAAGCGCTCTAGGCTTAACCCCCCAGGTTAATATTAAGAGCTTTCAAATAAAATAAATTGAGCTTACATCTTTAAAGAGCTTCTCTTTTTCTCTCACCGAAGAGTTTTATTTTTTTTTATTTTGTAATTACATACCTATATTTTTGCTTAAAATAAAAGAATATTTATTATAATATATACTTTCTTTTATTATTAAAAATAATAATACATTAAATACTAACGAAGGAAATGCCTAGCTTTATTAATAAGCTGGCATTTCATTAACAAAATATTTAACAGCTACCCTCCAATCTGGCCTATTGCCCGAACGGAGCTTGTGTAGTTTGTTAAAAAGGGACCTAGCAGCTACACTCCAATCCGGCCTACTGCCCGAATGGAGCTTTTTGTAGTTTGCTAGTAAAGTATTTAATAGCTACCCTCCAATCTGGCCCACTGCCCGAACGGAGCTTGCGTAGTTTATTAAATACATTAAAGAAAATTATACAAGTCGCGTACATAAAATTAATAATCTATCGCGTTTATATTATACGCTAATTAATCTAGCATCGAATTTGGACCATAATTTATTTTTTTTTAAAAAGTAACTATTACCCACTTGGGTACGTTACAACTGGCGATCCTGCCAGAATTAGTTTCGTAAAATTTAAACGCAAAAAATATATACGTTTTAATATATACGTGATTAAAATGATACAAGACCTCGCGATAGATAGTTTCGTGCAGTCGCAAATTGCCGAGCTATTTGCACGTATCGGACGCGTTGAAGGCCATGATGCCGATCGTTGGGATACGGTGTCTGTATTAACTTATGATTTAACTAAATTAAATAATAAATTATCAGACGAAAACATAATTGCTTCGATTTTAAACGATCCTCGCGAAGATTTATTATATGATATAAATCCGGAAGAATCAAACGCAAATGTCATACACTGTCCGGAAATAACTATTGAAATAGAAAACGTTTTGACTAAAGTCGTGATAGATACCGGAAGTGAGATAACGTGCATTTCTGAAGAATATTATTATTCTAACTTAAATAAATTTAAAGACAAGCCGACTCTACCAATAAGCGGGAAAATCATTAAAGATGCTACCGGAGCAAAATCCACGCGTCTAAAATTTCAAGTTCAATTAAAAGTAAAATTCGGTACTTTAGAAAAAAAACTAATATTTATTGTAGTTCCTAAACTTGTAAAACCATGCATTTTAGGCTACGACTCGCAAAAAGCTCTTAAAATGATAATAAACACGGTAACCGAAGAAATACTCTTTGAAATCAATGGTATCGATGGAATCATCGAGTACGCAGATGTAAAGTTCGATTCAAAAGAATTTACCTCTCTGTGTATACAAGATTCTTATGAAGATTTCTTTGAAAATGAAGAAACTTCAAAGCTCTTAAAAAACTTTAATAATCAAATTAGTAATAAAAATTTTACTAACGATTATTATTTGTACGAGCTTTCCTTAAAGGAAATCGACGAAAAAATAAACTTATGTGTAAATCTAAATGACGCACAAAAAGAAAAATTAAAACAAACAAATATCGAGTTCAAAGAAGTATTCGTAAAACGGCCCGGTTTATTAACAAATTATAAATATAAATTACATTTAAAAGACGAGTCACCGTTCTATTCTAAACCTTATCCGATTCCTTTAAATTATCGTGAAAAAGTAAAAGCCGAAATAAATAAAATGCTAGAGCTCGGAATAATACGCCGCTCTAATAGCCCTTATATTAATCCGATAGTTGTCGTAAAAAAGAAGGATGACTCTATCAGATTATGCTTAGATGCTCGTAAGTTAAACGAGCGGTTAAACGACGATTATGAGGCTCCTCCGGGTATTGAAGAGGTTTTTTAAAGATGCATTAATAGCAAATGCATGACAAGCCTCGACCTTACCAACAGCTATTGGCAGATCGAGCTTGCAGAAAAAAGCAAGAAATTTACAGCTTTCAAATGCGATAATCACGTTTACGAATTTAACGTCGCAGCTTTCGGTATAAAGACGAGCAGTGCTGCTTTAATACGCGGTCTAGATGAAGCTATTTCTAGATTAGATGATTTTTTATTAGTATTCGTTGATGATTTACTAGTAAAATCAACAAATTTTGACGAACACTTACAGCACTTGAGAACGCTATTCCAGCGTTTACTCAAGCACAACTTGCGCTTAAATTTTAAAAAATCTAAATTTATAAGCGATCAAGTTGAGTTCCTCGGGCATATAATATCCGCTGAAGGATTAAGGCCCGATCCGAACAAAATAAGATCCATAAAAAATTTTCGTAAACCGCGAAACATTAAAGAATTGCAAAGCTTTATCGGTTTCGTAAATTTTTATACGAAATTCGTAAAGAATTTTTCTGAAAGTGCTAAGCCTTTAATAGATTTATTAAAAAAGGGCAAAAAATATGAATAGCTTGAAGAACACGACCAAGCATTCATAAATGTAAAGAATCTATTCGATGAGAATATAATCTTAAAATTTGCAAATCCTAAGCGTCCTTATATCTTAACTACAGACGCGAGTGATTATGCTATATCAGGCGTACTTTCGCAAGTGAACGATGACGACGAAGAACAAATAATTTTCTTTATAAGCCGCACGTTAAAGGGTAGTGAATGCTTTTATTTCACTACAGAAAAAGAGCTTTTAGCGATAGTATGGTCGCTAGAAAAACTTGATTCTTACTTGCGAGGAGCTTCAAAAATTATCGTGAGAACTGATCACGAAGCACTTGCATTTTTGCGTAGTAGCAAGTATAATAATGCTCGACTACGCAGGTGGATATTAGCAATTCAAGACTTTAATATTTATCCTGAGTATTTACCATGAAAGAGAAATGTAGTCGCTGACTATTTAAGTCGTATAGTTGACCCTGATTTTAAAAAAAATGACGCTGAAATAATAATAGCTGCGTTAAAAACGATGAAATTAAGTAAAGAATTAATAAATGATCTAAAAAATTTACGTGATTTGCAATTAAAAGATAGTTACATCCTGAAAATAATTGATAAAATTAAAACAAATGAAAGCTCTCAAAAACGTTTCATAATTGAAAATGATCTAATTTGTTAAAATACTCTTCATAGATTAAAAATCATATTACCGGAAATTGTCTTTAAAAAGCTCGTGTTGGAAATTCACGAACTTTACGGTCATGTAGGATCTAAAAAGGTTTACAAAATGATTCATGAGCACTTTTTTGCTTATAAAATGCGTGAAAAAGTGCGCTTATTCTTAAAAAACTGCGATACGTGTCAAAGAACTAAGCACTTAACTATTAAATATGAAGAGCTTTTTCAACCGATACTCGTAGAAAAGCCTAATGTTTTTTCCGTACTTTTGTAGGTGACAAGCATACAAGTTGTATGAAATACGTTGATTTAATTCAACTAATCATCAACGAGACGCATCACGAAACAACGACATGTACGCCATTAGAGCTACATTTAAATAAAAAACCGATAAGGCTTTGGGAAAAATATCTAAAAATCCCAGAAGGAAAACAAATATCTCAAGAAAAGAGAATCTCTTTAGCGCGAGATATCATGCAAGATAGCTTAAAAAAGCGTGCGATTAAGAAAAACTTAAACAAAAAACATTTCGTATTCCACGAAAATGATTTAGTGTTGATAAAAGAACAAAATCTATCGGATGCGATTGATAGAAAGATCGCCAAATTCTTTCACGTATATAGTGGTCCTTTTTTAGTAAAAGAAAAAATAGGAATTGATACTTATTTATTAATAGATAAAAATTCATTAAAAGATCGTGGTAAATTTCATGTATCGAATTTAAAACCCTATTAAGCGTGAAAAAATTTTGTGATATAAATTTAGTTTGTAAATAATTTATTTATAGTTTAAATAAATGAATTTAAAAAATTATGGCGTACAGCACGTAAAATTACATGCGAAGCGAAAGAAAAAAATTTTTTGTTTATTTTTATAATACATTATTTACATTTATATTATTTTATATTTACATTTTTACACGTTAATAAAGCCAAGTATTTATTTGCGCACCTATGTTAATTACTACGTTGAAAAAAAAACTGTAAATACTTAAAAAAAAAAAATTTTTTCAATAGAAATGATATGAAAAAAATCATTACTATAAAAACATAGATTTTTATTTAAGAATGTGAATTTGGAAAAAACTAATTTGTTTTAAAAAAAAAAATTTTTTTTATTTAAGAATATATTGAAATTCTTGGAAAAATATTTCTTTGTAAAGTGCTAATATTGATTTGTTCAAGCTTGGCAACAGCGCGCAAGATTTCTAAAAACAAGAATTATCACAGTTAACGCGTGTGTATGTAAATAGTTTAAAAGAAAAAAAAAACTCGGTAACTATAGAATTTTATAATTTAATTCAATAGAAAAAAATTATTCAATTACTGTTACGAAAAAGAATCAGTTTCTTACGTTGCGTTTAAATGTAATCAATTATTAAATTTTAATGAATATTAGAAAGGAACAGAGCGCCTAGTACGATAGTTTGAAGCGCGCGCCGTGAAGACTTGTGGGCCCTATATACGCTGCGCGCGCATCAGAGTAGGGGAAAGCTTGACTGCCGCGACTTACAAACAGCAGCTTGCGCGCTCTTATCAGTCGCACCAGTCAAGCCATAGCCAACAACAAGCATGGACGCCTCCACGCAAACTGGCCTATATGGTACGTGCCATGCCACAACTCAGGCTACGGCATATTTAATAAAAATATTATTGACTGTACATGGGAGCCTCATCAACATCTCCCATGTCAGTCAATAAAGCGGAGGTGAAATAAATTCATTTCAATTACAAATAAAAAACCTGCCTGGAGCAGGTTTTGCGAAACGCGTCTCGCCGGTGTATTCAAACCGACGATGACGCCCCTGGTATTTCCGACTGCCGCGGAGATAGCGCTCCTTGAAGAGGAGCAGGAGAGGACAGGAAGAGTCCGAGTCCCCACGGCCAGGATACCGAATCCTTTTCGGTCGCCGTCTCCTTCGCCGCCTCCTACGCCGCCACCAACGCCAACACCTTCGCCACCACCAACGACAGTCGCTCCACGGATGAGGACTCCCACCGTTGAGGACTTTAAGATGTTAGCCGCCAAAAAGCGCCGGATGGCTGCCACCATCACCTCAAATAACGGGGAAGAATATGACCCGGGCCCATCGACATCGTGCGCAACCTACGTGCCGACGCCCATTAAAAGGCTTCGCCCTGGGTCGTCCTTAAAGGACATTTTTCAAGATATGGAGGAGTTGGGTGTTTCTTCCTACCAGGACGACATTATCTGCTCAATATCGAGGATTTTGACTCATGGGTGAAGGCCCTCAGCCCATAGTGCCTTCGTTTGTTTAAAAAAAAAAGACAGTGAATTTTTTTATGTGTGCTTTGTGATTTTTTATTTAAAAAGAAAAAAGTGCGTATTCTTCTTTAGTTTCAAAAGACATTTTTTTCGTTTTATGTTAAATTTTAGTTTTTTTTGTGCGTTAAATTTGTTTATTAAAAATATGAAAAAAAAATTTTAATTTATTATTATTATTTATTTATTCAATTATTTATTTGCTTTCAAAGTAATTAATTCTTTTAAATAATATATTTTTATTTTTAGTTATTCATGTAGCGTCAACTACAGCGAAATATGAAATTTTCGTTGTCTTATTTCAAAGTGAAACTTTGAAATGAATTTAATTTTTTTTGAATGTGAAACTAACCTATTTTTTAACTAACACAATTTTCCCTTTTTTAGCAAATCTAAATTTTACTGAATTTATTACAAAGTATGGAAATTGATTTTACATTTACCATATACAAATTAAAGAATTTAATTTTGACTTTACTTTAAATTTAATTAATTAACTGTGACTTTATTTGTTGAGAAACTAAAATTTACTATTTAGAATTTCAATGAATTTACTAACACAACACTATTGGAATTAAAGATTTTACACTAGTTGAACTTTATTTCTTTATGAATTCACTGCACTATAATGAAAGAAAGGTTAAAATGGATTTAACTCAATTTGAGGGAAAAAGCCTTAAAGGCATAAAAAACCCTTTTATTAACTTTTACACTGCACTAAATTATAAGTTGAGATTAAATAAGAATTTACGCACGAATATTACGCTCGCAGGCACACGCGTGTAACCTTGTGATTTTCTGTGTTTAGTGTGAGTGCAACGAACGTAAAGACGTTGTTGGCTTAGTGACTTTAGAAGTCGTTAATGCGTACGCGCACGGCTTCGGTTATGGTGGGTGTGTGTGTTGGTTAGAGAACGAATGCGATTGATTTTGAATAAGCTCTTTAGTACAAGAGCAAGAGTTGTTAATTGCTATGTAAGCTTAAGCAGCGCTCGGTCGACAGAGAGAGATATTGCGTATTAGGCGGCTGACTTTGAACTGAACTGAATTGACGCGTGTCTCTACTTTTATACTTTGACAAAAAGCTGTTCCGAACGTCTTAGAATTTTACAAACTTAAGGTTTGCGTTATCTCTCTGTGCCGGCCGCGCGCCCTTTGGGAAAGCTGTTTTTAAGAAAATGTGTTTAACGAACTTTATGTTCGTAGAAATATGATGCAACGCAACATACTCCCGGCGCAGGCTGCGAACATGATAAAGGAGTAATCAGGTCGCAGTTTGATATGACATAAATGATACATAGATATGAAATTTTACATTGTTCAACGCTCGCAAATCGGTAAAATACAAAGCTTTGTAATATTGCGCTTATATACGCCGCTCGCAGTCTTGATTGAAGCCACTCGTGCTCTGCCATCTTCCCCTGGAAAAACCTCGATGACAACACCCAATGGCCATTTATTACAAACTGTTACATCGTTCATTAAAATGACTACAGAGCCTGGTTCTAAATTTTTTGTTGAAGAGTGCCATTTTTGTCTAGTTTGGAGTTCGTGTAAATACTCCTTTCGCCATTTTTTCTAAAAATCCTGTCTGGCCTTCGTAATGAAATTGTAAGTGGACAGCTTGTTATCTGGAACTGAAACAAAATTTTGTTCTGATAAGAAATTGAAAGGTTTGCCTATAAGAAGGTGAGCAGGTGTTATTGGAAGGGGGTCGGTGGGATCAGCCGAAAGAGCATACAATGGTCTAGAATTTAATATGGCTTCTATCTCAATTAAAAGAGTATTGATTTGTTCATAAGTGAGTTTTTGGTCCTTAAGGACTCGTTTTAAGTGATGTTTAAAACTCTTCACGGCCGCTTCCCAAATACCTCCAAAATGTGGTGACAAAGGTGGGTTAAAATACCATTGGATTCTTTTAGTTGAAGCATAATTGTCAATTTCATTCTGAAATTGAGGAGTATATATATTCATATCATCATATCATAAATTTTTTGTAGTTCTCGGTCAGCGCCTACAAAATTGGTTCCATTGTCTGAATATACTTGTTCTGGGATACCCCTACGTCCTATAAATCTATGAAATGCGGCTAAAAAACCTTTAGTCGAAAGGTCAGTTGCTAATTCTATATGAACTGCCTTTGACACCATACAGATAAATACGCAACCATAGGTTTTAATAAATGACCTATTTTTATCTTTCTTTTCCTTAATTAATATTGGTCCGAAAAAATCTACTCCAGTGTGACAGAACACAGGGGATTCCTGAACCCTATACTTAGGTAAATCCGCCATTTTAGCATGAATCAAATTGGGTCTGTGTCTAATACATTCTATACAGTGTCTAATAATCCTACGTACCTGATTCTTACCATTTAAAATCCAATACCTTTGACGAATTTCTGCAAGACTTGATTGATCGCCTGCATGTAAATTAGCCTCGTGGGCTCGCTTGATGATCATATCAGTGACCTGATGTTTACTAGGTAACAAAATGGGATATTTCTGATCATGAGACATGTTAGCCCCTTTGAGCCTACCTCCTACTCGAATGATTCCTATCTCATCAATAAATGGGTTTAAATTATCAAATGGAGTTCCCTTACGATGAGTATTTGAAATTTTTCCAACTGTCATGAGCCGCTTGTATTCTGTTGAGAAACTTTCCTGTTGGATTACACGAAGTAAAATTTGTTCTGCCCTAATCAATTCTGATACCAACAATGGTGAGGCCTGTAGTTTTTTTGGTTGATCCTTTCGTAAAATCTTATGTCTCCAACGTAACATGTACGCTATAACCCTAACTAAATGTTCGAATTTAGAGAATGAGGAATAAATTTCATTGCCACATGAAGTGGTGAGAGAACAACTTTGTTGTAGATCAGGAAGGTCATTTGATAGCACCTGCGTTGATTGAGGCCAGCTGCTCTCGTTGTGTTTCAACCATGATGGACCTGTATACCATAAAGAATTGTTAAGAAAATCAGCTGGTAATTGTCCTCTCGAAAGAGCGTCGGCAGGGTTGTCACTGGATCTCACAAACCTCCAACTAACTTCTGTATCGATTGTTTGTATATCTGCTACTCTATTGGCTTCAAAAGGTCTCAATGAGTGAGGAGGCTTTGTCAGCCATGCTAATACAATTTGAGAATCTGACCATAAGGTGACCCTATCTATAATAAAATCAAGTTGCTTTCGTACTTCTACATACAATTTTTTAAGAGTGGATGCTGCACAAAGTTCTAACCTAGGGATAGTTATGCCGCTGAGGGGTGCTACTCGAGATTTGCTGCAAAGTAAGCTAACTTGCACCTGTCCACTGGAATCTTCAGATCTAATATAAATGCAAGCTCCGTAACCATGCAAGCAAGCATCACAAAAACCATGAATCTCAATTTTATTTACATTATGAATGAGCAAATGCCTAGCGAATGAAACCTTTTTTAAAAGACCTAATTGTTCGGCTAAAATTTTCCATTTTGTGTAGATGTTGTCGGGTAGAGGTTCGTCCCAAGTGATTTTCGCCTTCCAACATTCTTGGATGAGTACCTTTGCGTACAGCACTACTGGACCCACCAAACCTAAAGGATAAAAAATTTTCGAAATTTCGGACAATAGATTTCTCTTACTTGGATTGACTGGTGAATTGAGAGTTTGTACAGAATATGTCAACGTGTCTGATTGAGAATCCCACATTACACCTAACGTTTTCTGAATTGGTTCCTTTGTTACAACGCAATCTAAATTGAAATATCTTTTCTCAATATCATCTAAAACCCTTTCATGATTTGATGCCCAATTTCTAATTACGAACCCTCCCTTAGCTAATAATTTTATCATTTCATCACGAATAGTTAATATTTCTTCCAATGAATCTGCTCCTGAAATAAAGTCATCTACGTAAAAATCGCGTAAGAGTAATTTACTTGCTAACGGAAAGTTTTCAGCTTCGTCCCTCGCAAGTTGTTGAATGGTGCGTATTGCAAGAAAAGGAGCTGGAGCGGTCCCAATGGTGACAGTGTTGAGCTGAAACATCTTAATGTTGTTATTGAAATACCATAAGACCTTTTGGAATTTCCTATCTTCAGGATGTACCAAGATCTGGCGGTACATTTTTTCAATGTCTGCTGTAACGACAAAAGAATGTAAACGAAACGAAACGAGTTGTTGAAATATGGTATTCTGCAGCGTGGGGCCCACCATCAATGTGTCATTGAGTGAAATTCCTGTAGAAGTTTTTGCGGAAGCATCAAAGACTACTCTAACCTTAGTGGTTTCACTAGATTCTTTGATTACTGCATGATGTGGAAGATAATATCCCCCTTTGATGTCATCACAGATGGTCATATGTCCTAAAGAAATATACTCATTCAATACCTTAGAGTATTCTTCCTTTAAACTAGGGTTCGAAAGAAATTTTTTCTCGAGAGAATGAAATCGCCTAAGAGCTTGCATTCTAGACTCACCTATGTTGAACTTACTGTCCCTAAATGGCAAACGAACCATGTATCTACCTGTTGCATCTCGTTGAGTGTGAGCAACATAGTGTTGTTCGCATGCGACTTCATCTCGAGACCTAATGGCTTCATGATCGAAATCTTCTATTAACCAAAATTTTTCAATGAGTTTGTCTAACTTGACTACGTTACAATGATTTTTAAGAGTGTTGTTAAGATTATCAGAATTCCCAGCTGCAATCCATCCTAACTTAGTTTTTTGTAACAGTAATTTTGTCCCTTTGTGCTGAAGTTGGATTTGGCCTTGTGTCAGGATTGTTAATGCAATATCAGATGCAAATAAGACATCAATGTGTTTTGGTAAGTGAAATTGGGGGTCGGCTAACTGAACGCCCTTTGGAATGGTGAATAATTCGCGAGGAAAAGCTTTATTAGGCACATTGTCTGCAATGTTTGATACAATCAAAAATTTAAGTTCGTAGTGTGATGTGTTGTACATAGAATAAAAAGTTGCTTGAATTTATTTGTTTGAAACTGTACATAAACTATTTACTGCTCCTATGTTAACTGAACAAGTGTTTTTTGGTAAGTTTAATGTGTTTGCAAATGATTCGGTAATTAAATTTACAGTCGAACATGAGTCAATTAAAGTTTGTGCCAGAATAAAACCTTTGCTCGCAGTTACAAATTTGACAGTTGCTGTGGTAATTAAGCTTGAATTTAAAGGGTGAGTGACCGCTACATAGGATTAAGGTGCTAGTCAGATGTTACTTGGTTTTGAATCTTTGTTTACTGTAGAAGAAGTCGAGCTTCTGTTGTGTTGTTGTGTCTCCTTATCTGTGTGTAATAATGTGTGATGTAGGCGATTGCACTTCCTGCATTTACCTTTACTGGGACAAGGGGTATTGTGTTTACCTAGACAATTACGACAAAGTTGTTTAGACTTTACAAGATCCCATCGCTGTTGGACACTTAAATCTTGCAGTTGAGGACACCTATACAAATAGTGAGGTTGTTGACATTTGGGACAAGAAACGACTAGTGTTGGGGACGAAGTGACTAACGATCGAGCTTCAGTCTTAACTATTTTATTACACTCCTTGTTTGAATAATGTTTGGGTTTTCGTTTTAAATCTGCTCTGCTTCTGGAATCAGCTGACGAGTGTTCAAGTCCCTGTAAGTTAAAAATGTTGGTTTGCAAGAATGAACAAAATTCCTTGAGAGTGGGCGGCTGGTCAACAATAGTTTCTCTTGCCATCTGCTCAGCATTCTGTAAGGAAGACAGCGTTCAGCTATTCTAATGACAAAATGTTCAAACGAAACTGGAGTGCCTAAAATTTGTTCAAGCATTGCAGAGTGTTGACGAATCGCATCAAGCAGTTGAGATACTCCTTCGGCTGTTGCTGCTGGAACCCTAGGCAAATCTATTAATGAATTAAGATGATCAACTACTATGAGACGTTTGTGATCGTATGCATCTGTGAGCGCCTTCCATGCCCTCTGGTCATTGTCTGCACTTGGTTCGAGAGCCGCGATTTCTAACTTAGCCGATCTGGTGAGAGAATTCAACAATTGAGTGTGTTTTACGAAATCGCTAATGTCAGTTCGAGTGTGGACTAATGCAGTGAATTGATTTTTAAAAGCCAGCCATTGATCTGCTTTGCCGTCGAAGGAAGTAATTTTAATCTCCGGCAACTTTGGAGCATCGTGTCGTTGAGTAATTGTTATATTACTACTGTTCAAAGTTGAATTAGCGAGAGGAGCTGGTGTGGTTACAGGTTGACTGAGACCGGTAACGCTGGTTGAAGTTTCATAATATGCGTTAGTTAATGTCCTATATTCGCTGAGTAATTCGTGTTCGGACACAACTATTGCTAAAGCTTTGTGATATTTCTGACATTGAGAATGCAGACTTGAAAGATCCTTTAATCTCAGTTGTGCGTTTAAAGGATTAAAGTTAGGAGTTTTTAAATAAGTCCTCAATTCATTTAATTCCTCTCTAAAATTCCTATACTCTTTGATCGTAGCTGCTACTAACTCGTCTTTATTTATTTTGTTGAAAGATTGTTTAAAGTTTACTAGAATCTTATTTTATTGTTTTATAATAGAAAAGGAGCGCGAAACGCGATTTAACCCTGTCTACCTACCCGCTACCAGAACTAGCTACCGCCGCACTCCCCCCTCAAGCCCCTGTGAACTCGGCAGAAAGTCTGCTGCAATTTGTGCAGCAGACAAGCTGTCGTGATTGGGGCGGCGGCAAACAGCGGCCGGTTCCGGTATTTCTAGCTAAAACAATAATGACTTGACTTTGTAAAACAGACAAATTGAATAATTTATTTTGCAAAATTTGAAACAATTTGAAATTGATTTGAAAATTGATTGATTGAAACTTGACTAATGACCACTAATTTATTTACTTGAAATTAATGAAAGTGAACAAACTTGACCTTTAAATTTTAATTAAATTAATCTGAACAAATAAAATGTAAATTATGAAAATGAATAAACTAAATTTTAATATTTGAATTGAGTTTAAATAAATCAAATTAATGAAAATGTACAAACTTGACCTTTAAATCTGAACAAATAAATGTTAATTATGAAATTAAACAAACTAAATTTTTGAATTTAATGTCAAATTCGATTTCTTAAAGAAATATTGAATTTAAAAGAATGTTATTTCTTTGCGTTAAATAATTATTTTTTAGTGAATGCGACGTTCAATGGGGTTTAGCAAAAAAAAAGAAACTTAATTGCTTGCTTACAAATCAGAAATGTTGAATTTTCTGTTACTGACAACAGAGTTTTAACCTTGACTGTGATGTATGAGCTTTGTTAATCCTAATAAATACAAACGGTCACTCTTACACACTTTCAACCTTATACTATATACCTTTGTTTCCTACCTTTGTCACAAAGATAAATTTAATTGGTTTTGATTCTACACTATTGTTAATTTTGCTTACTTGAAAAGGCTTTGCTTTAATTAGCTTTGCAAAATTATTTTAGTCAGTAAAGGAAATGAATTTTTACTAATAAATTTTTTAGCTTAAAAACTGAAAATAAATTTCAAAAAAATGAACTTTGAATTTAATGTAAAATAAATTTCAAAAAAAAGAATGAACTTTGAATTTAATGTAAAATAAATTTCAAAAAAAAGAATGAACTTTGAATTTAATGTGAAAATGAACTTTGAATTTAACGTGAAATAAATTTTTGAAGTAGAGAAAAAAAATTTTTAATTTAAATTTTCAATTGTGAAACAAAGAATAAAACAACTTATCTTTGTGTCCTATGCTGTTGCCTTTGGGTGCTGAGGTCTCCTTGGCGGGCACGATGGCAAGCGTGGCGATGCAGAGTTTGACTTGTTGGCTGATTCTGAGAATAAGATGTTTTGACGCGCGCAATACGTAAACGCTTTTGTCGTAATTTATAACCTTACAAGAGAGGCACCAAAATGTAGCGTTAACTACATCGAAATATGAAATTTTCGTTGTCTTATTTCAAAGTGAAACTTTGAAATGAATTTAATTTTTTTTTAATGTGAAACTAACCTATTTTTTAACTAACACAATTTTCCCTTTTTTAGCAAATCTAAATTTTACTGAATTTAACACAAAGTATAAAAATTGATTTTACATTTACGATATACAAACTAAAGAATTTAATTTTGACTTTACTTTAAATTTAATTAATTTAACTGTGACTTTATTTGTTGAGAAACTAAAATTTACTATTTAGAATTTCAATGAATTTACTAACACAACACTATTGGAATTAAAGATTTTACACTAGTTGAACTTTATTTCTTTATGAATTCACTGCACTATAATGAAAGAAAGGTTGAAATGAATTTAACTCAATTTGAGGGAAAAAGCCTTAAAGGCATAAAAAAACCCTTTTATTAACTTTTACACTGCACTAAATTACAAGTTGAGATTAAATAAGAATTTACGCACGAATATTACGCTCGCAGGCACACGCGTGTAATCTTGTGATTTTCTGTGTTTAGTGTGAGTGCAACGAACGTGAAGACGTTGTTGGCTTAGTGACTTTAGGAGTCGTTAATGCGTACGCGCACGGCTTCGTTTATAGTGTGTGTGTGTGTGTGTGTGCGCGTGCGTGCGTGCGTGCGTGTGTGTGTGTGTGTGTGTGTGTGTGTGTGCGTGCGTGCGTGCGTGCGTGCGTGCGTGCGTGCGTGCGTGCGTGCGTGCGTGCGTGCGTGCGTGCGTGCGTGCGTGCGTGTGTGTGTGTGTGTGTGTGTGTGTGTGTGTGTGTGTGTGTGTGTGTGTGTGTGTGTGTGTGTGTGTGTGTGTGTGTGTGTGTGTGTGTGTGTGTGTGTGTGTGTGTGTTCATTAGAGAACGAATGCGATTGATTTTGAATAAGCTCTTTAGTACAAGAGCAAGAGTTGTTAATTGCTATGTAAGCTTAAGTGGTGCTCGGTCGACAGAGAGAGATATTGCGTATTAGGCGGCTGACTCTGAACTGAACTGAATTGACGCGTGTCTCTACTTTTATACTTTGACAAAAAGCTGTTCCGAACGTCTTAGAATTTGACAAACTTAAGGTTTGCATTATCTCTCTGTGCCGGCCGCGCGCCCTTCGGGAAAGCTGTTTTTAAGAAAATGTGTTTAACGAACTTTATGTTCGTAGAAATATGATGCAACGCAACAATTCATATTTCAATTTTATTATAAAATATATTTTATTAATAAATTTTAAGTTATAAGCGCATAAAGGCATAGTAAGCGCGTGACCTATATACAAGGTTGTATATAGGTCAACGCACAGCTGGCTTACAGCGCACGAGGCAACCTCACAGCGCGCTTACTATGTCTTAATATTTAAGCATATAAGAGCGAGCGAGATGGAGGAATAAAACTCCGAAACTTTGTGAAGCCTGTAAGCGCGCGCAACTTTAAAAGCTCCCCACCATTGTAAGAGAGATGAAGAGAAGCTCGGCACGTATAAAAGCCCGAGTCTCGCGCGCCTTATTCTTGAATCGACTCAGACCGGTAACAATTGGGATATACAAGCGCTTAGGCTTAACGCCCTTTGTTTACCTGAGTTGACATTTAATCAAGAACCTAATATAAATTTCTTGGCCGTAGAATATTTTTTGCTTAGCAATTGGGACATACAAGCGCTTAAGCTTAACGCCCTTTGCTTTTTAAAGCGAAAAATTAAAATAAACTTAATGAACTGATAACAATTGGGACATATAAGCGCCTAAGCTTAACGCCCTTCGTTATCTAAGGTTTTGATTAAAAAAGAAATTTGAATTGAGCTCTATTTAACTCTGGGGACATACAAGCGCTCTAGGCTTAACCCCCCAGGTTAATATTAAGAGCTTTCAAATAAAATAAATTGAGCTTACATCTTTAAAGAGCTTCTCTTTTTCTCTCACTGGAGAGTTTTCTTTTTTTTTTATTTTGTAATTACATACCTATATTTTTGCTTAAAATAAAAGAATATTCATTAAAATATATACTTTCTTTTATTATTAAAAATAATAATACATTAAATACTAACGAAGGAAACGCCTAGCTTTATTAATAAGCTGGCGTTTCATTAACAAAATATTTAACAGCTACCCTCCAATCTGGCCTATTGCCCGAACGGAGCTTGTGTAGTTTGCTAGTAAAGTATTTAATAGCTACCCTCCAATCTGGCCCACTGCCCGAACGGAGCTCGCGTAGTTTATTAAATACATTGAAGAGAATTATACTAGTCGCGTACATAAAATTAAAAATCTATCGCGTTTATATTATACGCTAATTAATCTAGCATCGAATTTGAACCATAATTTATTTTTTTTAAAAAGTAACTATTACCCACTTAGGTACGTTACATATTGAATGCTATTTAAATTTAGTTGTAACGTGAAGTTAATTATTTGAGTCGGAAATGTATTCAATAAAATATTATAACTATTTATAAGTTATCACATAATAATAATTTTATAAACTTTTTATTCATAGTCGAATATAATATTGAATATATGATTATCATTTTAATAGTTTTTATTTAATATTATGTAAATTTTATAAGTATAAATTATTTAAGGAGATGTAAAATGGACAGTACACTTGCACCCATAAATATTGACTATATTTCCATTGTATTTTAAAATTTTGAATAAACATTAACATATAGTATGTATCACAAAGATTATTCAGTTAAATTTTTAAATGAAATCTATTTATTAGTTATTAAGAAGTTTGGGTTCCAATATTCTTTACTAAAATTTCTCTATTTGGAATCAGAAATCTAAATATCTTAAAAACTAATGACTGGAATAATTTGAAAATTTAAATAAATAATCATCATGGTACATACTACAAGTTGATACATTCCTTTTATGGAAGTTCAGCAATAGAATGGAAAGACAGTTAATTTTTATATCTTCTTATAGTAAAATATAATTAAACTTTAACAACAAATTCAACATAATAAAATAATTGTACTTTCAATGATTTGTATCATATTTAATACAAATTTCAGAGTGATATTACAGAATATTTTTTTTTTTCCGCACTTATAGTAAATGTTTCGCAAATAATGAGTAAATTTTCTTTTGAAATGTTTACTTTCTTAGGGGAAATTTTACTTTCATCTAGACAGTTCATAAATATAAATTCATAATTATAGACGTAATCAGAAAAATTTATTCATATTTCATATATGTTCCTAAATTTAATAAAGAGTACCCCCCGTTAAGATAGGTAAAATGCCCTCCCTCATATATTTCAAAACTAATATTTTTTCTTGTTTTTATAGTAATTAAGATTAGGTTTTGTTATATTTATAGTTTCCTAACACATACCCTAACCTCAACATAACCTAAAAATCACTTTTTTTATAAAATTTTTTTTTTATCTGGAAGGATGAATGATATTAATACCGCGAAAATCATATGACTAGGACTTAGCACTCTCTTTTACTGTAATTTTTTGCAAGTCCTAGAAAGCAGTTTTTCTAACCTAAAAATAACATTTAAATCATAAAATCTCCGTTACTTTGCTCAGGGAGGGGCTTCAAGCAATTTTCTGGGCTTAAAATTTGTATTTTTAAAAAACAAATACAATTTATGATGACCAAAAATTCGATTCTGGCATGGCGCCATGGCGAAAAACGCGAAAAACCATTTTTTCATAGGTTTTCTGTCGGTTATTGGTCTCTAGCAACTCACAAATCATTTTTAGAGAAAAAAACATAGCTTTATTGGATTCTACGTAAAAAAAAAAAATTGAAAATGTGCATGATTACTTTAGGAATACTTGGATGCTGTTACAAAACAATTAAAAAAATAAAATAATTCTGAAATTATTACATATCTACTTTGCATCGTTGCTGCATTTTATGTTTTTATGACTTTGTTCATCTCTTTAGAGTCTCAAAGCTACTATTCAATGTATTCATAGGCAAATGACGTCCACTGTACGCGAAAAACAGAGGCAAATACTAGACAGATAACTATAACTCCTATATATACATATATATATATATATATATATATATATATAAAAAGAACACTAAAAAGAATAGTTACAGGAATAGATAAACATTGGTTTTTATCTATGTATAAGAAAAATAATTTGCGTTCCCTAAGAACAACTCGCCATTCCTTATGTATATACGAGGGATAGCAAGTTATTCCACATATATATATATATATGTGGAATAACTTGCTATCCCTCGTATATACATAAGGAATGGCGAGTTGTTCTTAGGGAACGCAAATATTTTTCTTATACATAGATAAAAAAACAAATGTTTATCTATTCCTGTAACTATTCTTTTAGTGTTCTTTTAACTTGTAAGAGACCTAACATGTTTTCTGTCCTTCATAAATCACGAACTCGATAGATTTAAACAATTAAATGATTCCAATTAAGTTCCAAATTCAAAAATTAAAAGATCATTATCTCTTTAGAGTCATAAAGCTACTATTCGATGTATTTACAGCTAAATTACGCCTATTGCACGCCAAAATAAGATTTTTAAACATAACTGAAGTAACGGTTGTATCGTCTGTCTTTTTGTATTACAGTGATCTCTCGATACAAGAGATTTCGAGCTCTTTCTTCTAAATATGGGCGTGAGCCTAAGTATTTGCGTTATCCCACCACTATGAAAGTGAGAGAGACAGAATATACACGCATGTTGGATACAACTAACACAACAAAACAGTAGGTGTGGGTATCACTCTTGACTCAAGCGTGTTGGGGACTTTTTGTATGAAAGAATTTTCAAGAAAATTCCTCTCCTGAAGGCCCGTTGATTCTCTTGTATCCAGAGTCTACTGTAATACAAAAAGACAGATGATACGACCGTTACTTCAGTTATGTTTAAAAATCTTATTTTAGCGTGCAATAGGCGTAATTTGGCTGTAAATACATCGAATAGTAGCTTTATGACTCTAAAGAGATGATGATCTTTTAATTTTTGAATTTGGAACCTATGTAGAATCATTTAATTGTTCAAATCTACCGAGTTCGTGATTTATGGAGGACAGAAAACATGTTAGGTCTCTTACAAGCTAAAAAAGAACACTAAAAAGAATAGTTACAGGAATAGATAAACATTGGTTTTTTATCTATGTATAAGAAAAATAATTTGCGTTTCCTAAGAACAACTCACTATTCCTTATGTATATATGAGGGATAGCAAGTTATTCCACACATATATATATATATGTGTACATATAGGAGTTAACGTTATCTGTCTAGTATTTGTCTCTGTTTTTGGGGTGTAGTGGACATAATTTGCCTATGGATACATTGAATAGTAGCTTTGAGACTCTAAAGAGATGACCAAGGTCATAAAAACATAAAATGCAGCAACGACGCAAAGTAGCTATGTAATAATTTTAGAATTATTTTATTTTTTTAATTGTTTTGTAACAGCATCCAAGTATTCCTAAAGTTATTATGCAAATTTTCAATGTTTTTTTCACATAGAATCCAATGAAGCTATTTTTTTTTCTTTAAAAATGATTTGTGAGTTGCTAGAGACCAATAACCGACAGAAAACCTATGAAAAAATGGTTTTTCGAGTTTTTCGCCATGGCGCCATGCCAGAATCGAATTTTTGGTCATCATAAATTGTATTTGTTTTTTAAAAATACAAATTTTAAGCCCAGAAAATTGCTTGTAGCCCCTCCCTGAGCAAAGTAACGGAGATTTTATGATTTAAATGTTATTTTTAGGTTAGAAAAACTGCTTTCTAGGACTTGCAAAAAATTACAGTAAAAGAGAGTGCTAAGTCCTAGTCATATGATTTTCGCGGGATTAATATCATTCATCCTTCCAGATAAAAAAAAAATTTTATAAAAAAAGTGATTTTTAGGCCATGTTGAGGTTAGGGTATGTGTTAGGAAACTATAAATATAACAATACCTAATCTTAATTACTATAAAAACAAGAAAAAATATTAGTTTTAAAATATATGAGGGAGGGCATTTTACCTATCTTAACGGGGGGTACTCTTTAGTTCTACAATTATAAATATATAATATTTATATAACTGTTTATCAAATAAAATTATTATTTTTATATATATATTAAAAAGTAATTATTACAATAGATTGTAGTTAAATAAAAATGTTTATTTTAATAATTATAGCGTTGAAATTTATTTTGATGAAAATGTTATTTGATTGACATTGACAGTATTATTTTAACTATATTCGAAAATTTACTTGTCATCAATGAAAAAATATTTAATTTTTTAAATCAATGATCCATCAATATCAAGAATTTTCTAAAAATTATAATATTTATGATATGCAAACCTTACTTGTGATACATACACTTTGTAATATTATTATCTCTTTAAAATTTTATATTAGATGCAAAAAGGATTGTTAAGTAATTGCAAATAGTTATTTTATTATTGTGAAATATTCAAATTTAAAATTGACAAAAAATGCGTATTTTAATCTTATGGTTTTTTAAATTTAAATTTCGTATTTCATATATATAAAATGCATTCGTGAAGATATTTTTATTAGAATAGAACACAAAATTTTTTTTAAGCATGTTTTACGTGAATATTAATTTTATAATTCAAATTCATGGTCTTATATCAAGATCTGGAAATTATAGGTGCTACTCTCTAGGAGAGTGTCACACCTCCGGATCACGGATTTTGCTTAAACTTCGGGATAAGTTTTCAGATGATGAAATATGGAAAAAGCTAAATATATAGTCACAAACACTCAATATTTCCCTAGTTACAGGCAATTAAAGGAAAACACTAAAAAAGTTACTAAATTTTTGAACGCATATAGTTCTTAAGCATTGATAGCTAGAAGCTTGAAACTTTTTTTAAATTAACCTTTAGAGGACCGGTATTTGAGATTTGTGATCGCTCTAAGAAAGTGGTCCAAAAAGGTATCTGATATCACTAATTGACTTTGGGGTAAAGGTCGATCAGGGGTCACGCCACTATAGTGGTTTTCCGGTCCTCTTAAGGTTAAAGCTGAGCTCAAATCCTTTTGAAACAGTAGTAACAGCATATCAAAATATTATTTTTTTCCAAAGTTAAAGCGTAATAAGGATTGGACCTGAATTTTCTTTTTAAAACATAAATTAATAATCAAAGCTGATATTAAGTCCAATCTTTATTACGCTCTAACTTTGAGAAAAAATAATATGTTGATATGCTGTAACTACTGTTTCGAAAGGATTTGAGCTCAGCTTTAATTTAAAAAAAGTTTCAAGCTTCTAGCTATCAATGCTGAAGAACTATACGCGTTTAAAAATCTAGTAACATGTTTAGTGATTTTCTTTTATTGCCTGTAACTAGGGAAATAGCTAGCGTTTGTGACTATAACTTCAGCTTTTTCCATATTTTATCATCTCAAACCTTATCCCTAAGTTCGAGCAAAATCCGTGATCTAGAGGTGTGACACTCTCCTAGTCAGTTTCCAGTTCTCAGTTTATTTATATTAAATATCGTACTATCTTAGTTTTTCTTATGGAAGTAGAGTGAGAAATAGTCACTTGATAAAATAAATTATACGCTCTTTTACTTTAAGCACATGTGTACATATATTTTTATATTATGTTTCATCAAATTATTCTCAATTTTATTCAGTACTCAAAATTAACCTAAATGAATTAATTCTTACTCACTTAAAATTACTCATTTATAAATAATAATATAATAAAAGAAAATTCATTCAAGCGACGTAAGGAGCGAAAAACTTTAACATAATTAATACCTATCAACGTAAAACCTATTAAATTGTGTAACAATTTTTAACAGTTGATAAATATAATGTAAATCATATAATTTATACATATATATACATATATATATATATATATATATATATATATATATATATATATATATATATATATATATATATCAAAATTTTGAATTACTAATAATTAATTTAAAACTCAAAAGTAACTATTTTAAAACTGAATATGGAAGATAAACCTGTATCGTATTATTCCTTAAATATCACGAATTTCAATATTAATTATTAGTAATTTTAAAGTGTTATATATTATGTAAACAATTTCATATGTAATAGTTTTCAATTTTAGTAACTGGAAAAGCCGCACGACAAAAAATTAATAATTACATTTTCTGCGAAATATTGCCCTTGAATCGAGTAGCTGAAATATCAGTCTCAGTACCAAAAAGAAGACACTAAGCATCGCAAATTTATGCTCTTACTTCATAATATAATAGTAACAACATTGGTCCCTAAAATTCAAGCTATAGTATTAATTGAAATAATATCGACCCTCTTTTTTTAAATACCTTAGTACATAAATTAGATATACTTGATTTAGAATCTATTTCAATAATACTTTCCTTTCTTCGTGCAGTTGTTAGTTCTAGTAAACGTCAAATACTGTTTTCGATTATTTCATGGTTCGTGTTTGAAACACGTGATTAGAAAGAAAAAATTCCTATTATATTTTTTCAATAATTCAAATGCAATTTAGTAGAAACAATTCTTAATTCATCATGATATAATTTGTATTTAAACTATTTTTATGCACATTGTAACTTTAATTTATCTTTTTTATATAAATATAAAAATTTAATTTAGTAAAAAACTACAATATCAAAATTCATAAGTTGCGGTATTTCTTTTTTATTTTAAAATTGTCTAATTCATACATAATAAAATAATATATGAAAATTCAACCAAGCGACGTTAGGAGCGAGGCATTTTTTTACTCTGGTGTTACTTACTTTTTTCAAAAACAAAATGGTAGAATTTTTATTCCTTGTGCATAGATGTTCATAATAATATCTATTGCGCTCAACCATTAATTTGAAGATACTTCGATTAATACTTGATTAAATGAAAAAAAACTTAATTTTTACTTGGTTGGTATCAGATTCTACTCCGGCCTGCTCTTAAGCATAATTAATGATATTCTAACAAATAATGGATTCCAATTAAGTGACTTTAATTTACCTACTTCAGAATACTATATTGAAAATGTTATGTGGGATTTAGTCGATACGCACTCCTATGAGGAGTGTGAGGATGCAAAATAATGACAGAGAGAATTGGTAATAAGTGACTGATATTTATTAATAATCAAATACAATGTTAGAGAGAGACTATTTACGACTTTGCTCTAGCGCGTCCGGTAATGATCTGACGCTCGTCGTTGTCTAAAACGACGATGTACGTTGCCCGCGGCGAAATGCCGAATCAGCACTTCGCGCACCGTGCGACTTTAAGCTTGGAAGCTCGGAGTTGACATTCCCCGAACTCCCAATTTTATACTATTCTCTTATTATATACTCTATATCAAATGTACGTTGCATGTCCAAGGCCGCGAGGCTTCGGCCTCTAAAGCCAAGAACGTACACACAAATACCATTAAAAAAATTATTATAATTAAGTCCCTAATGTATAATTGGTACTTTTTTGTGTACCTACACGAGCCGATGCCCGTCCTATCTTACAAAAATTTTTAGCTTTTTTTCTATTTGATTTGTGTGTTGGTGTTGTGTTGTTTGCGTACTATTTCAAATACTTAATCTTTACTTTAAATAATTATTTAACGTTTTCTCTCTCTTTTCTTGTTACAAAAATTATGAAATTAAAATAAATATTCTACAAATTTTACAAAAAACAATCTTAATATAAAATAATAATAATTATTAAATACAATATTAATTTTTAAAACAAGATGTTTGCGCTTGTCTTTTAATTCATGTGCGCTTTAAGTTGCACTGTTGATAGGATAAGTCTAGTCTCTGAATGGGCTTCTTTTCTCACTCTTTTGACATTTGATTCGTATTCAAACGTTTAAAATCTTTTTCTTTGCTATTCTCTGCCGTGAGTTCAAAACGGGATTCAAATACAGTAATTTTTGCTGTTAATTGAACTTTTAATAAAAAATGTTTGATATGAATTTTCAGCTATTTCTATGATTATCTAAAACAAAAAGATTAACTGATATTTATTTATTTTTATTTTCGATTTTCTCCTTCCTTATAAAAAAATTTTTGTTATTAAACTAATCACTGATTGATTAATATTATACTATGTATCCTTTAAGCTGCGTCTTACAAAATTGATTCAATCTGTTTTTTTTCATTTGACGATTATTATATTTTTATCTAATTTTTTTCGTTATTTACATTCATTCTTAAGGAAACGCTACGTCAATCAGAATACGGCCACGGCTTCAAACGCGGTTGGCTTACACTTTGCCTTTTTTCGCTAAAATTTTATTGTTTATAATACTTTTCTTTACTATTAGTATTTTTAGTTTTATAAGCGTTGTTACTCAACTCAAATTTTTATTATTAAATTTCGATTCGTTTTTTTTCTGCTTTTTCTCATAAACTCTTTAATAAAAAAGTCTTGCGTTTGATTCCTGTGAATTTTTGGGATACATTCAGTTGTGTAAGGTAAATATTTTATTTTATTTTTTCTAAGATATTAGTCCATTTGACAAGTTCTCAATAGTTTATCTTTTATTTAATTTCTTTTTTTTTTCAAGAAATTTGATATTACATACATATGCCAATTCACTGTATTAAATGGCTTTTTTCTTTGTACACTTCTTAATTTTTCCAATTTTCTTTTGCATGTTTTATTCGATTAATTCATTGATTATCATGAGTTTTTATATACAACATAGAAAAGATTATCTTCTCTTCATTATTATTTTTTTTTTTGCAATCCATTTCTTCTTTTTTTGAATTCGCATGTTTAATTACTTTGCTTACTTTTTTGCTTATTTCTTGGACTTTTATTTCTGTGAGGAGTAAAGGAATGTTCATAAGGAAGATTTGTAATTAATCTTATACTAATTTTCAATATTTAAGTTGCGTAACCTGATTTTTTCTCTTACTAATTATTAACGTCTTAGTTACAATTTCTCTTAATTAAATGATTATTAATTCCGGTTCATAAAAATGTTTTCGCAGCCCTATCCTGTCTGACGCTTTGCTGTACACTTAAATACTTATTTACTTATTTCCAATTTTTTGTTTATTATTTTTTTTTTCAATTTATTTACATCGTGTTCGCTTTATTTATTTACACTCTAACATAATATTCTATTTAATTGTCGCTCCTTCAAGGGTATCTTATCATTTTCATTTAGTAATTTTAATTTTTTTTTATTACTAATTTTAATTCATAAATTTTCCATTTATTTTTCCAATAAGCAGTGACCATATGTCGTTTTTCTTTTTCCTCGTCCGAAGGCCGCGGAAAAATAAAAAAAATAAAAGCTTTTGCTATATTCATTATTTAAAAATCAATTGCTTGACTTATCTGTGAAAGGAGGAGGTGCTTTTAATGTAGTTGCGCGCTTCATTTTGTCTACATGAACCGTTTTTATTTTATTCGCGCTTTTTATCGTCACGTTATGTTTCGCGTTATTTACTTCAATAATTTCGTACGGTCCTTTATATTGTGCGTCATATTTTCCTTTTTGCTGTTGTTTTAATAAATAAACGCTTTCACCTTCTCGGAAATGTTTCGTATTTGATTTTCTATCGTAATAATTTTTCGATCTGTATTTTGCTTGTACTAAATTCATTGTCGCTAATGTTTGCAACTGCGAAAAATTATCTACTGTCTCTTTTAAATATTCGTCATATGTTTGCAGATTTTCCTCTGGTGGAAAGCTTGACGGTATTCGTGCTTTATAGCCAAAAACAAGTTCGTATGGTGTGTAACCCGTTGCTTCATGTACTGTACAATTATATGCTAATTGGCATAAATCTAGCCATTCGGCCCAGTCCGCTTTTTCTTCCATGTAAACTTTCGAATATTCTGTTATCGTATTATGCATGCGTTTAATTCCTCCCTGACTTTGGGGGTGATACGCAGTTGTACAGTATTTATTAATTCTGAATATTTCTACAAATTTAATTCAAGTTATTTGTTTATAAAGTGCTTGCCTTGGTCTGTGATTATATCAGATGGTGGCCCGAAATGTGCAAGAGCGTGTGCTACCTCTTCTGCGTCCACGTGTACTGTTGGTATTAAAATACAATACTTTGTTAACCAATCTTGTACTGTAAGTACATACCTGTATCCTTCTTTCGTGGGTGATAAGGGCCCATAAAAGTCCATTGATGATTTTTCAAAAGCTTTTGACGGTGTATCCGTTATAAGCATGGGCAATTGCGTTTTGACGCGTACTAGCTTCTTTGTCTGGCAATTTTCGCAGCCCAAGATAAAATGTCTAACGTCTGATCTTATATTTTTCCAATAGTAGTCAGCTGCTATTTTCTTGTATGTCTTATTTATACCTCTATGACCACCTATAGCTGCTTCATGATATTCCTTTAGCAGCTTATATCTATCTTCTACCGGTGGTACTGGAATATTATTTTGATAAAATACTGCTATTAAAGGTGTATTTGTAAATATCTCATTAAAGCTTTCTATAAAATATGTCCAGTCGGCAATTGAGAGCATTGAAAAATCTCTCACCACGCTAACGTAAGGAATTGCATATTGCAAAATTATCCTTTTCAAATTTTTAATACATTTTTAATATCTGCTTTTAATACTTTATCGTCTATATGTGCTTTAACGAATGCACAAAATATAAAATTATCTTTGTAATTAGATACATGTACCTCACCAACTGCAAATTTTCTGCTCGATGTTTCTTCCGGATTCATATATTGCCGCTCTATAAGCGCTTCAATTATTTCTGTATTTAAGTAAAAATCTGTTGACATCGAATAAATTTAATTTTCTTTATATTTAAATGGGTGATCTCTTAATATTTTTAATTTACTGAATAGCTATGGTACTTCGTTATCTAACGGAGCCCAAGGTGGTTTCTCGCTCGTTTTCGCTTGATGCTGTACTTCCTTCGTTTTCTTTATTATTTTGATGTCTTTTTACCATATTATTTTTCCTCGTATAAAGGTACGGCGTAAAATGCCTTCCTTTTAAATGTAAATGAATAAATTGTTTGAACTGTTTGCCTTGAAATGACAATATAGTGTTTCGTCATAATCTGTTATAAAATGCACGCAGATGTTTTGATTAAATTCGCTAGAAAATATAAATACGCAATCTACATCAGCATGTCTTGCCCGTGATGTTAATATAGCTTCTGCTGTTTGTGGGTCTCCGCATGCACCTAATGATATTGCATCTAATAATATGTCTCTCAATTTATTTGCAGACATTCCTAAATTACATACTTTCATTACCACGCGTGAAAAGTAATCACCATCTTTCAGTATACTATTATCCCTTATCAAATCCAACCAGTATTGTGCACATTCATCTTTTAAATTTATATCTGTTCGATTAAACGCATCTTGAGGTGAACTGCTTCTCGCTGCTTCTGGTACCTCTCCTGGTATTGCTTCTCAAATATTTATGTGTACACCTTCTCTACCATTTATCTATCGTTCTTGCACATCAACTAAAAATCGAGCACGCATTTTTGTTTAAATTTCCGGCATAATTTCTAATATACTTTTCTTGCTACTTTCCATACTTTGATTTGTATTTTATAAGTTTTCCTGATTTTCAGTTTTAGATTTATATTCCACTATTTCTATTAATAAGTCTGTGTCGTAGCCGGATATTAGTTATTTTCAATATACCCTTATTCTCAATTTGTAATGTTTTGTTGGCAGGCTCACTTGCATTCGTTCGCTGTTCTTTTTTTGCTGACACTGCATTTAGTCTATTTACTAGTGTACTCGCTGCGAGAATTTCCTCCCGCATGTTTGTGCTTTTTCGCATCTATGCGAGCTTACCATCGTCTTGCGCTTGACTTATTATCTGATCAGCCTTATTTGATTCTTTCTTCCTAACTCCCTGAATCTTACGTGTTTTTAACACTTTCTCATTAGGTTTTTTCCTTATATACACTAATCTTTTCGAAGAGTCTTTCTTTCTTTTTGCATAACTGAAATTATCCTCTAAATCAGCATAACTCACAAATTCTGCTGCATCACTTGTGTATTATATAAAAATTTTATTTTCATACACTATACACACATATACATGCATACATAAACATACACACATATACATACACACATACAAATAAACACATACACATACTGACAAACACATACACATACTGACATACACATACATACACATACACATATATAGACCTACACATACATTCATATACACAGTCATACACATACATAAAAAAACATACGCATTCATACACATACATACAAATAAATACAAACACATACACATACATACGCATACAAATACATACACATACACGTATATACACATACACATAAACAGATACACATACACACATACACATACAAATACATACACATACACGTATATACACATTCACATACATACACATACACACATACACATAAACAGATACACATACACACATACACATACGCACACATACACATACACATATACACATACACACAAGCACATACACAGATACACATACACGAATACACATACACACATACACATACACGAATACACATACACACATACACGTACACACATACAAATACACACATTCACATACACATACACATGTACACATACACAAACACATATACACATACACATACACACATACACATACACACATACACGTATATACACATTCACACACATACACATAAACACATACACATACACACATACGGATACAGACATTCACATACATACACATGAATACAAATACATACACATACATACGCATACAAATACCTACACATACATACGCATACAAATACATACACATACACGTTTATACACATTCACACACATACACATAAACACATACACATACACACATACACATAAAGCCATACACATACACATACACACAAACAAATACACACATACACATACACACATACACATATACACATACACATACACACATACACATACGCACACATACACATACACATACACACATACACATACACACATACACATACACACATACACATACACATACACACATACAGATACACACATACACATACACACATACACATACACATACACACATACACATACACACATACACACATACCCATACACACATACACATACACCCATACACCTACACATATATACAAAAACATACACACATACACCTACAAACATACACAGACGCACGTACAAATACACACGTACACATACACACGTATACATACACACATACACATACACACATACACATACACACGTACACGTATACACATACACATATACACATACACATACACACATACGCATACACACATACACATACACAGATACCCATACACACATACACATACGCACATACGCATACACACATACACATACACACATAGACATACACACATACACATACACACATACACATACACACATACACATACGAACATACACGTACATACACATTCACACACATACACATAAACACATACACATACACACTTACGGATACAGACATTCACATACATACGAATCAATACAAATACATACACATACATACGCATACAAATACCTACACATACATACACACTTACGGATACAGACATTCACATACATACGAATAAATACAAATACATACACATACATACGCATACAAATACCAACACATACATACGCATACAAATACATACATATACACGTTCATACACATTCACACACATACACATGAACTCATACACATACACACATACACATATAGCTATACACATACACATACACACAAACACATACACACAAACACATACACGCATACACACATACACATACACACATACACATATACACATACACATATACACATACGCACACATACACATACACTTACACACATACACATACAAACATACACGTACACACATACACATACACACATACACATACACACATACACTCATACACATACCCATACACATACACACCTACACATGCACACAAACACATACACACATACACATACACACATACACATACACACATACACATACACACATACACATACACACATAAACATACACACATATAAATAAACACATACACGTACAGACATAGACGGAAATACACATATATACACATACACATATATAGACCTACATATACAAACATATATACAGACATACACATACATACAAATACATACGCATTCTTACACATACATACACATAAATACGAATACATACACATACATACGCATACAAATATATACACATACACGTTTATACACTGTCACGCACATACACATACACACATACAACATACATACATACACACATACACATACACACATAAACATCCACACATATACATACACACATACACATACACACATACACATACACACGTACACATACACACATACACATACACACATACACACATACACATACATATACACACATAAATATACAAACATACATAGACACACAATCTATACACACATACACATACAGACATGCACATACAAACATACACATACACACATACACATACACACATACACACATACAT